>CM037842.1:28634188-29234188 GCA_021234535.1 Stichopus chloronotus | reverse complement strand
GTTTTCATACGTTCCGGCATTAGCAGACAAATTTCTGCAAGTATCGTAAAATGGCATCCCATATGCCTTCTCTAACATTTTGAGAGTCTGCTCGTAATAAGAAGTTAACCCAATGACAGCAAAATGTTTCACCAAATTTTCTAATATATTATTTAAATAATCATCATTCTCAAAAGCGGTATATTTCTGAATCTTTATGTTGCAAGTTCTAGCTCCGTTTTGCTTTGAAGGTGTGAAGCGTTGATCAACGAAAAACTTTCTTCGAATTTCACTACCACATCTCAAAGCCCATGTAGTCAAATTCCATTTAAGAGCATTCTGGGCATTTTGTCTGTCAGCCATCGTAGTGTTGGCACACTGACGTAAATAAAAGTAATGTGAAGCCAGCCTCTCATAAGGATCTCGAAGTATAGTAAAGGATGAACACTTCCTGTTAGTGTTATATCTGTGAATGACGTTACATGCACCAAATGAATTATGTCCCATTGTGATGTCAACGTTTCTAGTGGCTCTTTTTAGTGACATATTACATCCGTAATGGCTATCGATCGTAAGTGGAGTTTTAAGTCCCTGGGTTTCAGCCAGTTTCTTCAAGCATATTCTCATTGTGTCTCCACCCGTTTTTGCAACATGGACAAAATTAATGGCAGCGGTTTTAAAGTCTCCACTTGCATGAGGGAATAAAAAATAGTTTGGTAGAGTATTGCAGCTATTAGAAGAATACATGAGATGACACTCAAATGGCTCTGTCCCCTCCTCTTGGAGATCATGATATAATCTGAGAAAGAGGAAGAGAAACAAAAGAATATATCAGATGTTTTGACTGGTTATGGGTTTATTCTAGATAAACGAGCTCAAGTTGAATCTCTGATGTATTTAATAAAAGACATTCCTGAACAGAAACTGTTCATTGTTGGCTTACATTTCCATAACCGAACTACCATTAATGTTTCCAGTGCTGTTCAAACTCACAACGACATTTACTACTAGGAACTACACACGGATCTCATTCACAACACAAGTGACCTGTAAACACAGATAACCGAAAGATTATTGATTAACTTAACAGCAGAAATTCTTCTAACAAAAAAAAGAGGTCAATTTTTATTCATAATATTTTCAGGGTTTATGTTTATGTGTTATATCGAGGAATACTGTACAGGCAAGTATCTGAGAATTATTTGTCATAAGTAAGTTTCTTTAACGGTTGTATGTCACTTAAATCTATTTTTAAAAGGGCATATATTTGGATTGCAGTAAATTAACGCAACTTTCAGTTTGTAGTAAAGTCATCGTTATTACAGAGTCAAAAATATCATAAATGTATTCTACCTCATTGCAGACATGTGCATTTTTATTAGTTATTTTTCAGGGAGCTTTGTTCTCTTTTTTTTTTCTGTTGTTTTTTTTTGCCAATGCCTGTAGAGAGCAGAAAGTTCCTCTTAATATGGTTGCATTTAATTGCAGATATAATCTTACTATGACTATATTCTGCATGGTTATATTTGATAAATATAAGCTTGAGAATACCAGCTTGAAGAAAGTTCATATTACTGTTTCATTGAAAGTGTTAATGAAACATATTACGTATTGTTTTCAGAATTAGAAGCGTTTTGAATTGAAAGGCCTTTCCCTTAAAATGTACCAAATGTAAAGTTAGTTATATATGTAATTGTCATTTTGTATTAGTAATAATGCTATATTACATACTAGTGAATGAACTCGATGATGATGGATGCTTTTAATAGTTCCTTAATCACGTTACATTTACCATTAGTCTGTATTAAGAAGTAAATTAAAACCTTATTTGAGACACCCAAATGGAAACTTAGATGGAATCTTACTTATTAACAGCATTATCATACAAAGTCAATTGTCGACAACTTTTCTTCTCATTGTTCTTGGATGGCTGCTTTTAATAAATGGTTCACTTCACACTTTACTCTCTCTGAGAGATCGAGTTCTACATATCTCTAAAATATCGTTTACTCTTTTTATGGGGAAGGGGCGGGGGGATGGCGAATCAGTAACACCATGAACATTTCTGAAAATGCTAAATAACTTACAGGATCAGAATATTTCCAATAAAATCAGTTACATACTTGTTATCTGAGACCTCTTTTAAAGTGTCAATTGTTTAACAGTGCATCCCACTAACATGCAAGAATCAACATTGAACTCTAGATACTGAGGGAAAGCTGTCAGGTGATACAATGTTTTGTTAGTCTCTTTTGGAAAATCTGCAATACTTACCTCTTGTAGTGTTCTAGAGATGGTGGTGCAATACCTGGCCGAGGCTGATCAAATACAGATGGGATGATAAAATACAACAAAACACAAGTACAGACAAACGTAAGGGTATTCCTTAATGAAAGCATGTTTGGTAATGTTATTGACCACTATAGTAGATAATATTCTACGAGTAGAAAGGACTAATTGTAACACAACCACAACAGGTATTCATTAGTACAGCAATAACGTGGTTGTCCAAATAAAAAATGGTGGACAAACACAATATTCTGTTATAAGTGGGGTAATTCACGCATCAGTAATCACATAACCTAAATTGAATTGACCGTCATAAAAATTACACAGGTATGACTGAACACAGAAAGTTCAAGGGCATATAATAATCATATTTCATTGTCTCATTTATTACAGATTCTTTTAAATCCCGTAGAAGCTGCCCTAATACAAGACTAGTATAGTATATTCATGCTTAAACGATCCAAACTTTCAACTAAAACTTTAACTTTGTAAAACAAGTTTACATTCAAAGGTTTATTGACGTATTGATGTTAACTAATTTCTTTTAAATATGAATATTCATTTATGAGTTTAACCTTATCTTGCTTGCCGTTTTGGATCTAGCAACTTGTTCAAACATTCACATGTTAAATAGTAAGTTGAAATAGTAATTGACAATTATGGAGATAATGATGAGTAAAACAAGTTCCTTGTTCACTAAACGCTTATACTGGAGTGTTAGAAAAAAGAAGAAGAAATAAGTGAACTACTTGTGGACAGTTTACGCCGAGGTTATGAGGGTTGTGCTACTGTAGATAAAGTAATCCTTGAATGTTCGAGACCCGTACGTAAAAGTTACTTTTTAAGGTACAAACCACAACCTACGAAATGCATCTCTTTATCTCCGTCAGCTTAGTATAGCCTCAGACATGCGTCGATTTGAAGTTACTAAGCTGGAAGGGCATCATGTGTTCAAAATTGCCTAGGACAACCTTTGTGATTTTAAATATTTACTGATTGATTGTATATCGAAATGAAAATCTGTTGTTTATATTGCTTCAAATTCGAGACAATGGAAAATTTTCTATGAAAGAATGGAATTATGTAACAAGTACTTGGCTCTTCTTAATCATATGTTAAGCTATAGTATTTTTTCTATGCAGAGAAATTCCGTTAGAAAATACCATGAAGTAGGATGCATGTTCCGCATAACCAATTCAATAATATTACAGCCAGAACTAGCTCAAATTGATTTAAATATTTCAGAAAAACTCTCATCACCCTCATACATTCACATTATGATAGCAGTATAGATACTGCACTATTAATTTTGGTGTAAAGTCTCAAGAAAAACATGAAATGCTTTATCGATTTAAGGAGATGACATCACCGCTGCTTGCTTCAAGCTAACTTTGGGTACCAAATGTGGTATCTTCAAGTGCTAATATCTCGAGAACCACATGTGGAATTGAATCGAAGTTTCACTGTACTGGTCAGATTTACTCAAACATATCAAAGCTCCCTTTGTTGCTGGACTACCCTTTTATGACTATTAATATAAATATTCTCTTGGCATCACTGTAATAGAACCACGTCAAGATGCCCCTTTCACGTTCCTTCGTAGTCTTTGCACGTTACCCTATTCCCTTTTTCATACATTAAGCCTGACAAACATGTAAAGCATGGCAAATATCCAACACTAAAACTGAATTAGAATTTTAGTTTGCATTAAACTATAATTTCGTTGTGGGCTTTGGTTTAGCAAATTTTATTCCTCGGTTAGTAAACAATCTTAAACAAACATACCACCCTGAGCAAATTTCATGCTGGGCTTTGGATTTCTTCGGCAGCATCCGAAGCAAATTTGAAGGAAATTAGGTTTTCAGCGTAACAGAGATTATGCGGTTAGTCTTCTGATAGAGATTATATTTACTGAAGTAACAGAGTAAACTACAGTAGGTACGGTCTCATGGGGGAATATAATATAGTAGGTATATGCATAACACGTTAGGTGTAGTCTCAAAGAGGTACTGTGGTTAGTGCAGTTTGATGATAAGTGAGACTATAAGATTCAGGAACTTACCTGTTCAGTCATTTGACATACTACGTCAGAAAAGTTCATCCAGATGCTTTTTGAAACGCACAAGAGTAGAAAGATAGAAAACTCTTTAAATTTGTGCCTTGAAATTTACTTTGCTGGCTGTAACTTACAATCATTTAAACATATACTTTATACTCAAAAAACTAAAGACAATAACAACAAATTAATGCACTAAGTGATATCAGCAGCAACATTATAGGTTGATGTTTAATATTATTACTTGATAAAGTGCATGAATGTCACAACGCTGTTACACAACAACGTAAAATGATCAAATCAATGAAAGTTATGTCGCTGCATATTTTATGCTTATTTCTTAAGACACAAAATTAAAGTATAACTATTAAGTAGCGTACCGTATCCAATTGGTGTTAGATGTAGAATACCATTAAACGCATTTTTCTGTGAAATACATATATTTATATAAGCAGTGACATGGTTAATATCAATGCTTACATAGATTAAGTTCTCAAAGTGACGCCTGTTCTACAAGGTGTTACTGACATATTACTTGTAAGCGCATTTTCCCTGGTCTCATTGTTTCTTGTTACTTCCGTCATTCTCAAATTAATAGTCATTGACTTTCCTTAGTCATGGAAACAGACATCGACTGCCAATACAATAGTCAATGCACATCACACCCCATACCACTTAGCTCATAGAATTGTAATGATGTATATGTTTACCATGTTTTTACTGTTTTCACAATCTTTTCCACTGGTTTGATACTGTCAAAAATGGCCACGTTATAGTTCACTGACCATGAACCGTGAGTTCACCAACTGGCGTTCATAGCTATACTTACCAACCATTGCTGATTTTTTTTTAGCAGTGCAACCATACAGTATACAATGGACCATATCTTTAAATGCTGATGGACAAAGGTTAAATAAATAGAAATAAAATTTTGTTTTACGACCAATTAGGTAATGCAAACAGAACGAATACTATTGCTAATGTGTTTGCTTTGGCCAATTTAAAAAGATTTTTTTTTTCTTATACCTAACACATGAGTGAAGTTGACCAAGTTTACATAGCTAGAAACCAAATAGTATGGTTGAACTAGTCGAGTCCATCCTTCATCTCGAGTCCTAATTCTGTTCCTGACAAGAGAAGGAAGTCCAGCTATAGACTAGAGTTCAAGAAACTAACTTGATGCATTTTTTCTGTCAATCCAGTGGTCGTTGTGTACTCGGATTGACTCGAACCCGGTGTCCTACTAGCCAGAGTGTTTAGAGTGTGGATTGAGTCCGACACTTTCGAATCCAAACCGACTCCAAGTTAAAACGAACTTTATTTCAATTTATTTTAATACTACAAAATAGTATCTTATACAATTCTAATTATATATAGCAAAAGAGATTGCGGGGTGACAGCAATATAAGCTCGTAAGAGCTTGTTTACATTGCCACCCCGACACATATGCACAAAACTAAAATATATACAAAAGAAGTTATACAAAAGGAAATAAGCACATAAAAAATAAGAAACAAAAATTACACTTAGTTTTGATAGATCATAATGCGATCATTTTTGAGATATTTCGGAATGTATAAAGTATTTTACACTCCTTAATATGGGTGGACAAGCTGTTCCAGACTTTGGTTCCAATCGGGCATATGGCATATGCAGGTTACTCGATAAGCTATTAGGGTAGGAGTGCATGCTGCTGTGAAATAAAAAGTAATTGCTGAAGATGTACGGAGAAATATTGTTTAATAATAAAGTAAAAGAAGAATGATTACATTATACAATGTGACAATGACAAGTCTAGGAAAAACACGACGGAGTCTATATTCCTACACCTTTAGAGACTTTAGTACTGGCGTACTGGATATGATCATGCCAAGAAAGATGTTTATGAATGAAAAGCCCAAAATTTTATGACAGGAGAAATTTTAATAGTTTCCCCACAAAGTTGAATACCGTTCCCTTCAATTTTTTTGGAAGATGAACTGTATATAACAAATAAAGTGGTTTTATTAACACTAAGAGATAATGTTTTGCACAAAACCATTTATGAATATTAATAAAATCTTCCTGGATAGTGGTAAAGGGGAGAGAAAAAACAAGGTCGTATTATCAGAATATGAAATAATAGGAAATGTAGTACTTGCAATATTAAGATCGTTAACATGAATAATAAATACAATGAAAATAATAAATAATGAATAGAAGTGAGCTAAGTATCGATCCCTGGGGGACACCACAGGTAATAGTCTCAATGTCAGAATTTACATTATTAATGAGAAGGAACTGTTGTCTGTTAGCAAGATGACCCTTAAAACATTGCTTCTTGTGGGAAGAGTGGAACTTTCAATTTTTTTCCCTACCCAGTTGATTCCCTAGCCAAATAGTCAAGTCATCCGTAGACCTGCCTTCAGTCTCGGGGACACGATGTACTCGAAAGCATGCCCAAGCACTGTTCCTGTTCATCTACAGAGTTCCAAAAATCCTTCTCTGTCCTATTTCAGTGACTAGCGCTGACTTTTGGCTTCGCCTATAGCTGTTTCTGTTTCTCTGATAGTTCAAACTAAAACGAGTCTGGGATTTCTTCAAACAGTTCATCCTTAACAGTTTCTGCTAATGCTGTACCCAGCTTACTGGTGAGGTTCACACGAAAGTCATCAGAGTTAAGCACTGCCTTTAATTCCTGGTGTATCGAGTTAACTACAGTGTCATGCTAGTGTCGAGATCTGGTATAGGCTTGTTAGGCTGTTAGTGGCAGAAATAGCTTTGGCTGAATTTGCAGACTTAGTTGGTGCCATTTAAATAATCTCACAAGTTTAGATAATCAGTATATATATTATCAAGAGATGTGAAGACGAAGGAAGTACTGGATGTTTTCAAAAGAGTGAATTTCATGGATTTCAGTAGATTGAATGTACTGTTGATCTTTACATGACGAAGGATGAATGTCACTGTGACAGTAAAGAGTCCCGGGTCCTGGCTGGAGTCCTCCAATTAGTAGAGTACTTAAGGATGTCCATTACAAGGGGTGATAACTGTAACATTTTGTTTTAGCGTGAGTTGAAATAGTACTATAGCCGCTGTATGCTGTAAACTCAGATAATCAACAATTCAATGCAATATTTACAGAGAATTGTTTTGCAATGCAATATCAGTGTAGCCCATACTACAGCATTTCTCCAAGTCTACTCAAAGGTATTCATACCACATGAAAAGAACAAGAACTTGATCCCTGAGGCCGCCTGTTCTTTCATAATCATGATGGCAATACTATCACACATTTACATCTCTCTTATTTCATTCATTTGTTAATTATTCTTTCCTCAAAAAATGAATGGTTATTCTGCTGACAGTGTTTACTTGCAGCGATTATGGTACGTTACTTCAATTGAAAATTTTGTTATTTTTGGTAAATTGAACAAGCAAAAGAAAATGAAAACGTTTATTTAGTATTTTTCCCAGCCTTTTATGATGTGCCCTGTTGAGGGGATTCGCAAACTTAAAACATGCAATTATTTTGATTTGAATCTGAAAATACAAAAAAGAAGAAAAGATAATTGTGGTCAGAAAGAACGATACAGCTGCCAAGACGCAATTACTTTATTCTATTTCTTTTTGACAACTAACCATAGTTTAGGTACGGCCAGGTAAATGCCAGATGAATATAAAGTAATTGCCCTTGTAGGCAATAAGTAAAAAACATTAAAATTCTTTGTCCAAAAGTTTGGAAGGCGCTATGGTTTTTAATTGTAACATTCAGAAAATTTGGGAAAATGAATATGTTTTGAGTGATCAATTCTTCCACTTTATCTGAAATTCTCTTCGCATAACCAAAATTGTAAAACACGATGTTATAGTGGTTGACAGTTTTCACTCAACTTAACGGTGCGTTTCTTTGAACTAGCCAATTGGAAGTATCCTCGTGATAACTATTCAGTTATTCCAATCAGTTGACCACTGAGGGGGTATAATGAGGTGATTGGCTTATAGGTTATGTGTAAATACAATTCTTCGCTTCACTAAATCTTGATACCTATCAATAAACGACTACTTGATTACTGTGTTTTCGATACAACAATGAGACCTTTAATGTTGCATATGTACGCCCTTAAACTAAAACTGTTTATTTTCCAATATGATTTCTGCTTTGATTTTTTTTATCTTGCTGTTAAATTCTGTAAATTGTACAATTCAAATATTTTGGGCAATTTAACACACACGTAAGATATTGCTGACAACGCTTGTTGTGTCAGCTTTTACTTCTAATTTAATTCCATCAAGCCGTAGAGTCGGTTATCTGAAATATCCGCATATTCAAATCAACAGAGTTGTCCATATAAATTGAAATGTCATATTACCCCCTCCTTAGAGTTTCACGTCGGATTAATTGTTGTTCACTGTACGTTGTATGCTTGACCTCCACACTCACTTGCGGATCCAGTGTCTTTCTTTGGGAGGGAGACAAACTGGTAATACAGTAATAGTGGAGGGTTTCTGGAAGGCCGGATATCCCTACCCTTTCTGACAAAAAAAATGTTTCTATTTTTCCTCAGAAAATGGCGATGTGGGTGTTTGTTTTCTTTTCAACAGGGGGGTCCCATGTGATCAAATCAAATTAATAGCATGATAACCTCATAAGCTGCATAAAAAGAATACAATACATTTACGCTATATAGATATAGATCAAAAGATATGCAGATTTGAAGACAACTGCCATATCGACCTATCAATAGAGCTGATATCTGCTACATCCGACCTAACAATAGAGCTAATATCTACTATATCGACCTGTTTAATAATAGAGCAGATATCTACAATATCGACCTATCAATAGAGCTGATATCTACTACATCCCACCTATCAATAGAGCTGATATCTAGTACATCGACCTATCAATAGAGCTGATATCTACAATGCCGATCTATCAATAGAGTCCATATCTACTACATCGACCTATCAATAGAGTTGATATCTACTACATCGACCTATCAATAGAGATGATATCTACTACATCGACCTATCAACAGAGCTGAGGTAATTTCATTTGTTTTACAAAGGAAGTAGGTTGACAACTAGTTCGCTGAACTCGCTTGCGGAATATATTGATTATTACCTTGGATGTAGATTTCCATTCCCAGAAAGGCACTACGAGAAGATGTTTGGAGTTCATAGAAAGTTTGTTGCCACAAACTAAATATACAAAAAAAAAAAAACACAACAGAGCTAGAAAATCTTGCAAGATAAGCCTCATCAATATATTCTTTACTGTCTAATGAAATTCTACAAGGGTATCTCTTACTTCTATCTCAAACTGTAGAGTAATCTAAAAACAATTCTAATCTAAATCTATAGGGGTTGGAGGTGTATTAGGATTATAGATTATCAAAATTCAGGAAGGGTGATTGCCTTCTTTTGAAGAAATAAGTTTGTCACTTATAGAAATCCAGTCATTTGTTCCTAAAGACTAATTTGTTCACCCAGACTAATTTGTTCACCCTTTTCTATTTTAAGCTTAACATTTTCCTGTCTCCTGTTTCCTTTTACATTCATGTAATTTCCTCTCACATTCATCCATCGATTTTATCAAATACCTTGTTAATCCCTCTGTATTCAATTGGAGGATTTGCCACAAGCCATGCTTTTATTGACAGTTGACTTGCGCATGCAAGCAACGCACAAAATAATTAATGATGTTTATTATTGAGTTTACAAACATTTTTTATCACAAGTTTTAGTTTACAGAAGGCGATATATATACTTTCTTAGAAGTATGTCGTAAAAAAACCCGGAAGGATGCGAGGAGGGTCGGTCATAGGTCGACCAGAAACGTACTACGTGGCGTGAGGTGAATCTATGCAACTCGGCCAGAGGGTTGAAAGGCTCTTTGCGACCGGTATGTGTGCAACCCATAGTCCACTGAACTAGTGGCCCAATGAGGCGTGTTCTTCTTTTGTTGTTATATACTCGACTGGCCCCATCAATTACTTCCACCGTTGCTATTTCACACGTTGCACAATTTGCTGAAAAGGCAAACAGGACAAATTTCAGTTTTAACACTCATGTAACACTGAGATCTTATTATCACGTTGTGGTAAAACTGACTATGGAGCAAACTATGTTTTACTTATCAATTCTACTAGTTACATCTTTAGTTTGGCATTCTGGTGATGTTGCTGACGGATTTAAATTCACATTTACATTCCTCAAAAGTAAAAGAAATTTTCATGATGGCAGTTATTTAAGAAAATATATTCTTCGGATGTATATGCAATTGCATTGTATGTATTTAATAGCGTGCGTCACCTAATGGTAAACGTCGCACTCACGATGCCAAGACGGGTATTCGCAACAATAAAACGTAACCCTTACCTATTAAATACAAAAACATGACCTTAGTCCTTTCTCTTAATTCACCTGTGCCGGTTGCCCCAGGTATCTTAAAACTGATTACATGTTTCAGCAACCCCCACCCATTTCATGCAATAGTATCGTTTTCAACCATAGAGAAGTCTTCCCCCTTTTGGGGTTACGGCACATTGCTATAGTAGTATTATTAGACTGGCCCACACGGGCTCTATTTTAGCTGAGATTTAGGTAATCTTTTGACCACAGAGTCTAAATACGGCCATGGAAAGAAAAGAGCAAAGAAATCAACAATTACACCTTTTCAGGAAATATTTCTGAGTGATTTGAACAACCGACAGGCTTACTTTGTTTGGAAATTTTAATGACCTTCATTGAACATTACGTAATACATGTGTGATTGACATATTTCAAGTTGTTGATGCTCCCAAACGGTAGTACAGCAGAAATAAGTGGGATTTCTTTCTTTAGTGTCACACAGTCATTGTATAGGGGTCCTCAAGCCAAATAAACTAAATGATAAGAGTTAATATTAGAATTGTTATTCCCGTTAAGTTAAATCTGCTTCAATGTTCGTAAACTTTTGCAACATGGTGAATGTATTTTCATACAGGATCGTTTTGTTGTTTAGTTAGGGTTTGAGCTTTTGTCAAAGTAAATTCCTGTATTTGTTATCTCATCGCCCTATAGGGGCTAAGATGAGATAATGTAGTCACTTGGCTACTGAAGCTATATATTGTACTGTGCACCCATGGGGGAACGGTTACCCTTTAAACGCTTGGAGTGGATGAGTAGCGACACCTCAGGGGCACCCCATGGTAGAGTGACGACGGTTACAGTCCGGTCCTGTTGGGTGGTATAAATGAAAACGTGTTAGTGCCGATGTGTGTGCGGCTGCGTGTGTGTGTGGAGGGTGGGTGGGTGGGACGGAGGGTGGGTGGGAGGGAGGGTGGGAGGGAGGGTGCAAGGGAGGGAGGGTGCAAGGGAGGGAGGGTGGGAGGGAGAGGGAGGGCGGAGGGAGGGTCAGAGGGAGGGATGGTGGGATGGTGGGAGGGAGGGAGGGTGGGAGGGAGGAAGGGTGGGATTGAGGGAGAGTGGGAGGGAGGGAGGGAGGGTGGGAGGGAGGGAGGGAGGGTGGGAG
Organism: Stichopus chloronotus; assembly: GCA_021234535.1. Taxonomy (NCBI): domain Eukaryota; kingdom Metazoa; phylum Echinodermata; class Holothuroidea; order Aspidochirotida; family Stichopodidae; genus Stichopus; species Stichopus chloronotus. Next base: position 29,222,366 of record CM037842.1, on the reverse strand, counting down.
GGAGGGAAGAGGGTGGTTAATAACAAACACCTCCTTATAAAGACTACCGTACTACATCTTGCAACACAAGTTTGCTTTGGTATATGACCAAGATTAAATTTAATTGAAATTCTAGTCACACTTTCTGCAGCTGTATTACCAATCAACCAGTTAATCTGTATCTAACTTCAAATCGGCGATCTACCAACCATGGGATATGCACCTCTTTCCATCTTCATTCACTGTTTGCTTCAAAACTAATATACATCTGCTGGACCGATCAATCTAAATGAGGAGGACCGCCTCCCGACTTGTTCTCTCTAGATAAGGATTTGCTCCCTCCAGATAAGGACTTGATGTCGCTAGCTAAAGACATGCTACATCTAGATTATGACTTGCTGTATCTGGATAAGGACTGGATGACTCTAAAAAGCACACACTATTTACAGATAAGGACAAACTGCTTCCTGATACGGACTCGTTGCAGCCTCTAGTTACATACTGCTTCTACATGTTTCGTCATATGCACATACTGCTTTTACATAAGGACGTGCTGCTTTTAGATAAGGGATTGCTGCCTGTAGATAAGGATTTATTGCCTCTAGATAATGAATTGCTGAATCTGCATAAGAACTTACTGCCTCTGTTATAGCAGACTTACTGACAGTGAGGTAAGTCGTAAGGACTTACTGCCTCTGTTAGAACAGACTTAATGACTCTGAGGTAAGCCATCAAATCTTCATGCCTCTGTTATAACAGACTCACTGAGACTGAGGTAAGTCATAAAGACTTACTGCCTCTGTTATAACAGACTTACTGACTCTGAGGTAAATCATAAGGACTTACTGTCTATCGTAATATTTCCGTTCCATTCAATCGGCGTATTATAGCCAAGGATCTACTTTTGCCAAACAGAGAGCAATGTACAGTCTTGAACTTATCGCATTCCACACTTGGCAAAGCCCTTAGTTACGGTTTGAAATTTTGCCCATCCCCACCCCCAAACTCAACAAAATTGATTTGTGTCATATATTTGGGGGAACTCAAGAGAAGTCTTCTCTTCCAGAAGCCAGCCAAAGAAGTCAAATTGGATGCAGCCACAGGATCGTAATAAATACATAAATGGTTTCCTATATCAGAATCCAGCAAACCTTGATCTGCAACATTTCTTAGCATACCTAGATGACAAAACTGCTACCAACAATCCACCTCCTAACCCGCTCAGTGCGGTAACAAAGGAACCTTTACATTGCCATCAAACCAGCAGATAAAGAGGGAGCTATTGCGATAATGGACCGACAAAAATATGTAGCTGAAGGAAAGCGTTACCTCGATTATCCTCTGTTTTATGAAAAAGATCGACTATGATTCCACCAAAGAGTTTTTAACCCAACTTCATAACAATAGCCTCCAAACTCTCCCAACCCAGAATAAGTGCAGGAGTCATGGAACTTATATCAAGCACACCCACACCAAGCACACCCACACCGGGGCACCCTTACCTACCCAACGTACACAAACTCAATGATATGGTTCCTGAGGATACCACAGACGTCATAAGTTATGCGAAATCTAGTACTCCACCAGGATGACTTGTTATAGCGGCTAATCTCAGCGCAACTGAATTAATTTCTGAGTTCGTGAATAATAAACCTGCAACCACTGATGCCATCAATCACCAGCTATTTACAAGGCACTTCTCATTTTTTTTTTCAAAAACTGTCAAACGTTGACATCATTCCTGATAATACTACCTTAGATATGTGACATCATTGTACTCTAATATCCGGTATAAAGATGGAGTGGACTCTTGTGTGCACTTTTTGCGTTACGCTGGATACCACACAACAGACTCCACACAACGGTTTATTCCAAATCCACAGACAGGCGTTCTTATCTGTCGTTCCAAAGCTTCCATTCTTTAGGACGAAAACTTCTGTTGTTTACAGTCAAGCTCTTTTCTACGAGTGCATATATTCAGATTCATCCAATTTCCAAAGCAAACTTTTACAATTGGAAACATTTTTTCTTGAAAAGGGTTACCCTCCTAAGCTCATTCACAATTGTTTTAATAAACCAAACTTAAGAGGCGTTACGAGCTTTTGTCATACAACCTAAATGCCAATTGAACAGAATCCCTTATGTGACCTCATACGACCCACGTTTTTTTTTTTTCAACCAGATTAAAATCCTTTGGAAATTTTTAGGAACTCAACACCCACACATCGAGAAATTAGTCAATCTCACCATCCTTGCCCCTCGACAACCCCGGAACTAATGTCTATGCTAGTAAACGGCCCACTATCGAACGATTCCAGTGATTTCTCCGGAGGTAACAAACCCTGCCAAAACTTCTGATTTCATTTATTTATGTTATAAGCCCTGGTCTACCATTGAGCACTCTATTCCCAGGTTTTGCAAGACTTATGGGGTGCGATGCCGAACCCAAGACCTACATCGAGATATCCGGGGGGCCGTTCAGACAACGTTTCTGTAGCCACAACAAGTTAATTAACCATGAAAAAGACGCAAAAGACACAGAATATCCAAAAACACATAAGGGCTCAAAAAACAAAAAATCCTTAGAAGGAAATCCGCAAGTCTGATTAAGGTAACCAATAAAAACCTACTCAATCGAAGAACTGAACTGCTGACCAAATGCAGGTACGAAAGTAATCCAAAAAGGTGAGACGAATAATTGAACCGACTATTTAGCGTACACTTGCTGTCTGACGATTTGCTCTTCAAGCATGAAACTTTAAGCAGCTACAAGTCCACAAGAATTGAATGTATTTTACGTATAGTATACTATAAGCTCTGGGAATCCATCGAACACTTTTCATCTGTTTGTTATGTTTACATACATGGTCTCATTTTTCGCTAGAGCAAGACTGATTTCCCTACTACCTTTTCTGCGGTTATGACCCCTAGACAATAATCTTTAAGTTCCTTGAACCTTTTTTGCGTAGTATCAAGATCAGAACATATGCATTTTAAACGGATGGCTTGACTAAAGGCTATGCTTCTTTTTATGTGACAAGGGCGGCAACTCGTACTTAAAAGATACTGATGGGAGTCAGCAGGCTTACAATAGAGATCAGTCTTGATACATCTTTTGTCATCAATTATGACCGAAACATCAAAAGATTTACTGACTTATGCGAAACTTCGTGAATAACTTGACGGTAGAAAGATAATTGTTAATATAATCTAAAAAGGTGTGAAGCTTATCCTCTCCATGATTCCAGATCATTTATTTATCATCAATGAATCTAAGCCATAACTGAGGCTTGTAAACAGATTTGCTTAAAAACTCTTGTTCTAAGACGTCCAAAAATATGTTCACATAAGAGGGTGTCATTTTTGTCATTTTTGAAACATCGAATGTCACCAGTAGAGCATTAGTAGCCAATTGACCTATTGAACGAATCTTCTGGAGGAAGTCATTGGTGTCCTTCACATTCGATGGAATAGAGGATACCAGAGGATATAAATAAACCAAACAACAAGCTCAGAAATTCCCTCAGTTGGAGAGCTTCAACCTGAGAACCCTCTCTTTATGGATCTTCGGTAAAAGGTAAAACCGAGCCGGTTTCGTATTCACTGGTAGAACGAAATTGTACATATTACCTGTAATTGTGCCATTATTCCTTAGGAGGGCGAGGTCAGTGCAAACTCCCTGAACATAGGTTGGAGAGGGGTTAGTCGTGAGTTTCCGGTAAACAAGAGGATCATCCAACTGTCGGTATGCTTCATTGAGATACCGCTCCCGATCCATGACCATTACCCACGAACCTTTGTCTGCTTGCTTAATAATCACGTTATCATTTTCCTTCAGTTCACGTATAGCTGGACTTTCCAAGGCAGATGTATTTCAGAAAACGGCTTCGTTTGGGGCTGTCAGGATTTCCTGTTCAACAATTGAATAATACATGTCTAAATACTTGTACTTCTTCAGCACTTACAACTGAATGTTGAAAATAATTTTGCAGTGGTTGGGTACAGGGTAGCTCACACACCAATCCAGTATTTTTTTTTTTTTTTTGTGATTGTTACACCTTTAGTCCAAAAACTGTTGCCCATCTGGCCAACATAGTCAACTTTATCATATATGTTGCAGCATAATAAGTAGACTACATTAGGAGCATCACAATCAAGGGGAGGGGGCTGAATGTTGTATGTAGTGCCAGGGGGGGGGGGGTAAACGTTTCATCAGTGACAATGGAACGACATACTTGACATATGGGTTTGCCACACTTTTTGTTACCTGTGTGTGGGAAGAATGGAGGATGTAAGAAAGGACTTAAGGTTAGGTGGCTGTCGTCTAGCAGTTAATGGAGGATCATTAAACAGTTCTGATTATCTGACTGAAGGATACTGAAATCTGAACGAATACATTGGTGTAGACCTTCGGTTTTTGATGAATAATCAAAGAAAAGAGGTATACGACAGTTTTTTACTTTAGGCTTGTAGGACAGTAGTTTGTTCCTATGGTAAATGGAAGCTTTTTTTTTTCTCCCCTCCCTGATAATATATAAAGGGTAGTCAGAATCAAGTAAGAATTCTATTGCTAACATGCTTATCATATTCACAGAAGATGTATTAATCCTAATACATTACGAGTACACGATTGATCGTTTTAAACTAATGTGGTGGGAACTGCCACTGTAAATCAAGGAAACCATGTGTGTCAGTAGGTTTGCAATAAAGAATAGTTGCAAGGGACCTATTATGTAACTTAACCATTACGTTAAGAAAAGGAATTTCCTTGTCAGAACAATCAAAAGTGAATTTGATGGAATGCTAAAAAGAATTACAATAAGATATAAAAGAATGTAAAGCAGGTAAGCCATGAGGCCAAATGAAAAAGATATCATCAATATATCTATGGTATAATGTAAAGGTTGTATAGGGTATATTGTTTATCCTTGCTGTCTCCAAGTATGCACAGTACGTGAGCGTGCACAAGGCCGTTCTGATTTTTACATTGTTGCTTCTTATAACAAGTAATATTGTTATGTTTGTGATGTTTTCTGCAGAGGTTACGGGTAGTGATCAACTTTCACCGTGCACTTTAAATTACGAGTGTTATCAATGTATATTTACTGGCTTATTTGTTTCTTTTGCTTTTTTATTTATTCTCTTGTATTTACTAATGTACTTATTATTCTTTGCGTTCCTTCCGTTCTTTATCAGTTTATTAAACACTTACCGTCAAAACGTATACTTTTGTCTTTTATTGATAGTATAATTATTGTACAGATTTTGATAAAACAAATGCGTACAAGGAAAGAATAAATAAACAGGAATCTTTGGAAGGTGTTTACTTGGGATTTTCACTTTTGCAGTCACTTTGAATCCGGTTGATGAGATGAACTTCAAATCACGTTTTGCTGACATTTGTGACTCTACAGGGTATCGCACTCTACAGATAAAATTGTTAAGTTGTCATCTTTAGGCATCACGTGTAAATTTATTACTCGAGAATCTCATGGTTTTTCAAAGGCCTTCGTGGAACAATTTCCAGATAATATTCAGAGATTGCGTCTCTTCTCCAATAACAATTCCTTTAGTGAAATTTTCCGAGCGCGAAATTAAACTACTAGATTTATTTGACCATTTCATTAATAAATTGTAGATCTGATAGAATGTGAAAGACGTTAACTGCATGACCATCAATTAAATATGATTAGGAATGTGAGAGATGTAAACTAACTCTGATCATGAATGCGAAAGGTGCAACTACATGACAATCAAAAAAGTATACAAAGAGATGTGTGAGAGGTGTAACTACGCTACCGCCAGCCAATGGATAACGATGAAAAGATGTATCTGCAATTAATTAACTCTGATCAAGAACGTGAAATGAATAGCTGGACGGCAATCAAATACCAATGATCCAGTATGTGAAAACTTCAATGCAATAAAATAACTCTCATCATCATGGGTGTGTAGTGAAACATCCCTGCTGAAATGAATAAATAAACTAACCCAATCAATCTGTAAATCGGAAAACACTTTTTGATGTGGCAATACAAAGCTGATCATTAAAATAAACACCATTTTGAATGTTGTCAAGAGTTTGTTTTCTTTCTCATTAGAAAAACATTTGAGTAAAGGCATCATCACTTTTTATGGTAATAGATTCATTAATCTCTTTTGTTTTAAAAATATTTCTTTTCCTTTCTCGTAAACTTTCATATCCAGGTGTAACAATTTTCTCACTCTTTTGTCTCTTTTCAGTTCTTTTACGGCATTAATTTTCATTTCCGCCATTGATGTATCTTTTTTGTTCTCGTAATTACCTTTGTTTAACAACAAATCTTTGCAGGTGTCATAAAATGGAATTCCGTACGCTTTCTGCAGCATTTTTAAAGTCAGCTCGTAATCAGACGTCAACCCAATCATTCCAAAATGTTTGTCAAAATTTTGCATAACGTCTTCTAAATAGGAGTCATTTTCAAATGAACTCATAGGCTCAACCTCTACTGTACAATATTTAGAACCGTTTGGATTTAGTTTGACCCATTCCCGTCGAAACAGTTTGTTCCGAGTTTCACTTCCGGTGTGAAGAGCCCAATCAGCTAATGACATCCTCATGCTATACTCTGCATGAATATTACCAACCATAGATGTGTTAATACACTGACGTAAATAAAAGTAGTGTGACGTCATCCTCTCGAACGGATCTCTGAGTATCGTGAAAGATGAACACTTTCTTTCTGGTTGTGATTGGCGGATAAAGTCGCACATCCCTCCCGAACAATGTCCCATCGTAATGTCGAGATTTTCATATCTGCTTTTAATTTTATCTTTGTCATAACTTAGAGTTTCTTGGTTGCAAAAATGGTGGAAATCAACAGTCAGCGGTGGAGAGAGACCTTCAACTTCCGCTAGGTGCTTTAAACAGCTTCTCATTGTGTCACCACCTGTCTTTGCGATGTGGATAAAGTTTATAGCTGCCTTCCGAAACTCAGGTCGAGTTGATGGATACAAAAAGTAGTTTGGCAGTGTGTTACAGCTGTTTGAGTAATGCATCATGTGACAGTCACGTGACTCTGCTCGTGGCCTACTCTCTGCATCAGCAAATCTGTGAAATTAAGTCAAGAGAAAATGTTAACATTCTTCGAATATTCAAGCTAAGTTAAGTGCGATAGAGAAATGAGTTTTGATAGCGGTTTTCTCAGCAGTTCAAGTCGTAATAAAGGACAGATGAGTGATGGCACTACATGGTATCCTTACTTGCTTGCCGTGCTATGTTCAGTATTCATGATTATATGCGACATTTTCAGAGCGAACAGAAACAAAACCTGCTTTTACATAGAATGTTAGAATTGTGACGAGTTCACAGTTTAATCGTGCACTACATGTTGGGAATTCGCTAGACCATACCTGTGAATTTCAAACATGTAATGCACGATCTGGAAACTTTGTGAAACACCCAGAAACGATATCAAGAAATTGTTGCTATTCTGTGACAGGTATTTCACAATCACCTGTCGATCTCATTACAATGATGCAGTCTCATTTTGTCTCCCCCCTCGTTCTAGCGTCCACCCCCCTCTCCCTCTTGCTCTCTTTCTTTGTGTAATGGTGTATAGATCCTATCAATCGCTAGACGGAAATAACTGTTTAAGCTCTTACTTGATTCCATCACACACTGTTGAAATAGTTAGCGATCTAAAGTCCAAACACGAAAAACAAAATAAATAAAAGAGGCAGAATAAAAAAGGTAATAAGTAAAATGAGTTGTCTGGCACTTTGCAAGAAACAAATGACAAATTCAAGTGGAAATATAATGTTTAACATTGTCATCAAGTCACAGGAAGTTCGAACCTTCAATTGTGCCATTACATTCATATATATGTAATATGATGATGATATATATTATTTTCCACGTCCAAATAAGACCCTTTCATTAACATTTACCATTAAATTAGTTCTTCATTTGATTTCTTGCTTGTGTTCCGGGGACAATATGTAGATGCTGATAGTGCTAATAATGGTTTCACTCTTTTCCACCCTTCTTTTAGAAAACTTTGTCATCAAATAGGTGTCAAGAACACCTCGAATCTCCTTTACTCGTCAATGCAATGTCCTTTCTACCATTCCGTAGGATTGTATTCGAGGACCATCTAGTTCAGATTATTAGCCACCATCGAGATAAAAAAAGTGACAAATGTGATAGAAAAATCAAGGGAAGTCACCGGGAAAGATCACTTTGAAAACTATAACCTTTACAGTTCTTGATAAAAAACACACTTAGAACAAGGAGAGACGATTAAAGAGAATATATGTATTGTATGTGTCTTACATTTAAAGTAAAATTTTTAATACCAACATTTTATGACAATAGAATACAAAGTATTTATAATAAGGCAAACGGTTGCTTTCCTTTCAAGAAACAAGTTTCTCGCAGCTAGAATTTCAGTTATTTGTTGCTCAAGAATACGTTTGTCACAAAATCCCTCAAAATGCAAAATATAGATCCGCCATAATTTATCTCATTGATAATGTTTTGAAGAGATGAACATATTTCTGATGTTTATTGGTGGAGCTGAACTGTTTATCAAAATTTAAATTGATTTCCTTTATGTAATATGTTGGTGCATTTTAAAACTAATATTTCCTTTAATAGTTGGTGATGAGCAGGTCTCTGTAAATTTTAACAACTTAACAAAGTGACTCAAACAGGAATATCCTAGTTGATAGTACCACAGAGAGGGTAGGGAGGGGGGGGGGGGTGGTGGTTAGATGACGTCTCTGGGAAGAAACAAGTCATGAAAAGTACATCCGTGGTCAAAGTAATAAATCAGTACTGCTACATTCCAGCGGGTCATGGTATTTTAACAATTACCTCTGTAGCAGGCCACGGTCATCATATATATAAGCCAATCAATTTGGTATTTTCTAAACTGTTCGAGTGCTTGGTAATGGTCAAATGTCCACCATTCTCTGCATTGTGTATCCTCTTTCAATCTGTTTTTGTCATTTGAGGCTTTCGGTGGGTTTAACCAATAGAGATTGCCACAGAGTATTACTGAAAGAAGGGGGAAGTAATACAAAGATTACTGTCAGATTGGAGTAAATATTGACCCTCAATATTTCCCTTAATGCTTGTCAAAATGAAATGTTTTTATTTTTTCTTTTAGTTTCACACAAACCCAAAGTACAATGATCTTGGGTTTAGCAGTTTTACTTGATTAATTCCCTCTGTGGTAACACCAACATTTATTTACGGCATCAGAGAGATATAATTTCGATGCCGACATCTCTATACTACCATCTTTACCATGGGCTATTCTCAGCCCTCTGTAAAGTGATGTGACGGTAAGGATATTTAAACAGGTATAGTTGATGCAAAAATAGATGTAAAGATGTTCCATCCTGAAGCATGACGTTAAACACAATCATCTTAACTGTATGGTTATACATAGGCGGATATTTGTGTGTGTGTGTGATTGTGTGTGTGCGTGCGTGTGCGCGTGTGTGTGTGTGTGTGTGTGTGGGGGGGGGGGTGGGAACAAAGAATTGTTTGTTGTCTCTAAATTAATTTCCGTCCGAACATTTATATGTCAGGATTGTTGAATGTGTGTATTCCATCTCAGTTTCTTATCTCCATTGAGATACACAATATGAAATCGCTGGTATCTGAATATCCAAAGCAAGTTTGTTCATTTGAAATTCATGGAATTCATAGATTGCAGAATTTCCATGATTACAGGAGATAATCTTGCCACTGTTTTATTTTGTTTTACTTACTTCACTGGCTTGTGAAGAGTGATCGGCAAACAGGTACCGTAGTATATATACAGAAAAAAAGAAGTTGCCATGACTACTGTTTGCAGCAACAGACACATGTTCTTATAACATCTCATATGCTGAATATTCATGATAATTCGCCTAAATTTTCACGAAAGGTATTTTGATAAAACTTCAAGAAACGCAATGAGACTCCCTACCTTATAGATTGTAATGACTGTAGATAACTGGAGATTAAACAACTCGTCTGGGACACAACCGAACTTGTACTTTCCATTTTAGAGTGGACGAAGGAGCCCATGTATTATATCGTTAACAAAAAAACAAAGCATCTTTATTCAACAGCATAGAGGAAGCAATCGAGTGTCCTAATGAGTTTTGTGAAACATGATTATTTGAACATTAACCTAAAAGAAAGCTAAATACCAAAGTACTCTCGGAGGAGCTGGAAGGAAACTACATCACGTGGTCCATTCACAGAATAATATGAAATAAACATCAAGTGAATGTCTATTGTAAATGTGTGATATATATCCAATCAGTAAGACCTGTAATATGCATAATATAATTGCGATATTTCACTACATTAATATTTACTCATTATGTAAGCAATCTTCCACAGCTCAATTTCAAATGCCGGTAGGTTGTTTTAGCGCAGGCCTGACAGGTTCCAGGGAGTTCCCAGCGGTTCTCTATTGCATGAATCCAGCCTTGAAATATAGGCCTCTTGTCTTCAATTTTACATTTAATGAGAAAAAATATCAACCTATTGAAAACTTGTGATGATTTAAACTACCTTTATCATATTCCGTTGGTTCATTGGCAGTGAGTTAACCTTTAAAATAACCCCAAGTTAAGGTCGGTGAGAGCAAACTACCTATAGCCAGCAGCATATGTTATCTAATTGGAGCGCCACCATTGACTGGTGCAGAGTGTAACAAAAATCATCTTTGATGAAACTTATCATGTACTATGACATCATGTGAGGATTGGCTGCCGAATATATTTGGCGCTACCAACATCCCAGGTGTCCGGAAACGACTCTTCCTGGTTGTTTTAATTTACATGCACCCTTCCTTAAAATGGAATCTCACGTCTACAATTTTTCAATGAATGAGAATAAAATCAAACTGTTAAAAAAGTTTTAATGATTTAGACTGCTTTTATGAATAATTTCATAATTTTTCTAATTTTTCATTTCTATTTTTTTATGAATTAAATTTTTGAAATATCAGTTTAATCAGTTTTAAGAACAGTTTACATGAAAATATAACTTTACCTTACAACCTTAAGGTTCTTTAAGTTGGTAATTGCACATTCGAAACGTCACAACGAAGGGTCACATGCGTTTATGTTACCGTTATTCCATGTAAACTATACGGTAGGGTGACGGACGCTGTGCTCTTTATTTAGTAAAGAACAAGTTAGCAATCAACGGAAGTCTATTTACCCCTCGATAAGGTAATTCACTCCATCCAATTGTTTTGTGCATTAATATAATAACAAAAACGTAACACAAAACGCGCGGAATGTTTAGGCATGGGGGTAGGTGGTGTGCAGATGTGTCTAACGTTGGAATATCAAAGCCTAAAATTGTCACGGAGAGTTTCCTTATGTGCATGTATAAGCCACAACAGCCTTCGTGGGTTACTCACCGAAACTGTGGGCTGGCGTTTGATATTCTTCCTGTTTGTTAGTCACCCTGTTCAAAACGTGAGGCAAAACATGTCTTTTACAAAATGGGGGAGATATGATACTGTGTCCCCTACCCATCTAAATATGGCTGGGATTTCCCCAGGATTGACGGTCATGCATTAAGATGTTTTTTTTACAAAATGGTGATGGAATTACGTTGCCTGATTTATTAAAGATAAAAACTCATCACTCCAGACAGTTTCAATTCTCCCAACCACTTTCGTCTAGAGTGCCCCCCCCCCCCCACAGCCTGTCTTAAATTCCTCCAAATGTGTAATCAAACAATGGATCCCTTTCTGAATTTGCTGTTTAATCAAAGAGTACTGTGACTTAGAATCATTTGAGAATTTTGCTTTCCAGAAGGTAAAACTATAGCATAGGGTGATGAGTTACGGCCTTTAAGTGTATAACTAACGGTAGGTCTCATAATCCTCCATGAATCGAGCTCCTCATAACTCGTTCAATCACTTTCGCACTATTTTTCTCTGCAATCGACAAGAGTTGTCACTAACACTGAGTTGACTTGATACCAGCAGGGAGTCAAACTCCCTAGGCTGAAACCACACAGTGGATTATTGAAACAGTATCTCATCTATGATGTGATCATATTACTGCTTAATTGATGGGAACGTAAAAAAATACGGCAAAGTGTTCCTTCATTAATGTAGACAAATTATAACAATTAACAATATCTTGATCTTTTTGCAAATGTGTTTATCAAGTAATAAAACACTGGCAATATGTTTATATTTCAAATGTTTTGAAGTATAGGCCTACAACCTATGGTTACCCGAACACGCAATCGCTATACATAAAGCTACGAGATATGTCCTTGCGACAGGAAAAACTTGCTGATATCGAAAGGTAACTATTTAAAAAAAACATTGCAAAACTTTTTCATCAATGAAGGGAAATCAAAATAGCTGAAAATATCTTTAAAATACTTTCTTTTCAAAATATGATATTTATGTATCTATTTATGTTTAAAAAGTAATATGCAAAATACTGACACTATTCGTAGGCCAGTTGGATATAATCTTGATCCCATAACCTTAATTGTCCTACTCGTTAAGTATGTGAGTTAGGAATTGAAGCTGGCATATTCATTTCTCATTAAATTCATGCTCGCTTCTGCGGAGCTGGATTTCTTTTGCCAAGTGATCAGTGGTCTTGTAACAAGCTCTGATATCTCTTTTTTGTGACCAAAAGGCGCTCTGACATATCGTTGTTGGAGTACTTTACCCATTATTATCTTTCTTGCTTTTTATACTGAACTTTTTTCCGTTGGTAAGTTCCTATCTACATGTAAGGTTACTCGCTTGATGATAGGGCAACCTAACTTAAACTGAAAACTTAAAATAGCCGAAATATATATGAATAGTTGTTGACCGGGCACTTTAATTATTTCTATATTACCGCACCACTTCATTGCATTGATGTAGCCAGCATATAACATACAATAGTCCTCAGCATGTAACACTTCATGGGCTTCGTTACTCACCTATTACGATCGTATCTCAGTGGGTAAAGTACATCAAGTTCATGGTGTCCACGAGAGTGGCCAGAAAAAGAAAGTAAAGTATATGCAGATACGGTGACAACCACTAACGTAGCTAACAGGATCCGTTTATCCATCGCCTGATGTACTGAATATGTCACATATAGAATATATTGAATGTCCCGTTAAAATATCTCATTCTCGGTTACAAGTCAGACTGATGACAGATATGGCCAAGCAAATATTTTTTTTTGTCGATATCACATCCTGCATACTTGAAAGGTCACAAGCTCCAAATGTTCAACTGAATGGAGATGTGGTAATAACAATGAATTTCTGACAAGTCACGTGCTTTCACGAAGATGATATGTAATCATCCATTAAAGAACTGCAATACTTCTGTAAGCTTGTCAAGACACACCGTACTAACATAGATAATAATCAACATACTATGCCGTGATATAATTTTAAGTTACCCCGAAAGTTGAATTCTTTAAGCTGACAAGAACTTTTTGCTCGTCTGACCGAGGAGCCTTTGGATTGACAGAATATGAGCCACCGTCGGACAGTTATGTTTCCTGCATAGGATCGGCCATGTTCCGGTCTATCGTTTAAAGTTCAAACAGATTGCAGTTGGTGCATCAACTGTATGAAGTCCATGAGCTATCCCCAATAATTAGTTACAGCTTTGCACAAACCTGACTGCACTAGTAGAGTAATTAGTGCAAGTAGTCTATGGGAAGCTCATTGCTGATAAGACTGCTCGAGTCAAGGTCACAAATGCAACATACTTCATAAGAATCTGTGGCCTACTGTAATGATATAGACCTACTACTGTAACTTTCAACTATAAGTACTTAATGGCAGACAAACATAACGGTGCGTTGTACTTGGGCTACTAAGGTACCAGTTATTATTACCCCTTTACAACGAAACGTGATCGCAGAAGCGACCTGAGATTTGTTTTACGTATAAAACAAAATGGTGTAGTATAGACATTACGAAACAATATCCATGGACTAAGTAGACTCATTTCGGTAAAATAATGTAATGACAATAAAAATATAACTCCACTGTCATTACAAACAACATGCAGGTGTCGGATCAATGGCCAGATGTATATCTTTGGACATCTAGGACTAGTGTTCATTGACCTCCTGTTTGATGATAGCAATATCGTCTGTCCTTTTTTTTTTTTTTTTTGCATTTTTTAAGATCCTGACTTCCGGACATAATCTTTGTGTGTTTTCTTTCATTGGCAGAAACAAAAATGAGATTCGGATGGCATCATGGCGTGTCCATATTCTCAGCAAAGGACATCTGGAAACACCCGGAGAACACCTTTACAACATAGGCTACGGCAAAGGCTTTGTGATATTCCTACGCATCAATATCAAATTTAATATAATACAATGAAACGGCATACAAACGTGATGGCCTAACATATAAACAGCATCTTGGTATACCTTTTTTTTCCAGGCATAGGCTACACTTAACGTCGACCTGACTGTCACAGAGCTATCAATGAGTTCAGTTGGACGTCTGATAACTTCATAAACCTATATCAAAATAAAAGATTAAGGCATGGACTGAATATTGAGGAATGGAGTTAAGTGGGTCGGGGATTGAAAGTTGTTTTGTCCATTTTTATTTAAATGTAATTTTAAGAGAGTTAGGTAGCCTAAAACACACAATATTAAAACGTATATCCAGTCAAACGGCTATCATAGTCTATTTTCCTTTGTAATTTCAGGTAGCGTTATATCTAATTATCAATATTACAAGCTTAACGGGTGTCAATGTTCAACACTTGCCCGTCGATATCTAGTAACATTACCCCTTCAAGTTACATCTAGCTGATGATTATAAGGATGAGATGTAGTGACTATAACTTCTGCTTAAATTATTTTGAATGCTTCCTTCAGTATACCGATTGTCAACAGATATCAGTCTCAGAGGAATAAATGTCACGTGATTGGTGTTTTTGTTGAGATAACAATCGGAAGTCGATATTGACCTCAGAGATCTACTGGGATACTTTCCGTTATGATTCTAGAGCTAGAGCATTACTACTAGTAGCTATCGTGACCCATTTAAAAATGATCTTGTGTTGATAAAAATGACTAAATCATCAAATTCATTTTATTTTGCCGGTTAACTTAGTACTACGCAATTGAATCCTGTAAGATCACTTTCATGGATGCGTATGATAACAATAAATTTGCTATGTAGTTGTAATAAAGTAAGACTCATAAAGACATTGTGATGTTGGGTTAAGATGTACTAAGAAAACAAAAAGCATACGTTGTAAACAAAGTTGATAGCATCTTGATGTTTCAGAATATACTCGTCGGCAGCAAAAGAAACAATCGAATAAGCAATTACTTAGAAGGAATGGTAACAAATGTACCAATTAATAGCTTTCAGAACTACAATGAAAGTAACTATCAATATATCATTCATGTTATAACGGCAGAACCACCGAGTGTGACGCAAGATTGCACAAAAGGCACATTGTGTTGTTATTCCTTTACTGATGATGTTTCATAGTTCGTTCTACATGTCCATCTAGACACGACTGATAGAACAACCACCCCCCCCCCCTCCCGACCGCACCATCCTAAACGCAGCCACGGCTACCAACTTGAAAGAAATACACTGATAATTCTAACACTTACCGGATTATTTGCTTATGTGACTTCAACATTGAACGCGAACCTAGTTGATTGTTTGTTTTTCGCTTAAAAAATACACAAATTCTAAAACAAAAAACAAATTTGCTATTTTTGTTTCATTTGTTTCTTCACATTTATTCAGATTCATTTTTTACTATTTAAAACATTCATAAATGAAATTTATATTGAAATACAAAAAATAAAAAAGTCAGTTTTAGATCATAAAACAAATTATTATCTTTTTTTTAATCTTTATTTTTAGTTTTGCAAAATGTTAAACGAAAACGAAATTTCGTTTTACGCTCTCAAAATGTTTGATCTACGTTCTCAAAATTTCTGTAATTGTTTTAAACGAAAGACATATCTTTGCTTTCCATTAACAAAAAAAAAAAACACTTGTAAAATTCATTTAAAACGAAAACAATTTAGTTTTTCGTCACCCCATACAGCAACAGTCCGTACTCCGTTACGCCATAGCAACAGTCAGTGCTCGGTTGTTAATCAGCAACAGTCAGTGCAACCGCAACCACATAGCAACAGCCATTGCTCTGTTAGTACCCCATAACTTTAATTGATGCTGTCACCCCACATAGACCTTCGCCCACTTAAAGGCAGTAACTCATCACCCAAGCTATATTTTTGGCTTCCAGATAGCAGAATTCTTAACTGGTTCTGCTCTTTGGTTGACAGCAAATTCAGCGATGTAGAATAGCCTATATTACACCGTCTACACAGGGATCCATCGTTTTGATTAATACACACGTTGAGGAATTTTAGCCACTGGGCTGTGGGAGGGACTAGAGGTAAGCGATTGGGAGAATTGAAACTGTCGGGTGTGTTGTCTTTTTGTCTTTCAGGAGGTTCCTGTGTGCATGCGAGGTCTCTTAAGTTTCTATTAATATTATTGATGTACACTATGTGGTACAAGCTTGGGTGCACTTTTTAACCCGGCAATAATCGAGAAAATGACGTTATAATCCCCGTCCATTGACGCTCTACGTGAACAAAATTTAGGAAGGGGGGGGGGGGGGTTATTAAGTCACAGAACAACGCACCAACAACATGTATCACACACTGTTTGTATATTCAAGTGTAATTTCAAAAGACGCTGCACAAACCTCAGTTTTCACGAAACCCACAGACCGACATACTTATATATCCTTCAACAGCTTCCGCCCAGAACACAGCAAGAAATCTATAATAGATTGTAGGCTCCCCAAACGCATTTGTTCTAACAAAGAAAACTTTCAAAACAAATTTGGCGATCTGACTAGGCAGTTTATGCTACGGGGTACCCTCTTAAGTTCATAAGAAGTAACATCGAGAGAGCCAAGAAAGTTCCCAGGTCGGCACTTTTAGAATACAAGCAGTCCACCCCCCCCCCCTCCCCTTGAACGGATTCCTGTCGTTACCATTCTACCATTAAAATCCCTTTTCAAGGCTTTTTTATCTGCATGAAGTATTTTACAGAGTCCGTCCAGTTAGCAGACACATTTAAAGCTTTGCTTTAGACAACCCCCTAATCTTAGACATATCTTTGTACGCAGCGAAATTCCCGGACCTGTTTACCTACAGGAAAATCACCTTGTCATAAAACCCGTTGCTAAATTTGCAAACATATCTGTACTTCTTTCCCCGTAACCCCACCAGGCACCAAACTTAAAACTTTACCCCGTGACCTTGACTGTGGTTCATCTAATGTCATTCTGCAAACAATGTACAGAGGGTAATTACATAGGAGAAACCAAAATTTTATTGACTGTGGGGGACGATTTAAGAATGTGGAAATGCTTCTTAATAATATTGTTTAGGGGAGGTAACCTTGGGTTACGGGTAACTACCAGGGGGGGGGGGGGAATTAAAACTCCTAGCACACTTAGCACGGTTACGCTTGAGAAGGGTCCTTCTCGGAACGGTACAGGCTTTACTTAGCTTTTCATTAACTATACTGACTCGTGGGATACCCTCTTTCAAACAGGTTACTTTCAAGGGAATTAAAACAAGGGTGTTTGGTTGTTCATGTGACTTACAAATTCAAAGATTTGGTGCTTTATGTTTCCCCTACCCCTAAATTATGGTTCAAATAAAGCGTCGATGGGCGTGGCTTATGACGTCATTCACTTGATTATTGCAGGTATATCAATTGTCTGCCCAATCTTTTTTGGTGTGCCACGTAGTGTACTTCAATAACCAGAGCTACCAGAGCTACCAGAGCTGCCAGAGCTACCAGAGCTACCAGAGCTGCCAGAGCTGCCAGAGCTACCAGAGCTACCAAAGCTACCAGAGCTACCAGAGCTACCAGAGCTACCAGAGCTACCAGAGCTGCCAGAGCTGCCAGAGCTGCCAGAGCTACCAGAGCTACCAAAGCTACCAGAGCTACCAGAGCTACCAGAGCTGCCAGAGCTACCAAAGCTACCAGAGCTACCAAAGCTACCAGAGCTACCAGAGCTACCAGAGCTACCAGAGCTCAGGGTGTCGCGATATGATCGATGGTGTGACAGATCTCAGCCCTGACTGTTGTAATTGAGTGATCGAATGCTTACTGTTGCTATGGGTTGACGAAACACTGACTTTACTTTGGTGTAACAGAGCACTGGCTCTTGCTATGGGGTAATCGGGGACTGACTGTTGCAACTGCAAGATCCTGCTTGGAGATATGAAACAATGAACTGATACTTTGGATAAATACAGCTTGCCTCAGTACAAAATTACACAATCATTGCATTCGTTTTTTCCAATCAACACCACCATAAACGAGTGTCAGAAGCAAATGAGCAAAAAAGCAACATGTCGAACTAGACTGAAGAATATAATAACAACCAGAAAGCCAAAAGGCTTAGTGATTCCTTGCCATACAGCTATATTGTAACAAGCATGAATTACCCGCATGGCAAGTATGAGAACACGTAACGCAAAATGATGTTTCACCTTATTTTAAAACAATAGGTGCAAAATTAATAGAAGTCATCTTTTTAATGTAAGTAGTGCACATGCTAAGTATGGAATCCCTCACAGTTACTTACTATCTTGAGTTATGTAAAGTGTTCACAAGATTTTGATTTGTGGTGACATCACATGACCTTTGGCCTCACCAATAGGACACACCTACAGGATAAGAGCTATAGACATGCAAAGTATGAGATCTCTCACCGTTTCTTTTTTTGAGATAATTGTAAAGAAGTCTCTTTGTCTATATTGCTTTAAGGAAGCCATCTACTTGGTGGAAAATTATTTTCATACTTTCCCAATAATTTTGTCCATTTTGGGAATAATAGGCTCCTAGATTTGCTAGCAAACTACACTTTCCCACAGTTATAACCCCATTTGGAGTAATTAGATATGACTGGGTGTACCAGAAAGCTACTACTTTCACTGAAGTTTTGGAGACAACTCTTTGATAGGTCCAACAAGGGGCTGTCAGTAAAAGAATTCTACGTATTTTCAGTACTAAGATGATGAATGGCTAACTAATGATCATTTGCCAACAATATGTTGCAATCCACGAAGTCAGCAGTCTTGGTCAATCTGCTGATGTAGCACTTTACAACATTCAACCAATGAAATAAGTTTTAGTAACTTTGTTTCACTGAATATTCAATTAAAATTAAATGCCCGTTTTTCTATTGTTTAATGTTTGGGTGAGTCCTCTTTGAGCTGAAATTAGGATTGTTGAAAAGAACTTGCCCAAAGACAATCTGGACAGATCATGGATAACTTTTCGACATAAGAGATCTGATCAAGGCCTTAATATACATGGCTGTAGGAACATTTGCTTGAATAAACCTCTAAATAAATAGAGGCCTGTTTTTTATGCTTTCTCGAGTGTTCGTGCCTTCAACTGATCACTTCTCTTTTGTGAACAATTTGGAGCCAGTCAGAGGACGGAACAACTTGACAATGATAGTTTACATATTTTTTACTTTTTGACCTCTGGTAACTCTACATGACTTTGACGTCCACCAAAATGATAGGGATCACCCAATATGAACTCAGTATGAAGAATCCACATGCTAGGTATGAGATTCCCCACAGTTATATCCTTCTTTAGAAGAAGTGTTTATAAGGGTTTTCACAGTATGACATCTGGTGACCTCAACTAACCTTGGCCCTCTACCAAAATCAAGAGGGATAATCTTTTAAGTATGTCTAAGCCACATACTAACAATGAGATCTGTCAGGGTTACCCTGCTTGAGATATTGCAGTTACAATATTTTCACAGTTTGACCTCTGGTGACCTCAAATGACCTTTGACCTCCACCAAAAACGATAGAAATCAGCTACTCAGTATGACCAATTGAAACGCTAAGTATGAAATCAGTCAAGGTTATCTTTCTTCAGATATCGTTTTGTCAAGGTTTTCACAGTTTGACCTCTGATGACCTCGAATGACCTTTGACCTCTATAAAAACAATATGGATTATAAACTTAGCATGAACAGCCCATAAATTAAGTATGAGATCTGTCAAGGTTGCCTTCCGTGAGATATCATGTTTACAAAGTTTTTGCTGTTTGATCTCTGGTGACCTAAATGGCCTTTGACCTCAACCAAAAGGAACAGGAACAATCTACTTAGTATGACCAACCTACACACGAAGTGTGACATTGGTTATGGTTACCCTTCTGGAGATATCGTGTTTACAAGGTTTTTGCAGTTTGACTTCTAGTGACCTCAATCGACCTTTAACCTCAAAAACGATATGGATTATAAACTAATAATAACCAACTGACACAATAAGTTTGAGATCAGAGGAGGTTGTCTTTCTTGAGATATTGTGTTTACAAGGTTTTTGCTGTTTGACCTCTGATGACCTAACTGACCTTTCACCTAAAAAAAAACAATAGGAATCATCTAGGCTACTCAGTGCGACCAACCAACACATCAAGCATAAGATTAGCCAAGGTTACCCTTCTGGAGCTATCGTGTTCAAAAGTTTTTGCAGCTTGACCCTTGGTGACCTCAAATGACCTTTGACATCCACCAAAATCAATAAGGATCATCTACTAAGTAAGGCCAACCCACACATCAAGTATGACATCAGCCACTAGTACCATTCTGGAGATATTGTGTTTACAGTTTTTTTGCAGTTTGACCTCTGATGACCTCAGACGACCTTTAACCTTCACCGAAAAAAAGGGACCATCTATTCAGTACGACCAAGCAACATACTAAGTATGGAATCAGTCAAAGTTGCCCTACTGGAGATATTGTGTTTACAAAGTTTTCACACTTTGACCTCCAGTAACCTCAAAAGAAATTTGAGCTCCACCAAAAACAATAGCAATATTTCGCCTTAGTATGGCCAACCGCCCAACCCACACACCAAGTACGTTAAGGCTACCCTTCTTGAGATATCATGTTTAAAAGCAGTGTCACACACACACACACACACACAAACGCATCCAAAAACACACACACACTACACCACCATTTCATAGATTCCTTCTACCTTTGGCAAGGAATAAAAAAAAAAGAGCAACAAAAAGACAGCAGAAAAATTGCCCCCAAAATTGCCCAAGATGATACAGTGGGATGAGATTAACTATCATTTATAGGAAACAGTGAAATGTGAAGGGACCTTGCAGTTTAACGGATGCAGATGTAAGTGAGCTTGTGAGAGGGTCAAGTCCTGTTAAAACATAAAGTGAGAGAGGGATATAAGTACACACAAATACTGCGGGGAGGTGTTCCCACGCAACAGCACGCATGCTCACGGTTGTACAATGGCTTCATAACTGACATGGACTGACTCGGTGGAGTAGAAAAAGTCTTTCACAGTCCTAAAACACTACAATGTAGAAGTCTAATTTAAATTTCTGACATCTGGCCATAAGTTGAACTTCCATTTATTTACTGACCTGATGATAATCATTTGAAGTCTTAGGTGGAAGTTAAATGATTGTGCTTTTTGCATCACAACAGTTTTAGTCACCTACAAGGCCTGCTTTCTTGGCAAGCTTTTGTGTTGGCAACAATCCATCGGATCAGACTTGCAATAGGTAAAGACCAACAATACCGAGGATAAACCTCACAGATAGAGGATCTACTACAAACATGAATATGTTCACCAGATATTAAAGTGATTGCGTGTGTAGGCAAAAAGTAAAAACATTGAAATTTCATCTCCAAAACTTTGGTTGGGCTTTCAATAACTCCACTCAGACAATCTGGGAAAATAAATAGGTCTCAGTTGGTAAATTTTGCCATATGATTTCAAATTCTTCTAACATAACGACAAAAAGTATAGAATACGATAATGTAGAGGTTGACAGTTTTCATTCAAATCAACGGTGTGCTTCTTTGAGCAAGCTAATGGGAAGTATACTAGTATTGAATATTCAGTTAACAATCAGGATCACAGACGCCGCGGGCAAGGTTGTGTTCAGTTCGTAGGTTATTTGTAAGTACAGTGTTTCCTTTCACCAAATACTACAATTCCCGATACCTACCAAGGAGCGACGACTTCAGTAGTATGTGTTTGATACACCAGTGAGACCTGTACTGTTACATATTCATCATGTAGGCGGTTATAGTATGAACCATTAATTTTCAAATATGATTTCTGTTTTTTACTGTTTTTATGCCAATCCCATTGCTTTTCGAGGTAGCTACTGTCATTTTCCTTCATTGAAAGAGATAGTCCATTCATGTACAACTTCATGTGTACATTTAAAAGTAAAGAAAAAGTTAAGATCAAACATAATCTTATCTTTTTGGTTTTTCAGTACACACCAATCACTTTAACCTCAGAGTATAAATGTTCTTTGTGGACAGCACATTTTTAATCTTATTAATTTGGGAAAATGTTTACAGCTTTAATGAATATTACAGTACTCCACTGAGTAACCCCATAGGCTATTACTAATTTACTTTACAAAAAATTTTTCACATTTTGACAAAGGACTCGAATAAAAACCAACTATTATTTAATGGTATCCATTTTGGTACTTCAGACAACAAATGTCAGGCATTTCCCATACTTGGATTCCTGCGATATCTACCTCTTCCCCTGTTTCCATGGTAACCGAAAGTGCCTCTGCCACCTCTACGGTTCCTACCTCCGCCTCTGTGATGCCCTCTGTGATGATGCTGTGGGAAAGTTGGCGTCTCAACATCTATCAATTGGAGACCAAGGTGATGAGAAAAAAACTCCATCAACCTTTGAAATAAATCTCTTGCATTTGGGGCAGTTGAAAGTAGCTGATTGCAAATAAATTCTCGATGACAACTTGGGTGAAGCTCCATCAGACTGTGGTGCAAATTGTGAAGCAAAAGGCCATTGAAAAGCACTGCCATGTTGACCCTTGGAAACACACCCAGCAACACCGCATTGATACACTCTGCAAGGCGAGTGCAAGACACCCATTGAGCCAAGCCATGACTTGCACTGAGATTTAGAAACTTTTGCAGCCTTGCTGTGAACAGATGGTGAAAGTTGTGTAAAACTGTCGTGCATTCTGTGTTGTGCCAGTGAAAATAAGAGTCAAACACTTTGAAAGCTGACCTGTCACTTGCTGGGAGAAGAGTAGCATTATGTTGACACCAGGCTACCCCCTGAATCCAACTTACTACCATAGCAAGCAGAAGATTGTGAGAAACCTGAGGCCGTGCATGACGAAACCAGAAGACCGTGACAGTAAGGACCAGATGGAAAGGTTCCGGAATATTGGTGATATTCAAGTCTTTGGCTTCCAAGCAGCAGAGAAGGAGCAAACGGCGCTGTTGTTTGGACAAACATGAGGCTCTTCTGAATGATGGCATGGTGCCAAAGAACTCTACCTCACAGAGTGGTTCTACCTTAAAGCATTTTACATGCATACCTTCCCGGTCATAGATGTCAACAGACAATGTTTCACCACGAGATTTGTACTCTTCAATGAAATCAACTAACATCAACCCGATCAAGGCCCTCATCAATTTGTGTGAACAGAGGCTAGATCTGACTTCAGACAGCTGTTCAACTTGAGTTCCGACAAAGTACATACGATTAAGATAGATGTTTAAACACATGGTGGGCACTTCTCCCTTATGAAGGAGGTTCAAAAATGATCCCGGAATGCCATTTGTCCCAGTCAACGGGCTGACTAACTTGTCAGAGTCACTTCTTGTAAAGAATGTGACAACTGGTGAATGAGTTGTAACTTCATACATGTCGCAGGATGCAGATAGAGCCTGTTTGACCTTTGGCCTCTCAGGTGGATGCACATGCTTTATAATTTCTTCCAGGCACTCTTGGTAAGTTGTATAAAAGGTGAGATGATGCAGAACTTCACAAAATTTAGAATTACCCTTATGTCGAGGGTGTGGCTTCCTATCTGGTCTGTGATGGTGGCGATGTTTTGTGGCACCAAAAAACCCCTTTAGAGATATCGATTGGAGGTAATCGTTCCCACTCACTGATGCAAAGAGGGGCATAAGACATGATTCAACCTGGAAGTATCCACAAAACTTGCTCAGCTTGTACCTCTGGCATCTGATAAATTTTTGCTTCTTTTGAGGCTGTGAGGTATTTCCCTTCCTCTGTTTCTGTGAGACAGATGATGGGTTCATCCATTCGAGACGATCAATGGGAATGTAACCGCTGTGAATATTCATGATAAAGAAGTCACTGTCCTGTCCCAGCACAGGACAGTTAAATTTATTGGCTAGCACCGCAATATCTCTGTCTGCTTCAAAATCACTAAACACAAAAGGGACATGAAAATCCCTGACGGCCTGCTTAAAAACTTCACTGGTCATAATCGGCATGAGGGATGCGTGACCACCATTGTTAACAGACTTCACACTGGCGATCTTCTGCTGACACCGTTCTTTTAGTGTTTCAAACTTTTTGCCATCCATGTCGTACCCTCCATCAAAAACAAGATAAGGTTCGATCTCACAGTGGCGCAGGTTCTGGAAAAAGTGACCGCAGTGGTTATAAAATTTTTGGAATTCTCCTCCATGATTACCTGGGTCGATGGATCGATCAAAATAGAAGTTTGACATCAACCCATAGGCATCGATGACGAGTTTTGTTGAGTGCAGGTTGTAATTTTCAAAAAAATTTTGGTGTTGATTTATAAATGTTGTCAGACCCTTGACTCCCATGGTAGCATCATTTCTGCAACATTAATTCTGAAGAAATGAAAAATGCAAAAGATAAATAGAATGTGACATGAATGTACAGAAGACAGCATGACTCTCTGATGGTCTAAAGTACTGCTATACCTGACAATATATCTTAATTGTCCACATTGATGTTACTGAATGTTACAACCAGATAGAAAAAAAAAAACAGGCTATCAATTTGCTCTTATAGAATTGGTTACAAATTCCATATGATTTGACACACTCCTTTTACACTCCTCTAATACATTCTGCAGAGTAACATACATTTGATAAAAATGAAGACAAACCATGTTAAATATATTGAGGTCATCATTTAGAGAGAAAAGAGTTGGGAGTACTGTTGGGAGTACCAGTCTGGAGTACTAATGATAGTACAGCAGATGTGAGGTCATTGCACTCCCCTGAGAGTGTGGGGCAGCAAAAGTGGGAATCTAGGACTAGTTCCTCACTATTCAAAGAGAAAAACTGAAACTGCATTTAAGCTATAGATCTCTATGCGCAGGTGGAGGCAGGGCGGGTGGGGTAGGGGCATACCCTCCATTAATTTTCAAATATTAAATCTGATTTCTGCTTTTACTGTTTTATGAAGTTTCAATTGCTTTTCAAAGTAGTTACTGCCATTTTCATCCATTGAATGAAGCTCCGGCCACAGTACACATGTAATCACTTTCAATGGGTCTCTGATATCGATCCAGCTAAAGCGAGGGATCCAGCTGGAGGGAGCAACCCTGGAGAGAAGAAATATTCTGTTTAATTTGAATTTGTTTGGGAACTAGGCCTTCCTAAGGAAGAACCTCTAGGGAAGAACTGATATTTGCATACCACAGAGTCAGTCAGGGTTGTTGCTACCAGGGGCACCCCAGGCCTCCCCCAAGAAAGAAAAAGTCAGAGAGGTGATAGTCAGAAAACCTGAAATATATAATATACCAGATCTGAGGAATTTTTTGCACATTCAGTATGTGACACCAAAGAAGCCAAATATTGCAAGAGCTGTGTCTGTAAGGGGGAATCCCATGAGACAGAAGGTTCACAAGATGAATAATTACAAAAGGTTCACAAGACCAAAGGTTTGGGAGAACCAAAATCACAAAAGGTTTACAAGACAGAAGGTTCGTAAGACCGAAAATTAAAAAGGGTTCCAGAGAACAAAGCTTCACAAAATTGAAAATCAAAAAAGGTATAGTATGCCAGAACAAAGGTTCACAAGACTGAAAACTAAAAAGGATGCATACAGTAAGACCGAAGGTTCGAGAAACCGAAAAGTAAAATGGGTTCACAAGGCTGAATATAAAAAAAAAGCCTTTTTCACTGACTGGCTCTGCATGAACTATATAATGCTAGTGCTACAACATCAACTCTGTATGTGAGATATCGAAATTGGAGGTGGAGTGGAGTTACTGTATGTTAACCCTGAGACATATATTATCCCCCTTTTATATTATGGCATGGTTTTCTTTGACTTTAGACTTGGCAAAGTCTTTCGCGGCGAATGAATTCCCCTCATTTGATACATTCCTCACAATTTGAGCTGCAGCCCATTTATACCCAACCGAGGATATGTACTCATCTAGTACTTGCGTTTTCCTGTGATCGCCGTCCGCCGGAAAGACTTTGGACACTCGATATAATTATGTTCAAATGAATAGTCATGTTTGACGTTACGGTTAATACATATTAAGATACTACGCGTTGGTCTCATGAAATGAGCCAATAGCAGCGATCGAACAATGAGAGAAAACAATGGTACCTAGGCTAACTTTCACCCATTTGTCTACGTCAAAAATAGGATATCCCTTAGAGTGACCTAAAACAGTTGAAGGAGAGTAGAATAGAACCATGACATTTACGTAACTAATCATTCGTAGGTCCTTTCCCCATCGTCACTCCCATCACGATGACCGTGATTGGCTCCTACCGAATTTGGTAGCAAAAACCAATGGTTTTAGTTAAAAGTTGTGTGCATAATTAAAACGAGTGTCCAGAGTCTGCGAGGGCAGCGATCAGTGAGGGGAGTAAACACTCTTCCGGAAGAGCAGTAAATATGTTGGGAAGTTCCTTCAGAGGAGGCGGAACCAAGACTAGGAACAGAAACTTTCCAGCCCAAGCAGACTCTGCAGAGTCTACTTTGACTTTGGCGAGACACTTGGCAATTTTGGCCACTGATTATTTAGAGTAAATTGAATATTGTTGTCAGGGATATTTGGGGCTGTCTTCCAAAGAGCCTTAATGTAATTGTCTAGTGTTCTTTGGGAGGACTTCACCTTCAGGCAGTCAGGTCAGGTTTCATCTGAGAAATCAATGAAAATTGAAATGTAGACCTAAGTTACATATGTTATAAGAAGTGGTAGACAGGGTGAAATGGTTTCAAGGCCTTAACCCAGAAAAGACTGCAAAAACAATTCTCCATGATTCCTTACAGTCCCTGGTTTCTCATATGGGCGTTTCATGTTGGTCTCGGGAGCCTTCGGTCTTGGCGACTGAATTCGTGTCTAGGTTTACGGTTTAGCCTAGGCATGGCCTAGTCAGATACAGAGGGTGCAGACAGTACAGAAATTTCTCCCTTCCCTGTAAGCCCTCTCAGCGGCAATCCATCACATGCATATTTTTCCCCACCTATCAAAATAATACGTAATAATTGAAAAAAAAAATTGCACATCAAGGTGGCTGTCATTTACAAAAGTTACAAAATGTCCGGTACGAGGTAACAGTTTCGTGCAACTGGTAAATTCGATGTGAACCTCATCAAGTAAAGTTACTTTACAGTACACTGTACAGTGCAGAAAATTTCGGAAGTTCCTAACACTAACGTATCCTACATAAACACCACCTTACCTTTGAAAACCAGTCAGACTGTTGTAAAGATTCCAAGAACCAAATGTGAAGTACTTATGTTGCGCCAGGATGTTTTAAGAAAACAGCTCTCACTTCAGATCGAACAGCTTGGTTCAGTTTGGGAACATCTCTATTGGGTAATTCCCCGTCAGTGACGTCATGAAATTTCGCGCCAAAGTCAAAACAGAGACCAAAAACCGCGAAGTAACACAACTGGTATCAATTTTGCGATAGGAAGCAAACGATGTGCAGTATGACACTTTTCGGTATGATCGCACAATCGCGGCACTATTTACGTACTGTGAGCATGATGCACCAGTTTTAGTTGGAAGTTGAACTGCTGGAAGCCTCTTGAGTCAGATGCTTGCGACCTTTTTTTGAGTTTGACTGTAAAGTTAGTGAGACACATCAGAAGCCTTCGATCTCTCGCACCATTGGAGTAAATGTTGAGTGTGAAATAGGCCTAACTTAGGTCTAGAAGTTGCCAAGCCCTTAGACATCACGATTTCATAAGGTACTGTAGTGTATGTTAGTACACACGAATGAGACACGATTTGTAAAGCCCCCCTAAGTTACTCAGGCCTAGGCCTGGGGCCTACCTAACATCTTAGGCTAGAGGCCTATTCAGTTATTAGGCTACAGGGTTAGGGGTAGGCTTCCCAGATAAGCTACTATTGCTAGCCTAAACCTTAAGCCATATTTACTGTACCACTCAACCTAGAAACCAGGCGGGCTGATATGGTACTTGGTAGGATACACTACTACTACTAGGCCTAGTAAGCAAAGGCCTGAAAGGATAATGTTATCATTATCTTTTTCCAAAATATTTGTCTTTTGAGAAATTTTATATAGCCTAGATGGCTAGATCCTATACAGACTGGAAAGTTCTCTTTTTTCAGAGGACAATTCCCCAGCACAGAAGTAAGAATAAGAACAAAGATGAGCTAGTATCTGTTCATAATAAAAAAAAAGGGCTCTAATTTAGAATCAGTGTCCCGAAGTGACACGTAGTGTCACTGGCTATTGTACATATTTAGTGGAGTGGAACTGGCTAACATATGTGGTATGTTGAATGGGTTTCGTGATCTGTTAAAATAGACTGAAAGTGAATGGATTTCCTAGCGTTAGTAGACAGGGTTAGGGGATCAGGTTAGGTGTCATGATTCAAGGTTAGCGGATAAGGTTAGTGGATATATATTGTTACGGCCCGTGGGTTGGGAATTGCGGGAATTGAGGAGGCAATAACAAACAGAAAAACTGAAGAGAAGAAAGTTGAGTACTTTTGAAACTATAATTGTCGAATTAACCTAGTGTCTTACACCGTAACAAAGTAGATAACAATTTAGTAACACAAGTAAAATAAATATCAGGCTGTTGGCAAAGAGTGGGGAAAGGAAATGAAATAAAATTACAACTACTGTACTTACAGAACCCCAAAGTCTCCCTCAAAAAACATAAATACATGGCAAAGTTGCACTGGCTCCACAACAACACAAAAGCAATAGAAAAGAAACAGAAACTTATACACCTTCTCCTGTTGCAGGTTCAGGCAGCTCTTGCCCGTTAAGGAACAGAAACACCCGAACCCAAGAAACACCCGAACCCAAGAACCACCCTATTGTTATGCATAGCAGAGGCATCACAAGCATCGATGCTGGAGATTCCTACTATGGTGGGTTAAAACGGCCATGCGTAACACTCCCTCCCTTCCAGTGTAGACTTGACCAGAGTCTAAAGCTATCATTCCCCTCACTCACACCTCTGCCCCACCAACCCATGAAACCCCTCCCTACGGGAGACTTCAACCCCAAACCAAACAGCAACAGCCTCTCGCTGGGTATCGATCATTACGTGCCCTAATTCCTCTCCGTCCCCGCTGGAAAGGTCATTGCCTCTCTCAATATTTTCGTCTGAGTCACCAGCTGCAACACACTGCTTCAGTTGATCAAAATGGACTATGATTTTCTTGTGATTATCCAATCGTTCAATTCGATAAACCGCATCAGAAAGCTTCTTAATAACCCTACAAGGGCCTTTCCACGGACTCTCTAAATTTGGACTCCTCACGATCCTTCTCACGGGCATGTGTAACCAAACATGATCACCTTCAGCGAACGGCATTCCAGTCCGTTTAACATCATAACGTTTTTTCTGTCTCCTTTGAGTGTCGCCAAGATGTTTCCTTACTATTTTGAAAGATTTTGCAAAATTACTTTGAAGACGGTTTGCATAAGTTTCAATGTTCGTTGGCTGTCCCGGTGGGTTTCCGTACATCAGATGCAATGGCAAAGCAGTTTCTCTCCCCATCATTAAATAGGGATATATCATGTGCTTTCTTGTTCGCTGTCCCGATACGCTGCCATCACCATTGGGAGGTATTTGTCCCAATTCGTTTGTTCTTTGGTCACATACATGCTTAACATACTGACAACAGTTCTGTTTAACCGTTCAACAAGTCCATCAGATTGTGGGTGGGAGGTCGTCGTCCGAGTCTTGTGGATATCCAGTAGTTTACACATCTCGGAAAAAAATCTACTTTCAAAATTTCTGCCCTGGTTGCTATGTAAGGACCAAGGTACCCCAAATCGACAACAAAATTGTTCAACAATAACTTTTGCACATGTTTCTGCCTCCTGGTTAGGAAGCGCATATGCTTCCGCCCATTTTGTGAAGTAATCCACAACCACCAGTACAAAGCGATTCTGGCGTAATGGGGAAAGGTCCCATAATATCCACCGCAACCCTCTCGAGGGAGTAGCCCACTCCCGTGAAATTCGCCAACGCTGCCCTACCTTTCCTCTGAGGGGATTTCCGTTGTGCGCACTTGTAACATTGCCTGACATACTTGACAACAGCATTACGATAACCTACCAAATAGTAGATCTGCCGAATCCTCCAAAAAGTACGGGCCTGCCCAAGGTGCCCTCCCATAACACTACTGTGTGACGCTGTTAGTACCTCATCCTTACACGACACCGGCAGGACCAGCTGCGTATACAAAATAGAACCATTATCTGCATAAAACAAGCGGTACAGTACATCATCAATCAATTTTAACTGTAGCAGCGGTTTGCTTTGTGGTTTGATAGCAGCGGTTTGCTTTTTGGTTTTGATGCCATCTTGACTATAGTGTAAAGTTACTGGACTGTAACTGGTGTTGTTGGGAGTGGTAGAAGGCCTTTGTATCAAGAACACAATAACATGCAAAGAAAGGCTTGGATGAAAGGATGCAGTTCTTCTGATATACACAAATGTGTTAGGCTACCTGTTAGCTGGAAAAGAATGGACCAAACCATATCGCACAAGTTCGAAGGAAAGTGAGAATTTTCCTACTAGAACAATGAGTGATGAAATTCCTCATAGTTTATGGTCTAGCCCAACTTGCAATAGACCTTTGTCTTCATCAAAAAACCAAACTGTCAAACCAAAGAATGGTTTAAAAGGAATAAAAATTGTAGTGAGAGATTGTGCTGCAGTCATTGATAACTAGTCATAGGTTCATCTTAAGATAGATGCTGCAAGTCAAGTGAGGATCTCTGCATTACACACACAAAGGACCTCAGTCTTTGAGATACACTTGGCCCGTCAGTGTGTGTTGTCATCACAAAGTACTTGTCCAAAGATAATTTGTAGGAATAACTCTTAACTTGAAATCCAACTTTATAAAATTCTTTTGGATAGGACTTAAGAATGTTTTAAGAAAAATTGTTAAGAGTTTCATATGTTTCAAAGTACAACATCTAAATGTGCTGGACCCAGAATATGGACTTGGTACAAGATTAATTATACAGTACCTCCTAAACTTAAGTTACTTCACAAATAATTTACAAATACACTGTATATCCTTATTTTTTGTGCCTGTCACTGGAAACCTTTTGGAAAGATCCAGTATATATATTTTGTAGCCATTTTATGAAAATGAATTTTCAGATCAGTTGATCTGTTTTACAGTAAGATTGCATACATTGAGAGGCTGCTGCACCTGTAATATTGGGAACACTGTACAGTACTGTAGGTGGCTGGTGCAGAAAAAAAGGAAATGGTGTTATAGCCAGTTAGTTAACCTAATACAGATTCAGCGTTGGTGTATGGATGTTTGTGCCACTTTAACTTGTGTAGCCTTAAACTGGAAGTGCACAGTATATGCACTGTAGTTTAAAAGTTACCTCTTTTCTCTTCTTAGGTGTCACTCTGAAGATATGGTTCTACAAAACAGTGGCAGATATGTTGCTGATAGATCTGGTAGCAATGGCCCAAATAAATGGTGAGAATAATTACAGAAATTTCATAATTAATATGATCAATTGTACAGCATTGTTTTAATTCACCAGTTTTGAAGACAGTCAGCATTTCATGGCAAGGTTTACAGTAACTGTGCTTTACTTCTATTTACCATGTAGCAACAGTTTCCATTGAAATGCAATGGTCTGCTTCAGGCCTTGAGTTTTAGATTTTCCATTTGTGCTACAAAATCACATTCTTTAGAAAATTAAGGAGTGTGGTGGCTGAGCTATTTTGTTAAATGTTAACAGGTTTATGTGGCTAGGTGTGCCAAAAATTTCACTCCTCACAGTGATTTGAGGCCAGTGATGGTATGCGATTGCGCTTGGATGCCTCAGAATTCACAGCCTGCTGCTTTCATCTATTAGGAAAGAATTACAGTATATAGGAATGACTCGTTCGTGCATTATGTTTGTCATACTATTGATCATACTGTAAGTTAGTTGTGTATGTTCTTGTCACCCTAGCGTGTAAGTTAAGAGGGTCCTTCACCAATTGATTGTATTATTGTAACTAAAAGTGCCTAGAGCGATTACACCATTGCCGGACAGTAACATGATGTGGCTTAATTTTGACCTTAAACCTAATGATGAGGATGGGATCTTTCACATATTATTGTGTCATTTGGCTCTGTTGCTCTGCATGATGCTTCATTTCTTGTTGAGGCTGGGTGTATATAAATTACAAGAATTGTAAGAATATATACAATCCAGACAGAAATACAATAAAACCATTATTCCAGAGAAAGTCTAGACAGAAATAATTATTATTACGCCATATAAAACCATCCTTGTAGATTGTGTGTCAATGTGTTTATCAATTTTTTGTCCTCTAATCTAGTAAAGAAGTAGTCGTCTACCATGGTAGGTCATGTTAGCAACCTATTTATTGTGTGTGTGTACAGTACTGTACCTCATGCAGTATATATGCTACTTAATTGCTTTTGACAATATTGCAACCAATCATATTTTATAATTACTTCCTTGGCTACTTGTCCAGGAGTGAGGAAGCCTCGGCAGAGGCACGTCTACAGAGGTCAATATTGAGTGATGAACTTGATGAACGCTATGGCTTCGAAAGGTACAAAGATCCCCAAGAACGTGTTGGATGGCTGATGAATATGCATCCTGTAAGTAATAAATATGCATGCATCCTGTAAGTATATCCATCTATGTAACTTTGGTCTGCATTTTTCACCAGACTTTATGTACTGTATGCCCTAAGCAACCTTCTTGAAATTAAATCAATCTATTATCATGTTCCACTGAGCCTGCAAATGACACATTAACACTGGTGCATATGTCATTACCCTCTTGTCAAGATTGAATTCAGTTTATTTAAAGAGCATTGTGATAAATTAATGAATTTGCTCTAGCTCTGTTTTGAACGTAGCTATGTTCAGATTCCTACCTGGCCAGTAGTAGCTATGTTTAGTTTCCTACACGGCCTGCAGCTCTGTTTTGAAGGTAGCTATGTTTAGATTCCCACATGGCTGGTAGTAGCTGTGTTTTGATTCCTACATGGCCAGTAGCTATCTGGCTAGATTTGTACATTGCCTGCAGGTCTGTTTATTATTACATGGCTTTCACTCCGCTTATGTACAAATTGATGTGGATGCTTTTGAAAATCAGTTACCTGATCCACTGTACTGCATGTGTACTACATTAGTACGTGAAATGGAGACGCAGTTGTTATAGACTATTTTTATATTACTTTATGATCAGTTTGTATGGTCCACATAAATAACTCCAAAATATCAGAGGTAATTCAATGGGCATGTTCAACTCTCTAGACTAATACAGTCAGCAGTCTGCTGACACAGATATGGTCATCTTATTTGGTTGATTGTGAAAATATCCAGCGTCGCTGTTACTGTACTTTATTGTATGGTGACAACACCTTTTTGTCGTACTGGTTCTCATGTATCTCTAATGAAAATTGTCTTCTGTAAATGAGATACCAAAAGCAATAAATTTATGCACTGTCATCCCTATGGACAATGCTCTTAGCATACTCTTCTAACAAGTACTAACTTTACAAGTAACACCATACTTTAATCTATGGATATGCACTTTCACTAAATTCTGTGGAAATAGTCCTTAAATAAATTCATAAATATAGTTTGTTTCTTTTCTAAATGTTCTGTATCAATTAGTATTTATTTCAGTTGCTACTTGATGGGCAGAGACTTCTATTGAAACTGTATAATAAATATATTTTAACATGTTCATTGCTTTCCACACAATGGCAACCTGTGTGGTAATCAGTATAATTCCTTCAACTAGGAACTAAAGTAGTTTAAACCAGCAGCTGCAGCCAACCTTAATGAATCAAGAGGACACTCTACCATCTTTGAACTTTGTAATGGACTGTAATAGGTTGACAGCCCACAATATCTACCTGCTATTTTTGTATTATCTGCCCTGTAAAGAAACAAATGTCTTGTGGCCCAGTCATGGTGTTTAATAGATGAAGCAATTATATAATGTATGAGTGATGTTAGTAATATTCATGTAGACATGTGAATGAGAAGGGGAATGCAAAGATATGTTAGAAAGTCAGAAGTATGGCATACCGGGTGTGCAGTTATCGTAACATTTGACAACAAAAGGTCAGTTATCACCAGGTGTGTATTCATTTCAGTAAAAGGAGAAACTTGTGTGGTCATGGTGACATAGATGTGCTTTTGTAACAACTTGATTGTGTATGAGATATATCACAGTAATGGATAGTTCTCATACTTTGATCTGTGGGTTAATCATGTTAAAGAAGGAAACTTGTAGTGGTTTTGGTGAAGGTCAAAGGTCATCTGGGGTTACCAGAACTTAAATGCTGAACAATGTACAATATCTCAAGATGATGTGGGTGATAGTGATAACTCTCCTATATCGCATATAGGTACTCCATATTGAGTAGATGAACAGCATCGTTTTGGCGAAGGCCAACGGTCACCAGAGGTCAAATGGTAAAACCTTGTTGCCAAGGTTTCTCAGCATAGGGAGCATGTGCATTAGGTTGTAAGTAGTCCATATTGTGTAAATGAACCTCAGTGTTTTGGCGGAGGCCAACGGTCACTGGAGGTCAACTGGTAAAACCTTGTAGCCAACTTTTCTCAGCGTAGGGAGCATGTGCATTAGGTTGTCAGTAGTCCATATTGTGTAAATGAACCTCAGTGTTTTGGTGGAGGCCAAAAGTCCTGAAACAGTCTGAAACTCTTGTTATCACAATATCTTAAGATTGTAGGCTTGGATTCTTTTTCATATGTTAGTATGTTGGTGATTTATATTAAGTCCAAGAATCTTTTTATTTTTCATGGTCAAGTGATGTCTCAGGTACGTGCACCATAGTTTAAAAACTGAAAATCATCAGAACTATATTCCTGAAGATACAGTATGATATACAGTATATATGACTAGGCCTCCTATTTGGTATGTTGAATTTTCCCATTGAGGAGATTAAGTCCATTGATTTTGGTCACCATTTTTAAGCTGTGAGGACGCTACTGTCACAGTAGAATGACCTGTCTAAGCTCTGCTGTATGATAGTGGTGCAAAACATCGGTCTATCGAAGCTATTTCTGGTTAAGTGCAGTGTAAGTGATTTGTAATGAAATGATTGAAACCTCAAAGCATTTCTTGCAAATAGTGTATGGTTTTTACCAAATTTTTCCTTTAGTTCGCTTGTCTTTCCTAACTTTCTCTTCAATTTTTGTTTATTGTCTAAAAGGGGTTTTGGTTGTCGCATGATACCTCTCCACAGGCTGAATATACGTTCGATAAATCATCATGGTAGCCTGCTACACAATATACATGTAACAGCTATATATAGCCAAATGTTGTTTCTAATTTGCAGTGAAATTTATCGTGATCTCTCCCTCTGCAGGCAGACATTCTCGATGAGAATAAGAAACTAATCAGCGCAGTTGACTATTACTTCCTGCAAGAGGATGGAACCAGATTCAAGGTAACAAGATACACACACACACACCTGCACACACACACACACCCTCACACACACACACACACACACACACACACACACACACACACACACACACACACACACACACACACACAGAGTATCATCAAGACTGAAATACAGCTGTCCTAACATTGAGAAATTTGTCATTCCTTATTAAGATGTTAAATTGGAGCATTTTTATGTCAATGATAATTGTAAATACCAGATACCATGGTGACATATATCAAACTGTTTGAATTTTATCCTGAATATATTGCCAGTCATTAATGTTGCCACAGCAACATGATGTAATTATAATACATGTTCGCAGAACTGCTTGTAATCTGCAGAAATACATTAAGGCCTTTTTGAATTGTCAAGGAAGTGCAACTGCTTTGTCAAGTGAGATTCCTTCAGTTGAAAAAAGTTTTTTCACCCCAACTCAGCATACTCTCTGGAGTATTTTAGTCATAACTGCTTTTTTTTCTTCTACCCTCCATATTCCCTACTGTACACTGCTTCATGTGCAAGAATCTTATTGAATGCTCTTATTTCAGGCCAACTCTTTGTAACAATAATAATAGTTAGGTTAATAATCTTAAATGTCTTAAAAATGTCTTTAAATTTTTCATGTCAATGTATATTGTTTACATCTCTAGGTTTCTTTGCCATTCAAGTCCTACTTTTACATTGCCACAAGGAAAGACTGTGAGCGGGAAGTATCCTCATTTTTAACTCGAAAATTTGTGGGTGTTCTTGCTTCTGTTGAGACGGTTGCTAAGGAAGATTTAGATTTGGTAAGGATGATAGTTGCTAAGTCTACCATTTCACTGGGCATGTATGAAATGACAGTAAAGCAGTGTTGCATAGTGTCACTTTGACTAAAGAAAGTTATCATAAGTGCATGCAAATGAGATATAGATCCTACATCTTTAGGTACATTTGAATAAGTTGCAAGGTACTTTCATACTGTTTTCTTTTCTGTCAGATTGATATAAGTATTACTGAACTTTTAACAATAGAGGTTTTCTAGTGGCATCATTGCATGGGAGCCTTTAACAATAGAGATTGTGCAGTGACATCACTACTTGTTTTTTAGATAATGTTGTACAGCAAAGCTATATGCATGGGTAGGGCAACTTTGATACTTTTCATGAACACTATCAACCAACTGGTTCTCAACCTTTTGAATTTCTGATACTCCTGATTATAATTCATGTTCTCTGGTAAGTATTCACACATAATAAGAAAACTTAAGGAGGAACTTTGCATAGTCCACAATTTACTTACCCTTTAATTACTACTTAGTTAATAAAAATGTTTCCTTGGTTTGGATCAAGACAATAGATTATGTACCTCAAGCAATATTTGTACAACCCTTTTAATTGGCTGGCTGTCTACTGAGGACAATGAAATATCTAACGAGCATACAACCAAGTACTTCCAAGAAGAGTTATTCACTTCAAAAATACATCGTTCTTCATAATATCCAGCTATTATGAAAAGTGGTTGCTTTTATGGGTAATATGTCCAAATTCCAATCGGTTCTGAATGGTAGCAGCGCTGTAATTCACCTTGAGCCATGGTAGTTCTCCGAAGGAGCCTATATTCGAATCTTGGTTTTGATAGAGTTGTCACCTGATGCATCATATATGATGGAACTATGACCATTGGTTGTATTTTCTTTTATTTTTATGAATCAGCCAAATCATCTGGTTGGATTGAAGAGAAATTACCTCAAACTCTCGTTCAACTCCGTCAACGACCTCAGCAAGGTCAAGCGGGTCCTCATGACCAAAGTACGCAAGAATAGAGAAAGGGAGAACTCCAATACTACCTACACTACCCTCTTGGCTAGGTAAATCAGGTTACTATGTTATACCTACACTACCCTCTTGGCTAGGTAAATCAGGTTACTATGCTATACCTACACTACCCTCTTGGCTAGGTAAATCAGGTTACTATGCTATCACCGGTAGGGTCAGTTCATAGCACTGCCACCTCTTATACATGTTTGCAATTACTTCCTGTGACATGTTAATTGATTTACTCTCCAGATATCAGTAAGAGGCTAACCATAAATCATATGTTAGTGGAGTGCATTGCACTGTAAATTGGAGATATTGTGGCAGACTTAATTAATTTTTTGAGCATGCTTAAAGTGATTGTGTGCTTAGGCAAAAAGTAAAAACATTGAAATTTCTTCTCCAAAATTTTGGTAAGGCTTTTAATTACACCATTCAGACAATCTGGAAAAATAAATAGGTTTCAGTTGGTTAAGTTTGCCATATGATTTCAAATTTTTCTAACATAACGACAAAAAAGTGTAGAATACGATAATGTCGTGGTTGACAGTTTTCATTCAAATCAACGGTGTGCTTCTTTGAGCAAGCCAATGGGAAGTATACTAGTATTGAATATTCAGTTAACAACTCAGAATCACTGACTCCGCGGGCAAGGTTGTGTTCAGTTCGTAGGTTATTTGTAAATACAGTGTTTCCTTTCACCAAATAATACAGTTCCTGATACCTACCAAGGAGCGACGACTTGAGTAGTATGTTTTTGATGCACTAGTGAGGCCTGTACTGTTGCATATTCATTATGTAGGCGGTTATAGTAAGAACAGTTTCATTTCAAATATGATTTCTGTTTTTTACTGTTTTTATGCCAATCCTGTTGCTTTTTGAAGTAGTTACTGTCGTTTTCCTTCATTGAAAGACATGGTCTGTTCATGTACAACCTCACGTGTACATTTCAAAATAAAGAAAAAGTTTAGATCAAACATAATTTTATCTTTTTGGTTTTTCAGTACACACGCAATCACTTTAAACTCAAATGAGGTTATTTGGTGAGAGAAGAATGTATTAAATTTGGCATTGCAGACTAGATTCTGAAGAAAAACTAAAAAATCAGCCTACATATGATTAAAAAATGAATTGGCTTCCTGAGCGGTGACTGAAATAGGTTTCGCAATTCACAAAAGCAATTTATGTCATATTTGTAGGGTGGAAGGATTTAGGTTGGGTTGACAGTTTATAAATGGATGTCACTATTAATCAAAATTTGCTAGAAATATTAGATAAAGTAATATGACCTGGCCAAAAAATATTTAGCAAGTGGAAAAGTAGCCACTGTTTGCTTTGAAAGAATGAGTGAATTGATTTATTATCTGGCTATTGATTGGTCGATGCATGAACCAATCCCATTCATCTATTTCAACAACTCACATGATTTTGTTTGTATACTCCATAACCCATCGGCAGAGTTACTGCCTTTTCAAGCATGGTACCTATTAAATGGATTTTGTTTTTGTAATTTCTTTACTTTTGACTGACATTTGCTGTCAAGTTATCGGCAAGTCATTTAAGTAATCAAACCATGGAATTGATGAGGTGCCATTCGTAGCATTCAAATGGGTTATTGAAATCAGACAGATTGAATCTGGCATAATAATGTGAATGGGTAAAGATTTCTACAATATTGATTAGTCTAAAAACATTTAGACGGGTATCATCAAACCACAGAGCTGGTGAGGTAGCATGTCAATAATCTACCCTATCAAGCTGGTGAGGTGGCATTTGAATTATCCATCCTATTAGGCTGGTGAGGTGGCATTTGAATTATCCATCCTATTAGGCTGGTGAGGTTTCATTTTAATAATCTACCCTATCAGGCTGGTGAGGTGGCATTTATAACATTCAAATGACTATTGTAATTGAATAGATCAGGTCTCACATGGTCAATAATGTGATGGGTTAAAGTTTCTATGACAATACTCTTAACTTTCTCTACAGGGTCATGATAATATGTTCAAACTGTTAATTGTAATGTCACATACATGATTGTCCCTCTTCACAAAATACAAAATAGGCAGCGCTGTAATTTTGTCAAATTGGAGTGAATCTAAGGGAAGAAAATTCCTTTAATAACATTCTAATCACCAAGTTTGTGTTTCTTTTCTGTTTACCAAAATGTGGTGTTGGAATCAGCCCAGTTACCAAATAAATAACCTCTATTTTGCTTCACCATAATTGTGCACTTTCATACTGATTGTTTGCAGTTAGTGACAATTTTAATATATATGCAAAATCTAAATGTAGACATTAGTGTGAGTATGTGTCATGTAAAATGTTATATGAAGAAGAGATTGATGTGTCATATGAATTATCATGTGAGATGATGAGGTATTGTGTATGAACGGATGTACCATATATGGCTGGCTGGCTGGCTGGCTGGCTTTCATTATGTGAGCTATAATGTAAAGTATATCATAATAAGGTGTAAGTTGGTGTAAGATGTAGAAGGTTCTACATAGGTGTACCATATATGGCTGGCTGGCTTTCATTATGTGAGCTATAATGTAAAGTATATCATAATAAGGTGTAATGTTGGTGTAAGATATAGAAGGTTCTACATAGATGTACCATATATGGCTGGCTGGCTGTCATTATGTGAGCTATAATGTGAAGTATATCATAATAAGGTGTAATGTTGGTGTAAGATGTAGAAGGTTCTACATAGGTGTACCATATATGGCTGGCTGGCTTTCATTATGTGAGCTATAATGTAAAGTATATCATAATTAGGTGTAATGTTGGTGTAAGATATAGAAGGTTCTACATAGATGTACCATATATGGCTGGCTGGCTGTCATTATGTGAGCTATAATGTGAAGTATATCATAATAAGGTGTAATGTTGGTGTAAGATGTAGAAGTTTCTACATAGATGTACCATACTGTATATGGTTAGCTGGCTTTCGTTATGTGAGCTATAATGTGAAGTATATCATAATAAGGTGTAATGTTGGTGTAAGATGTAGAAGTTTCTACATAGATGTACCATATATGGCTAGCTGGCTGGCTGGCTTTCATTATGTGAGCTATAATGTGAAGTATACCATAATAAGGTGTGATGTTGGTGTAAGATGTAGAAGTTTCTACATAGATGTACCATATATGGCTAGCTGGCTGGCTGGCTTTCATTATGTGAGCTATAATGTGAAGTATACCATAATAAGGTGTAATGTTGGTGTAAGATGTAGAAGGTTCTACATAGATGTACCATATATGGCTAGCTGGCTGGCTGGCTTTCATTATGTGAGCTATAATGTGAAGTATATCATAATAAGGTGTAATGTTGGTGTAAGGTATAGAAGGTTCTACATAGATGTACCATATATGGCTAGCTGGCTGGCTGGCTTTCATTATGTGAGCTATAATGTGAAGTATACCATAATAAGGTGTAATGTTGGTGTAAGATGTAGAAGTTTCTACATAGATGTACCATATATGGCTAGCTGGCTGGCTGGCTTTCATTATGTGAGCTATAATGTGAAGTATACCATAATAAGGTGTAATGTTGGTGTAAGGTATAGAAGGTTCTACATAGATGTACCATATATGGCTAGCTGGCTGGCTGGCTTTCATTATGTGAGCTATAATGTGAAGTA
Source organism: Stichopus chloronotus (assembly GCA_021234535.1). Lineage (NCBI taxonomy): Eukaryota > Metazoa > Echinodermata > Holothuroidea > Aspidochirotida > Stichopodidae > Stichopus > Stichopus chloronotus. The sequence continues at coordinate 29,181,123 of CM037842.1, read as the reverse complement.
TACCATAATAAGGTGTAATGTTGGTGTAAGATGTAGAAGTTTCTACATAGATGTACCATATATGGCTAGCTGGCTGGCTGGCTTTCATTATGTGAGCTATAATGTGAAGTATACCATAATAAGGTGTGATGTTGGTGTAAGATGTAGAAGTTTCTACATAGATGTACCATATATGGCTAGCTGGCTGGCTGGCTTTCATTATGTGAGCTATAATGTGAAGTATACCATAATAAGGTGTAATGTTGGTGTAAGATGTAGAAGGTTCTACATAGATGTACCATATATGGCTAGCTGGCTGGCTGGCTTTCATTATGTGAGCTATAATGTGAAGTATATCATAATAAGGTGTAATGTTGGTGTAAGATATAGAAGGTTCTACATAGATGTACCATATATGGCTAGCTGGCTGGCTGGCTTTCATTATGTGAGCTATAATGTGAAGTATACCATAATAAGGTGTAATGTTGGTGTAAGATGTAGAAGGTTCTACATAGATGTACCATATATGGCTAGCTGGCTGTCATTATGTGAGCTATAATGTGAAGTATATCATAATAAGGTGTAATGTTGGTGTAAGATGTAGAAGGTTCTACATAGGTGTACCATATATGGCTGGCTGGCTTTCATTATGTGAGCTATAATGTAAAGTATATCATAATAAGGTGTAATGTTGGTGTAAGATATAGAAGGTTCTACATAGATGTACCATATATGGCTGGCTGGCTGTCATTATGTGAGCTATAATGTGAAGTATATCATAATAAGGTGTAATGTTGGTGTAAGATGTAGAAGTTTCTACATAGATGTACCATACTGTATATGGTTAGCTGGCTTTCGTTATGTGAGCTATAATGTGAAGTATATGATAATAAGGTGTAATGTTGGTGTAAGGTATAGAAGGTTCTACATAGATGTACCATATATGGCTAGCTGGCTGGCTGGCTTTCATTATGTGAGCTATAATGTGAAGTATACCATAATAAGGTGTGATGTTGGTGTAAGATGTAAAAGTTTCTACATAGATGTACCATATATGGCTAGCTGGCTGGCTGGCTTTCATTATGTGAGCTATAATGTGAAGTATACCATAATAAGGTGTAATGTTGGTGTAAGATGTAGAAGGTTCTACATAGGTGTACCATATATGGCTGGCTGGCTTTCATTATGTGAGCTATAATGTAAAGTATATCATAATAAGGTGTAATGTTGGTGTAAGATATAGAAGGTTCTACATAGATGTACCATATATGGCTGGCTGGCTGTCATTATGTGAGCTATAATGTGAAGTATATCATAATAAGGTGTAATGTTGGTGTACGATGTAGAAGTTTCTACGTAGATGTACCATACTGTATATGGTTAGCTGGCTTTCATTATGTGAGCTATAATGTGAAGTATATCATAATAAGGTGTAATGTTGGTGTAAGATGTAGAAGTTTCTACATAGATGTACCATATATGGCTAGCTGGCTGGCTGGCTTTCATTATGTGAGCTATAATGTGAAGTATACCATAATAAGGTGTGATGTTGGTGTAAGATGTAGAAGTTTCTACATAGATGTACCATATATGGCTAGCTGGCTGGCTGGCTTTCATTATGTGAGCTATAATGTGAAGTATACCATAATAAGGTGTAATGTTGGTGTAAGATGTAGAAGGTTCTACACAGATGTACCATATATGGCTAGCTGGCTGGCTGGCTTTCATTATGTGAGCTATAATGTGAAGTATATCATAATAAGGTGTAATGTTGGTGTAAGGTATAGAAGGTTCTACATAGATGTACCATATATGGCTAGCTGGCTGGCTGGCTTTCATTATGTGAGCTATAATGTGAAGTATACCATAATAAGGTGTAATGTTGGTGTAAGATGTAGAAGTTTCTACATAGATGTACCATATATGGCTAGCTGGCTGGCTGGCTTTCATTATGTGAGCTATAATGTGAAGTATATCATAATAAGGTGTAATGTTGGTGTAAGGTATAGAAGGTTCTACATAGATGTACCATATATGGCTAGCTGGCTGGCTGGCTTTCATTATGTGAGCTATAATGTGAAGTATACCATAATAAGGTGTAATGTTGGTGTAAGATGTAGAAGTTTCTACATAGATGTACCATATATGGCTAGCTGGCTGGCTGGCTTTCATTATGTGAGCTATAATGTGAAGTATACCATAATAAGGTGTGATGTTGGTGTAAGATGTAGAAGTTTCTACATAGATGTACCATATATGGCTAGCTGGCTGGCTGGCTTTCATTATGTGAGCTATAATGTGAAGTATACCATAATAAGGTGTAATGTTGGTGTAAGATGTAGAAGGTTCTACATAGATGTACCATATATGGCTAGCTGGCTGGCTGGCTTTCATTATGTGAGCTATAATGTGAAGTATATCATAATAAGGTGTAATGTTGGTGTAAGGTATAGAAGGTTCTACATAGATGTACCATATATGGCTAGCTGGCTGGCTGGCTTTCATTATGTGAGCTATAATGTGAAGTATACCATAATAAGGTGTAATGTTGGTGTAAGATGTAGAAGTTTCTACATAGATGTACCATATATGGCTAGCTGGCTGGCTGGCTTTCATTATGTGAGCTATAATGTGAAGTATATCATAATAAGGTGTAATGTTGGTGTAAGATATAGAAGTTTCTACATAGATGTACCATATATGGCTAGCTGGCTGGCTGGCTTTCATTATGTGAGCTATAATGTGAAGTATATCATAATAAGGTGTAATGTTGGTGTAAGATATAGAAGGTTCTACATAGATGTACCATATATGGCTAGCTGGCTGGCTGGCTTTCATTATGTGAGCTATAATGTGAAGTATACCATAATAAGGTGTAATGTTGGTGTAAGATGTAGAAGGTTCTACATAGATGTACCATATATGGCTAGCTGGCTGGCTGGCTTTCATTATGTGAGCTATAATGTGAAGTATATCATAATAAGGTGTAATGTTGGTGTAAGGTACAGAAGGTTCTACATAGATGTACCATATATGGCTAGCTGGCTGGCTGGCTTTCATTATGTGAGCTATAATGTGAAGTATACCATAATAAGGTGTAATGTTGGTGTAAGATGTAGAAGGTTCTACATAGATGTACCATATATGGCTAGCTGGCTTTCATTTCTTCGTATTTAACAATGAACATCTCTCTCTCTCTTACATTCCCATCAGTCACCTGACTTCAGAGGGCTCGTCGACCATTTCCACGTCAAAACCAAAATTTACCGATCAAATGGACAGCATTATCGACATTCGAGAGTACGATGTCCCGTACCATGTCCGGGTAGCCATCGATGAGAAGATACATGTTGTAAGTGAAAGTTGCTTTGACAAATGGGATATATAATTCCTATTACATTCTCATCAGTAATAGTTACAAATGGTACATCAAAAACAACAAGACCTGCTCAAAAGCAATTCTCATTACATTTTCCGTCAAAGCATATAGGCAGGTAGTTGTGAAACAGACTTTGTATATCATTCTGTTTAATCCCATCCCTTCAAAGGAGCAATATGCTTACATCTTTAGATTATGATTACTACGACAACTTGAGAGCTTAAAGTCTTACAAGGAAATAAATAAACTGATGGGAATTTCAGTATAAATTTAAATTTAACTTTAAAGTGGGACACTGTATACATCACAATAATTTAATTGAAAATGCGTTTTCTCTCAACCTCCAAAGAATGTTTTGAACACAATCTTTTCCTGTTTAGTTGTTTTTACTTGTTATCTATGCAAGATGCATGTTTTGGGTTCATCATCAAGGCAGACTGTGCAGAGAAATGTGTGTCTCGCTGCTTCCTGCTCTAGCCACTACTTTGAGAGTGACATGAAAGTAATCTAAATGTGGACATAATTGTACCATAAACCTAAATAAAACCAGTGAAAGTAAATAAAACCTATGTTTTAACCTATGTTTTAAAACTTGCATTCTTATTGGTTGTTGCACCGATGGGAAATCAATATTAAACCTACCCCTCAGTAAATGCATAATTTGGCACGTGGGCCAGCTGTCAAACCTTCCATCCAAATCCATTGGAGGTGTTGCTGTGTTGAACATGATGTCAGCAATCAATTTGTAATCCTTGTTGCTAGGTGACCCTCACACAACAACAATCAACGTATAAACTCAATCAACATATGAATGTTGATTCGATGCCGTTTTACAGGGTCACTGGTACTCCGTTCAGGGCAGAGGTTCCATGGCACCAATCATCAAACATCGAGATGACCTCCTGGACAGACCTGTAAGTACCAAAAATCTCATCAGTGTAGAAGGAAGACTTATTTAAATTACCTTAGTGAAGGATCTCGACCCCAAAAAGGGACATTCTGTATTCTCATTTGACCAAGTCTTAAGGTTGTCTTTTTTAATCTTTAACTCTCAGCCATAATAAAAGGAAATTATGGTTACTGGTGAATCTTCATTATTAATTGATGAGACAAAATTCTCATTAAAATAATGAGTCCTGTCTATGGGAAAATGAACTTAAGTGAGGGGAAATTTTTGGGAACAGTCGTATCTTTGGAAGAATAGCACCTTTTTTAAAGAAATTTTTCTTATTTTTTGTTTTGAGTGAACGAAAATCTTTGTAAGAAAATAATTAAAAAATGTCTATGAGTGGATTATCTTACTTCAGTTAAACCTCAGCCAATTTCATCTGACAACTTTTGTGATTTGGTGCATCTTCTTTAATAAATGTTGGGATGCTCTTCAAAGATTTGGTAGTTGGATACAGATTTTCATTTATTTCAAATGTTTATTTTTAATTTTCAATTCAATTTAGGATCCTGTAGTCATGGCCTTTGACATCGAGACCACTAAACTTCCTCTCAAGTTTCCAGATCCAGAGGTCGATTCCATTATGATGATATCTTACATGGTAGATGGACAGGTAAGTCTGGCAGAAGAAGTAACATTTTTTTTTGCAGTGAACAGGATTCCCGTTCCTGGCCTGTTAAAGTAGTGAAGAACAAACCAAGAAAAATCTTGGTATTAACAGGGTCCCTGGCCTGTTAAAGTAATGCAAAAATGGACAGATTTAGTCAAGTAACATCTTGATATTAACAGGGTTTCCTGGCGTGTGAAATTCATGGACAACTCATCGCTGATGGACAGTTTATAGTCTAGTATTACTACAAGCACTCAGTTGCCTGACAAAGCCTTCAAAACTAATTGTTGATTTTAGAGATAAGTATGTCAAGTATTTTACACGTGCAGAAACTCATCATAATATTAGAGGTACCTCACTGATCATTTCAGTTTTGTACCTGATCACCACTAAGGTATGATTATGTATTACAAGGGTAACCTGTAATCCCCCTCCACCCATTATTTATCACTTAAAAAGTTTGTCATTACATTCCTTAATTTCTCATCACACATTGAACTCTCCGTTTAAATCTTATTTTATGATAGAGATACTTCCTACAGTTTTCTTTTTGACCATTTATATACAGGGGTACCTGATCACTAATCGAGAAGTTGTATCGGAGGATGTGGAAGACTTTGAATACACCCCTAAGCCAGAGTACGAAGGGCCCTTCATCGTCTTCAATGAAGAAAATGAGGTGGCTCTGCTGCAAAAGTTTGTGGAGCACATTCTTGAAATTAAACCCAACATCATCAGCACCTACAACGGAGATTCATTCGATTGGTAATTAAGCAGTAAAAACTAAAATGAAAATGCTAAAGTAGAATTTTAGCATATATTGCTTTGTTCTTCTGTGTTATCATTTCTGCATCAGTTTTCTTCTAAGAATAATCACTTTTTAAAGGCTAACACTAGAACAAAAATGTGATACTGTTACAACACACAAGGCATCAACCCTCATGAACTCAGTTTCAGTATTAACTTTTAATGGAGTGTCCCATGGTTTTGAAGAACCTACACAATGATGAACAACCCCCCCCTTCTCTTCATAGACAGCTTGCAATTCACACTAACGAAATGTCGTCTCTTCAGCAGCACGATTGGTGTTGAAGAAGGTATTGTGTGACATCACCCATCTCTGTGACTCTCAAATTATGCCTGATATATTCAGGCTATGAAAGCTTTACCATATCCTTAAATGTTATATTTGTCAAACTGTTTTGTCAAAATGATTTGCACTGTAACCTTTAAAATCTGCTTTTCCTGATGGTTTCCCCTTTCCACTCCAAACATGAAACATTCCTCTGATTCATGTACTTTATTAATCATATTTAATCCTTGTTTTCTTGTTAAAGGCCTTTTGTGGAAGCCAGGTGTAGCTTTCATGGGATGGACATGTACCGAGAGATTGGCTTTCAGAAAGATGCAGCCGGAGAGTACAAATCACGAGCTTGCATTCATATGGATGCATACAGGTATTACTTCAACAATTGAAGAGCTACAATCTTGGACAAAATACCTTGTGACACCCCGCGCCCCCGTTCAATGTTGGCTATAGGATTGCTGTTCAAAGGGTACATTCACTTCTATAGCGCAACATTGGAAAGGGGCGCGGGGTTTCATGTTATCCTCTCACCTAAAATTCAGTATTATATTTGCAAAGTACGACAAAGTGTCCCAACAATTTAGTCCAAGATTGTCTGAGAATTTCGACGGTTTAGAGGCATGCGTGGGGCACAGGAAAAATCGTCGATTTGAAATAATTTAAACGGCAAAATGGGGGGTGATATTCCTTGCAACAAGAAACATCAGCAGTGCATGTTTGGCATATTTTGGGCCTATATTGAAGTTGGTTTACTGTAATAATATTATTGTGTGAATGTTGTCAATATTATTACGGAGTAAAGGGAGGAATAAGTCAGTCAAATCCATGTATTTGCACTAAATGTGCTGAATAAAATGCAGTCATTGGGGAGGTAACATTATAACTCCAATGCATCTTGTCGACCAGGAAACTACTTTAAAACATTTTGTATGATACAAATGACGTACTTTCGGCTCAAAATCTGATGTTGAGACAGGTACCGAAGAAAAAAAAACAAACAAAAACAAAAAACACACCCCCCAAAAAATAATCAACATGTTAGTCACTGTGGTCCGTTGAAGAAGATCGATGTATATGTGTTATTTATTCAAACTGTTTTACAGTGATGACGTGGTGTCTGGCATTTAAGTAACTACGCTTAATGACTGTTATGACTGACTTGCAGGTTAATCTGGGTGAAAAAGTGTACAATCATTATACAGAATAAACCCTTAAAATGCAAATTTAATAAATGTGATGTTTGCTCATATTCACATAACAGTGACATTGTGGCACCCATTCTATTGTACTGTACATGGTGCACTGTAATATGTCAGTCATTTTAAGCAGTTTCAACATACTTCAGAGTACATATTTGTTGTTAGAACTATATCATTATATTAATATACATATATATATATTACCTTATGTTATATATGAATGAAAAATGAGAAGTTGACAGACATTTGAGTTTATAAATGGATAATTGAGCAGTGAAAAACACTATGGTCATGACGTGAATCGAACCCCGGCCTTCCCATCCAAGCTGACTTAGACCTAACAACAGTGTCCGACAGCATAGGTCAATAAAACCCACGTTCTACCAAATGTTTTGACAGGAAAATTTAAGCAACCAGAGGGAAAATTGCGTAGATCACAAGACTTAAGATTACATATGTTACCAGCTTCATGCAATGTAAAAATTGCAGTCACAAATCTTGATTTAGCGGACAAAAATGTAAAAAACCAGCCTTAACCAACGTTCTACCATTATTTTAATATTAAGCTGAATCTACAGTTCTGACTTTAACGCATTTTGGTAGAGAGTGGAGCTAGTTCAGAATATATTATAACCTGGATTCCTACGAGCATTCTACAATTGCAGTAACAGTCCTGTTGCAACGCAATGCAACAGCTGCCCATCAATGTTATTTCTAAACGCAACTATTTATGTCCGCATACAAAACCATGAAACAATCTATCCGTTCATGATCACTCCTTTCCAACAAAACATATACAAATAAACCCCCAAAATTAAAATAAAACTTGTTATGTTCGTAGTTTAAATTCAGAATACTTTCATTTGAAAATCCCCAGACCCATGGGCCCTGATAACTAATTTTTATGATGCACCTTGTCCAAAAATGTTCAATTTTCTCTCAAAATTTCGCTCCAAAATTGCTCCCAAAAAACTCAGACAATCCTGGACAAAATACCTTGGGACACCCTGTGCCCCCGTTCAATGTTGGCTATAGGATTGCTGTTCAAAGGGTACATTCACTTCTATAGCGCAACATTGGAAAGGGGCGCGGGGTTTCATGTCATCCTCTCACCTAAAATTCAGTATTATATTTGCAACGTACGACAAAGTGTCCCAACAATTTAGTCCAAGATTGTAGCTCTCTTAGTACAAGACTGTGCTCAATAGGGTTTAGAAGGGTTCCCATTGTCAGTGATAAACTGGAAAAGTCAGGCATTGTCAGGAAACTATTGGACATTTTTCAAAGGCCTGGACAGTTTTGAAATTTAGGGAAATTTTATGAAGTCCTGGAAATGCAATGGAAATTTTTACACTGAAATTGTTCTTTTCTCACTCATAATATTAAATGTATTGTCACCCATAACATTAATTATTATTCTCTTCACCTCAAATTGCTTTGGACTTTACTATTGTAATTGAAAACTTCATGTGAGGTGTCAGGATTAAGATTACCAAAATTCTTTATTTGGTCTTGGAAAAGTCCTGAAAATTGATTCCCCAAAAGTGTAGGGACCCAGTACAGGCATTATGCTAAACACAATCAATTTCTTAAAGATACTTTCAATAAATTTGCAAAATAAAACACCTTTTGGTGAATGAGCATCTCCCTTTGTTTACCTCCAATTTAGGTGGGTAAAGCGTGACAGCTACCTCCCTGTAGGAAGCCAGAACTTGAAGGCCGCAACTAAAGCCAAGTTGAGATATGATCCAATAGAACTGGATCCAGAAGAAATGTGCCGGATGGCTAGCGAGCAGCCTCAGGTCCTCGCGAGTTACTCTGTGTCGGATGCTGTCGCCACATATTATTTGTACATGAAATACGTGCATCCGTTTATCTTTGCTCTCTGCACCATCATTCCGTTGGAACCAGATGAGGTATATTTCTGTGTAGATTAAAATATCATGATGAAACTGTCCCCCTTAAAATCCATTACATGTTCATCCTCTGCTTGATTACACATTACCACCTCAGGTAGGAAATAAGACACATTGCAGCCTTAACATCTAACAAAGTCATTTGAGGAGGTTTGTGCTCAATGGAGCATTTGCTAATTCATTATTTCTGCATTGTGTGCAGAATGAATGCCAAAACACTGGAGGGCACAGATCAGGTGACAAGTTTGACATCTGATCATACCCCACACTGCCTTTGATGTTATGAGGTATTTATGTAGAAATTTTAAGAAGGACAGACACTGCATGGTTGATTTGTTTTCTTTTCTGAAATGTCTGACACAAATATAACAGGTTTACAACCCACATATTTGAGATACATCTTAGGTGTCCTACCAATGTTTCACAATTTGCTTTGCAAAATTTCAGGAGCCCTACAGTATGTCTTAGTTTATTTTGGTTTGGTTGCGTAGGATTTTATCAATTCTAAATGAAGGGATTTTTTGGGGTTTTCATATGCTGTATGTAGGCTTATTCCAAAGAGACACTTTAAATATTCATGATTGCAAAAATAATTTCCCATCAAGAGGATCCTTTGAATTGTATTTTTTTTTCTTCTTCTTCAACACTGTCAAATTCTCTTTTTTCTTTGCATTCTAATCCTCTTTTCTAAAATATTATTGAAAATATTTTAGGTTTTGAGAAAAGGTTCTGGTACCCTGTGTGAGGCTTTGTTGATGGTTCAGGCATTCCATGCTAATATCATCTTCCCAAACAAACAAGAACAGGTTTTCAACAAGCTGACTGATGATGGACATGTCCTAGACCAGGAGACCTACGTTGGAGGACATGTGGAGGCTTTAGAGTCTGGAGTGTTCAGGAGTAACATACCCTGCAGATTTAGAATGGTGAGTACACAATGGATGACTACACTGCAAATTTAGATGGTAGGTACATAATGGCTGACTACCCTGCAGATTAGGAATGGTGGGTACATGATGGCTGACTAAGCTGTAGATTTAGAATGGTGGGTACATAATGGCTGACTACCCTTACGGTACGTAATGGTTCTGTGTGTTCAGGAGTATTACATAGCCTACCCTGTAGATTGAGAGTGGTGGGTACATAACAGCTGCCGAGACAGAATGGTGGTACATAATGGTTCTGTGTGTTCAGGAGTATGACATAGCCTACCCTGTAGATTGAGAGTGGTGGGTACATAACAGCTGCTGAGACAGAATGGTGGCACGTAATGGTTCTGTGTGTTCAGGAGTATTACATAGCCTACCCTGTAGATTGAGAGTGGTGGGTACATAAACAGCTGCTTTATGGAGATTAATTTATTTAAGGTATCATCTTTGGGGAGTTCTTGTTATGGGCTGCACAGCATTTATACATACAGTATCAGTATGTACATCCACAATAGTCCCCCTAATACCACCAGTTCCAGTCTGTCCTTCAACCAGATCCAATTCTTCCCTTAGACTGGATCATCCAGTCCACCCATGGACTGGAGCCAGTCTGCCCTTAGATCAGATTTAGTCTGGAAAAAACATTGCCAAACAGCTGAACCATTCAGATGCAACAGTGTGACTTGATAAGAAAGGACACATCTTGAAGTTAGAGTATTGTCAGTAGTTAAAAACAAACTTAATTAAGGCTGTTGTCACAGTTAAGGAAACAAACAAGCCAGGTACATACCGTATATGATACCCTAACCCCCGCCCCACCTTCTTCTGAGACACTTTATAGAGAGAATCACCAACTAAGCAAACTTCCCAGGTACAAGAATAACCTCTCCCCCCTTCTCAACCGAGACAGAAAGTGAAAGGTTCTTTTAGAATTGGACACAACCCATAGTGAATGATTCAGCTAAACCACCAGCCCCTAATGAAGGGAATCATTCAGCTAAAACCATCAGTCATTGATTTGCAAATGAAAAACATAGATCTAATCACCAGGGCCTGTTGTTGTGGCAACTCATGTCTTTACAGAGCTTATTATTTAGATCTTTGCAGTCATTCTTCTCTAGCTGCTGTTCCTATGTACAGGTCCTTGGCTTCATGGTGAGATGTGGAGTGTTCACCGATTACTACAAAGTTAGATTTGATTAAAAATGTCAATGAATGCTTTCTAGGGTGTCTCTGGACTAAACCAATTGGTTGTCAGTTGGCAAGGTCAGAAATTGTCAAAATCTCTCAAAGTTGAAGGAACCTGGTACAAATTTTCTTGACAGAAAGCTGAAGCTTTTGATGAGCTGATGGAAGGAGTGGAGAAGGCCATGAGATTCACAATTGAAGTAGAGGAGAAGATAGCGATGGAGACAGTAACTAACTTTGATGAGGTTGGTGTCAAACTACATTAAAATGTTTGTTGGTGGACTGTTGCCATATTGTATAGTAAACAACATCACTCCGCAAGATTTCAAGAACTGTGAATAATTGACTTTAAAAAGCTCACAATGTCAAATTGCCCAGCATATCTAGAAAATTCATTCTGAGCATGTTCAGGAACAACAATCATACTTTTACTTTGTTACTTTATTCAACTCTCATTTGGCTTTCCTGCTGATGTTGAGATTGAGTACTGATCCAAAAAAGCATTCTTTGGGAAAGTTGGAATTATGTTCAAATAACATCTGCCAAAAGTAAAGTATTCCACTTTCTTTGGAAAGTATTCACCTCTTTGAGTCCCATCACTCAACAACAAATACGTACCTTCATCTAGATCCTTAGTCTTCCGCTTTTATAATTTCACTCATTTTTTTTTTTTGAGTTTTAGACTTAGGTTCTTACATTCATTAGCAGGAATCAGCTTTGACTTACACTACTGTTGGCACCATAATACCTCACCCTAATGAACCAAAATATCTCACCCCAATGCACCATAATACCTCATTCATTGCACCCAGAATACCTTACCCCAATGCTCAAGAATACCTCTCTCTAATGCACCATAATGCCCCACCCTATTTCACCACAATACGTACATCTATGTATCAGTTCTGCAAGAAAAGTTTGGTTGTAAAAATTGGCTTAATTTTTTTACTGGCCTAAGCTTATCTTAATCAAGATGGCATAAGTTGTGTGTAAGATTTATGGAGTTCACAGTATCCCATCAGACAAACTAATGGCAAGATGTATAAGTTTCGTTTGTAAACCTGGATCTCTTATTGATGCAAGTCAGAGCTGGGTGCATATCATCTTAAACATATTTTTCCATCATCATAGATATGTGATGACATCAAAGCCAAGCTCACGGCATTGAGAGAGACTCCTGTGCGTCTTGAAAATCCCATCATTTACCATTTGGATGTTGGTGCCATGTACCCAAATATCATTTTAACGAACAGGTTACAGGTAAATTGACTTTACAGAAAACGTATAATCAGTGTTGACTGATGTCAACCCACATTGAAAATCCTCTTTTAGTATGGAAGAATGTTCTTTTCTGAGTTATGTTTTGAATGTGCAAAGAGTGAACAGAATTCACATTTTCTGTGAAACATGAATTCAAATGTCTTATTTTTTTTTTGAGATGTGTTAAGAGTTCAGTCATCATAGTAAATATTGTCCACAATTGTAGGTAAAGTTGTATTTCTCTTGAATGTTTGCATAGAATGCTTTTGCTTGAATTTTTGCATACATGGTTTCCCCTTGTAGGTACCATGGTGTAAAAGATACTATTAGTATAGTAGATCCTACAACATAATAGGCACTACAGCATAAGAGATGCTACTGGGTAGTATATACTACAGCATAATATGTATTGCAGCATCATAGAACTTACAGGATGAAAAAGCCTGCAGCTATTACAGATACTTCAGCATTATAGGTATTACAGTGTAGTAGATCCTACAGCATAATAGCACCTATAGCATAATTACCATAAGAAATGTTACAGCTTGGGTAATGAATACTGCAGCCAGGAACAAACAGCATTGCTGGAGACTAAGAGACAATTCAAACGTTCTCAGATGGTGATTTTGTTGTGACTCATTTCCTCTTCTGGGTCTTACAATGTCTATTGGTGGTGTTCGTGTGATCTTCTCTTCAGCCATCAGCCATGGTAGATGAAGCTATTTGTGCTGCATGTGACTTCAACAAGCCAGGCGCTAAATGTCAGAGGAGCATGGTCTGGAAATGGAGAGGGGACTACAGTAAGTTGATTAATGTTAAATAAATAAAAATATTGGAAACTCAGATATGCTGGTCAGGCTTACCAGAGTTGGGAAACAGAATGGGAAGGGGGGAGGGGGAATAAAAACTTGTTAAACTTTCTTTTAATTTTCACCATAGTCTGCCATCTGGTGAACTGACTTTAATACTTTTTTGAAATGTCACTTCCTTTTTTTTTACAAAAGCATTTAAAATCTTAAATTTGTAATAACAAGTGATTAACTTAGTATTACAAATTATTAAGTTGCTACTGTGGCTTACGTTTACACTAATTTTTTTATTTTTTGACTTGAACACTTATGAGCTGTGATGAACCCTGATGTTTGTCTGTATATATACACCATGTCCACATTCAACATAGGATACGTATTCTATGACGTATTCTGCATGAACTTGAACTGCTGTTATAACCAACTGCTTTGATTTTTGTTACAGTGCAGTATATATGTATACAGTATATATATGTGTACAGTATATATGATACTTCACCAACATGTTGAATCAAGATTTAATCTCTGTTGAAAGATAAGACTAGTTAGGAAAAGGTGGCCACTGGCTTATTTCTCTTAGGATTAGCATAATGCTTGCAAGGCTGAGCAATGTTTCTTGTCCATTTCCTTTGGGGTCATTTCTTGTCATCTTTAGAACATAAGATTATAATATATACTTTACTTTTTTGTGTCACAGGAAAGACAAAGATATTTTGTACACTAGTAGTCAAAATAAGATTGATAATTTGTGTCCTAAAACTAGAGATATATTGCTTTGGTGGTACATTACAGTATGCCCTCATTACAATGGCCTAAATCTGGAGAAGTACTTTGTAGAAACAATATGTTTACAAATGTAATGGGAGAGAGATCTGGGAGAGAACATTAAATTATTAATTTATGGTTTTCAATAATAATTTCAAAGTGTTTGGTTATTTGGACTAGACTAGGGTTTATTGTAGAGTGATTTATGGTGACATTGCATCATTATTATTACATCAAGTTTGCTGTCACAGAACTTTGTCCAACTTCCTGTGAACTGCATCACCTTTTGAAACAATCACAGCCACTATTTTGATCATCATAGTTGACAAAGTGAAACTCGTATAATATCTTTAATTGTCTGCTAGTGACATCAACCATAGTAATGGGTCAATTAGTTACTATAGTCAGTAGTTACAATACCATTATTCAGTTGTAGTTTTGGCATTATTCTTTGATTATAGTAATATTATTTTTACTCCATTACACTGATGACACTATCAGTGTGTTATAGCATTACTATTTGTCAGTTGTAATAAATACTAATAGTTCTATTAGTCTATTAGTTCTATTAGTACTAGTGCTATAAGTCATTTTGCAATGATAATAAACATGCAGTTGATAGTAAATCTTTTGTTAAGACAAGCAAAGTTTACTCAAGAAGGACTAATGATTCTTTTCTATTTTTTTTTCTTCTCAGTGCCAGCCTCAAGGAATGAATATTACAGAATACAACAACAGCTGGAGAGCGAGAAGATACCCCCACTGGAACCAGGAGGACCCCCTCGGGTATTCCATGAGCTGTCAAAGGAGGAACAGGCAACGTTAGAAAAGAAGAGATTGGGAGGTAACACTGAGTCCGTGTTGACAATGACACATATTTGAAAGATGCAAAGACACGACACAAACAGTGTGTTTAGGGATCAATGATAAACCCTAAAATAAAGTTCAAGAGAAAGTAGTATGTTGATGATCTGTTGTCTGTTTTTGATGAATTCAACAGCAACAAAATGTTGAAGCCAAAAGCACAATGAGAGTGTTTTGATCAATGAAAATATTTTCTAATGCTGGCTTTTATTGTTTTAAATATCATTTTGTTTTATTTTTATCTTTTTGATTTATTTTATAATATTATACATTTACCTGTCAAATATTTTTGCTTCATGCCATAACATTTGCCCTTATATAAAAGCATTATTAACTATTACATTCTTTTCTTAAAGAATTCATTGAAGTAAAAAAAAATCCCAAGTTTAAAGTTTGCTGGTTGTGTATCTGAAATGCTGCTTAAATCAGTCAGACTTCGGAACCTGAATTACTCTTCTTTTCACAACAAACATTAGATTTAAATTGATTTAGTTCAGATAGGATTAAATGTATTCATAGTCATCCTAGTGAAAAATAATTTAGAGTTTTGTTCATGGTAGATTTAGTTGTGCTGAATATTCTCACAAAATTGGCACATGTAGACAGGAAAATTTTCAGAATCATTTGTTTCAAAAATATGAATTGATCATATATTAATTCTCCCACGATACGTTATCTTGTTCTGTACTATGGAAACGCCCAGTGCTTAACACTGCATAGGGTGCAACATGCAACATACCCAAAGCAAAGTAAAGACCTGAAGATGAAACATTTCCACCAATATCAGATAACACAGTAGTTATGAACTTCTTGATTGGTTTTATAAACACAACAGTTCCAATCTTGATACGTTCTAAGCCAATACTCTGCATCTGTGTGCTTTGTTTTAAAGTCATCCACAGTGAAATTAATAAGGAGTAGAAGTTAATTCCTGTATTGACGATGATTTGTTCTTGGTGCACATCTGAAGTGTTTACTGACCTATATTCATTTGGACTAACGTTTAATAAATGATCTTAGCAACCACAAGATTGAAACTCAGTGTTCTGCTGTGAGAGTCATGTGTGTGATTAGAAGTAGTAAATAGTCTCATTATTAGCTTCTTGATGCAATTGCACATTCCCCAGTCAGGTTCATCTTTTCAATCGGCCGCTGCAGCATCCTCATCGAGTTCTGTCCATTTATAGGAAATAAGGACAAATAAGTGAATAGTAACTTACCAACATTGTGATTTTGCCATTTTTTTTTAAATTAAGATTACTGCCGTAAAGCGTACAAGAAGACGAAGATAACCAAAGAAGAGGAGAGGACCACCACCATCTGCCAAAGAGAAAATTCATTTTACGTTGACACTGTCAGAGCATTTAGAGACAGGAGATACGAATTCAAAGGATTGTTAAAAGTAAGTCAATGATTATAAACAGCAGAATAATAATAATACTCTAAGGACAATGTGACCATCTCGGTTAGTCAATGATTATAAACAGCAGTATAATACTGTAAGGATAATGTGACCTGCTCAGTGAGTCAATGATTATAAACAGTATAATACTCTAGAGACAATGTGACCAGCTCGGTTAGTCAATGATTGTAAACAGTGTAATACTCTAAGGACAATGTGACCAACTCAGTAAGTCATTGATTATAAACAGCAGTAAAATACTCTAAGGACAATGTGACCAGCTCAGTAAGTCAATGGTTATAAACAGTATAATACTCTAGGGACAATGTGACCAGCTCGGTTAGTCAATGTTTGTAAACAGTATAATACTCTAAGGACAATGTGACCAGCTCAGTATTAGTCAGTGATTATAAACATTATAATATTCTAAGGACAATGTGACCAGCTCACTAGTATTCTACAAACATTATACCAAGGTGTAGGCTGAGTTTGGTTTTATATATTTGCAAGTTTTAATTTAATACCCATATCGTGATCAATTTGCTTTATGTTGTTGCTTACCGTGGCATAAAAATTCCTGTAAGCTTATGAAAATGTTCATGATAAACAAACCCTTGCAGAAAAATTGGAGATGTTACCATACTATATAAAAGACTGGATGTGTAAATTAATGTTGTTGAATGTAAGTATAAGCCTTGGTACTAGCGTTAATGGTAACTTAAATGGTAATTTCAATGGTAACTTTAATGGTAAGTTTAATAGTAACTTTAATGTTAACATTTTAGTTTCCCTAACCTTTCAATGTCAGTTTACAATGGTTATCAGCTTTGCACTTTGCTTTTGGGACATTCTTGATCCCATGTGATTTTTTTTGCTATTTGTATAACACAAACACCACATTAGAATGTAATATAAGAAGACATTGTGAAGTGTACAGTCAAAGGAGGAAACTGAAGAAAATTGACCACTGAGAGCTTACAAATGTTGAAATTATTTGAAATGAGATGAAATTCCCTGCACCAGTCCTGTTTTGTCATTATTGCATGAAGTTAATATTTTAACAAAGTAGAAGTTACTTTGTGAAATTAAGTATTTTTCAGATACAACTTTGTACTTGTCCATTCATTGGTGAACCTTGCATATAAGTTGTGATTGGAAAATTTAATCGTAAGTTGCCTTCTGCAAAATGCAATGTTTTTTACAGTTTCAAAAGAGGAAACTTACTCTGTTGGTACAGTATTCCTTGTAAGAATACATTGTGGCTTTTGAAGGCTTAAGACGTAATGAGTTTCATTTTTATATTAAGAAAAATGAAAAAGTCATTGTTTATATTGTTATTGCAAATAAAGAAATATGACTGTACTCTCAGATTGAGTTGTTCTGAATTTTGTTCTGGTACTGTTTAAGTTTGGTTTCTGGTGCCTCTCCTTATCTCTAACCTTTAACAGGTGTGGAAGAAAAAGGTAGCTGCAGCAGTGGAGAAGGGTGATGCTGCTGAAATCAAGAGTGCTAAGGGCAAAGAGGTTCTTTATGATTCCTTACAGTTGGCACATAAATGCATCCTTAACTCTTTCTACGGATATGTCATGAGGAAAGGGTAAGAATGTCTAGAAATTAACCTAATTCCTGTATTATCTTTTCAGAAATCATAATATTGATCAGGTGGTATAAAGTGTGTGTTTGTGACCTCAAGGTCAAACTTTGGTTGTGCAACATAATATTTATAAAGACTGTCTCGATTTTCTTTTTTCTGCTTTATTTACACATAAAAAGTTTATATCTTTTACTTTGTTCCTGTTCAGCAAAATCTACTACCATTTTCCTTCCTTTTGAATAATTATTCCATAGGGCTCGTTGGTACTCTATGGAAATGGCTGGTATTGTGTGCTACACAGGTGCAAGCATCATTACCAAGGCTAGGGAGTTGATTGAACAAATTGGGTGAGTTAAAGGTTTGGTGGATATGTTGAAATTACATGATGTTCTCAGTGTCAATAAATTGTTTTTCTTATTGTTTGATGTTTTTAAGTTTGTTAATTATTTGCTCTGTCTTGGTGCCAATCTGTCTGTCCTTCTCTATCAGTCAGTCCAGCTGCATCTTTTTGTTCCTTTGTGTATGTCTGTTAAAGATTTGACTACATTTATTCTTTTGTTTTAAGTATTTCAATAACCTCTTTCTTTCCATTCATTTTTACTGAATTCCTTTCATGTGAAAGGATACCCCAACACTAAAACTGTGTTTTTATGGTAGTGTTAGATCTATGGGGATCTTTTTTTTAGAGTCAATCATGTTTGAACTGTTGCTGTGTTGGACATCCTGGACGTTAACGATAAGTTCTCATAACAAAGAGAGAGTCAAGAATTCTATTTATTTGTTGATCATTCGACTGGAACCTTAATTAGGTAGAATCAAGTTGAATGACAAAAGATGATTAAGAAACACTACCAATAGAGAAAGAGAGAGAGATGCTACCAGCCTACATAGTACAGAGATAGGTGACAATGGTTTGACAGTCAACACTGGCAAAGAGCAAGCATGCTTTTTGAGGCTATGCAGCCGGCGTTACGTCAGTTGAGGGCCAGGAGTCACTAATCACATAAACCAATCATGAATGTGGTAATCTGTATGCAAATCCATTGTCATCTGCAATTAACCAATGCTTTACTTATCGTGAAATCTCTCCCTGTAACAGCAACTTCACCCATTGTACATGTAACCTTAAGTCTCTTTATTTCTTTGCCTGAAATCACTGTTGGGTGGAAGTAAAGGAAGAGTTAATAAATCGGCGAAAACACGAGAGATTGACCTATTTTGCCCTACTTACACTTCATAGATATGAAAGGTCATAATGAACCTACTATATACAGCAGTAACCACATCATGTTCTGGTAGTATTTGTTCTGATCTCCAACATCTCTCTCCCTGTGGTCATGTCTTTCTTCTTCAAGGAAATTTCCCAGAATAGGAGAATATTTTGTAAGATCTTCTGGGAAGTCATAAACCATATTTGAAATTGTCGTAATTTATGATGGTGTACAATATATATCCCTATGGCAGCTTTTTCAATCTGCAGTGTTTGTATTCGGTCTTGTGCTGCACTGTGCTTGCCCAAAGCCGTTTATCCACAGGTACTTTTGGTCACGTCAGTACCACTGACTTTAGCTTTGGATAAAATATCAAGTTGAAAGGGATTCCTTGTCAACAACTTGGCATTTGTTAAGTTGTAACACCCTATGGAATCAAGTTTCCATTGCAATGAATTGCATTTACATTCTTCGAGTATCATTTATGTGTCTTACTTATCATCAACAGGAGACCCCTTGAGTTGGACACCGATGGTATCTGGTGTGTCTTACCGTCCAGCTTCCCGGAGAATTACACCGTAAAAACCACCAACCCAAAGAAGGCCAAAGTAACAGTATCTTATCCAGGTGCAATGCTGAACATCATGGTCTTTGTAAGTAATGTCACCATCAATTCTCCATTCCAGCTGAATCTGTCATCAAGTTACTGTTTATTTGTCGACTTTGTTGCTGATAATTTGTAGATAATATATTGAGATGTGAAGACTAACCTCTCCCCTCTCTGCCCAAAGGGAAATAATACTTCCAAGAAGGAAACTGGCTTAGATTTAAAAAAAAACTAAAGCTACAGCAGACCATTCATAGTCTCCTATAGAGGCAATTTCTTGCTTTATTTTAAATGGTGGTAGCCACTTGTCAACTTTGTGATTGCCTGAACAAAAATTTTGGGGACTGTGACTCATTCTTAGGGTTTTTGATAGCTCTTTCAGGGGTGACAATTTGTACTGGGGAGGGGGGTGGGAGAGATGACCACTCCCTAGGACCCCCCTGTGGAGAATGCTGAATCTCAAATTCTACTTCTGGACATTTGAATGATGAATTGAAAGTGCCAAAGAATCTGATTAAGTTCCAGTCTAATCTTTAAAATTACAATTAAAGAAAGCTCCAGAGATTTTCTCTTGCATTATTCTTTCTCTGTCAAGGATCATTATACCAATGACCAATACCAAGAACTGACAGACCCTGCCAAGCTCCAGTACACGGTGAGAAGTGAAAACTCCATCTTTTTTGAGGTTGATGGACCGTATCTGGCTATGATCTTACCTGCTGCCAAGGAAGAAGGAAAGAAACTCAAAAAGAGGTAAAAAGCAAGGAGTGATTTTGGTGTCAACTGTGTAGATAATGGATCCTTTATTCACCAATTAACTCATATTAATTTGTTACTTTCTTAACGATGATTTGGCCTAAGCTATCAACTTATAAATGAGTCTACCAATCAAAATGTAAGGTACCATTAGATTGTGACAATTACTTTAATATAATATCAGGAGAAATTGACCAACCCTTGACAACTGACACAGAATCTGCTGTCATCTTAAATCATTTCACAAACAAGAGTATTGTCAACGATTTGTGACAATCCTGCCACTTCAACCTTCACATAGGAACAAAAAAACTGTCAGTCAACTGCTTGACTGCTATATAACAAAATGGATGTAAGATATTGCTGATTAGTAACTATCCACAGAAAACCCTAAGTAGTTTAGAATCTTAGAATATTTCCACTTAATGGTCATGTAAAGTGGAGGAATCCTGAAAGCCGGTCGTTGAATGCTGATTTGTCTCTGTTTTTAGAGGCACCTTATCAAATAAATGTAATCCCTGCTAGTAGTAAGTGCCTTAACCATGATTCATTCAAATCATCAGGTATGCCGTCTTCAATTTTGATGGATCTCTGGCAGAGCTGAAAGGATTTGAAGTTAAAAGAAACGGAGAACTTCAACTGATCAAGATCTTTCAGGCATCTGTATTTGAGGCTTTTTTGAAAGGCAATACGTTGGAAGAATGCTATGCGTCTGTAGCTAAAATAGCCGATTATTGGCTGGATGTGCTATACAGCAAGGTAATCTGGTCACAGTCCTCTTTAATAGTATCATGTAGAATAAATGAGACACTTCTTGATTATCTATACATTATGCTTTTTATTTTGCAGCCTGAAGGATGTTAATATATTTAATTAAGCATTGACTAGGTGCATTTTAGTTTCCAATCTTCCCAGTTCCATTAGCCGATTAGCCGAATAGCCGATTATTGGCTGGATGTGCTATACAGCAAGGTAATCTGGTCACAGTCCTCTTTAATAGTATCATGTAGAATAAATGAGACACGTCTTGATTATCTATACATTATGCTTTTTATTTTGCAGCCTGAAGGATGTTAATATATTTAATTAGGCATTGACTAGGTGCATTTTAGTTTCCAATCTTCCCAGTTCCATTTTTTAATGTAAAAAGAGTTCCCCAAAAGGACATAGAAACAAAGGAATACAATTTTAAATCACAAGGTGTACCTTATCTAGTGTAGTCTTTTTCACTTGGGTTAGGGTTAGGGGTTAGGGTTTAATCTCACCTTCCCCTATGTGGTGTAGTTCTTCTTTATGGTACATACTCTGGTGTATTTCTTTTTGTTTTGGTTTTGTCTTACATCTTGACCCATCTTCTGCTTGCAGGCATCGGATATGCCGGACAGTGAACTGTTTGATCTCATCGCTGAGAATCGCAGCATGTCGAGGAAATTGTCAGAATATGGAGATCAGAAGTCCACCTCCATCAGTACAGCAAAAAGACTTGCCGAGGTATTAGTCAATTTAATCAGGAATAAGAGAGACATCTAAAGGTTGAGAGTTATTTAGATTCTGCAAATCAGCTTTTACAAATTATGCTTGAAATTATTTTTATCGAAAAGATGAACCTTTATTTCATTTTATTTTCTACCAGTTCTCTGAATAATTTGCTCAGCATCTTTTCAACCCTGCATTAAAGAAAAGAATGTTTTAGTGAATCAGTTACTATGCTCTTCATCTCATGAAGAAAGAATATTTGGTATCCATAGAGATGTAGGTCTGGCTTTCTTAAACCAAAAATTAGCATTTTTGTTAATTTTTCTCATCCAGTTTTAATTCTTGACTTGTGTATTTTCTGGTCATACACATAACAGTTTCTTGGTGACCAAATGGTGAAGGACAAGGGACTGTCCTGCAAGTTCATAATTTCCAAAAAACCAGAGGGGTCACCTGTTACTGAGAGGGCCATCCCTCAGGCTATTTTCCAAGCAGAGCCTGGAGTGAAGAAACATTACTTGAAAAGATGGCTGAAGGATCAAAGCATGACAAACTTTGATATCAGAGAGGTATAGTTTCCTCAGAAAAGCTATAAGCAAATGCTTGTTGCCATGACAATATGTGATTTAAAGGAAAAACGACTTGTATGTTGACATGACAATCTTTAATATCAGAGAAGAATGTTTTTATGTATTGGAAAAAAATTCCATTTAACCAGAAGCCTTGACATGACAGATGTATGTCTTCTTGAAAACTTGTAAATACAGTCCTGTTGTCATAGCAGCATGTCATACTAATATGTAACCATGTTGTTAAGGCAAGTTGCCATGACAACATTTAATAATCTCATGAAAGTATGCAGGCATGTTGTCAAAATATTCCTTCGTTGCCATCACATGTTGTGATATGAGAGATTTCCTTCATTTGATTTTCGCATCATGCAGTAACTATTTACAACATTGTAAAAGATAATATGAAACGAAAGAAAGAAACAGAAAAAATGACATGGAGAAAATAAAACAAAGAACCATTGTTGACTCACCTCATTAGGCAATACTAAGACAATGTGCAAAAGAGTAGTAGCAGAGAACATTACAAATGTACACAGAAATTAAACAAACTTGAAGAAAAACAGAACACCTCAGATTCCTATACACCCAGGTTCAAAGAGTACACTCATGAACATTACTAGTTTTGCAGTCTGTAGACACCATAGTAAAAGGAGAGCACAATGTGTGAATCTGACTTCAAAAGAGAAGATGTATATTCTTATCAAAATATGATAAAAATGTTTTCTAGTCTTGACTTTGTTTATCATTGATAACAAAATGTCCTTTGTTCGTTAATGTGATGGATATATCACTGTAGTCATAGTAACTGATAGCAGAGTGGCCATATGCCTCATTGTGACCTTTTGATAAACACATCCCAATCGTTGACTATTCTGACAGCCTATCATATGAGAGGGCACTGTTTGCCATGCACACACTATTGAAAAACATTTAAGTCTGTATAATATGTTTCATAGCCTGTGTTTCATCACTTAACACACTTTGCATTGCTGAACATTAATGACTATCCTTTGTTCATTTAATTGAACAAATCCCCAGAGTAGTTTAAACTTTAATGTTTCATCCCAGTGTTAATGTATGTCCACACATTCTTTCTATGCCACTTCTCTTAATAGATTTTGGACTGGCAGTACTATGTAGAAAGACTTGGCAGTTGCATCCAAAAAATAATAACCATCCCAGCTGCTTTACAACAGGTTTGTGAAGTTTATAATTATGAGAGAAAATGTTATGTTATCGTGCCAAACCAATTTGCAGGTCTGGACATTACTTCAGAATAAAGATGTTGCATCATCAGAGGATCTTACAGACAAGTGTAGGGTCCAGTTCTTGTCAAAACTTGCATTTCCTCCTAAGGGACCACTTTTAAATTCCAGCTTTTTTAAAAAACTTGTTTGCGATTAGCCTATTGTTGACTCTTTATTTATAGTATTGCATATTTTCTGCATTCTCTGAAAATATCACAGAGCATGTTTGATTGTATTCCAGTTTGCATTAGTTGAGTTCAGTTAAACTTTACCTCATGTTTATTGTATTGGAACAAACCTAACAGTGCAGTAGAATGTGAAATCAAGTCCAGGTAGTTCCATTTCAGGTATGTCAAGATCAGATGGAGCAAGTCTGGGTTAGTCCAGTCCAGGTAAATTAAGTCCCAGCTTGATTGTTCCAGCTTTTCAGCCCAGATTTTTTCAGTCCAAAGTTATTTTGTGCTGTTTTTGTTCCAAACCAACAAGCCATGTTTGCTTATTTGCCTGCAGTTTAACTCATATATGTTTATGTTTAAACAAAAAGTTTCTATTTCATTCCAGGACAGTTTCATCTGCAGTATGTGTCTCATCTGTTATTGAATCTGAAACAAACATGGGACAGTCACATTAGCAGTTGTGTTATTAATGATTTTAAGTGGAACAGGTAACTTGCAATGTGAGTTTCTATCATTGTCAGTGAGTGATGACTTAACGTTCAACATCATTGTGTCTTATGATCATAGGTATCAAATCCTGTTCCTCGAGTAAGACACCCCGACTGGCTGCACAAGAAGCTCCTCGAGAAAAATGACATTTTCAAGCAAAAGAGGATCAGTGAAATTTTCTCTGTTGCCCCAAAAAAGAAAGTGGTGGTAAGAGAACAGTTCACAGATGTTTGTATATAGAAACATGTGGTGAAAGTAGTTCACAGGTGTATGTATATGCTACTGTTGTACAGAAAATTAACTTGAGAAATAAACTTGAGAGGTAAATGATTAGAAGTAAAACAATGTTTTGGAGTAATTAAGCTGCAACTCTTGAAGTGATGTTAGAACAATCTTTTCTAGTAAATTTCATTTAGTATAAGATAGTAGATTTCATTTTGTTGCAATTATTCAGGTCAAATAGCTGCAACATCTCATTTAAACTAATGAATACCCTCTACAATATATATTATCAAATCTCTGATATTCTTTATAGAATTAAAGATAATTTAAATTATTAACAGATTATTTTTCTTCACTTTTGTACTTCCATATTTAGTGCAATTGGTATCAGTGTTGTTCTTCATAATTTGATTATGAATAAGAACCATTCAAATATTTTTTTTTTTAAATTTATGATGATGTAATAATCTAGGAGGATTCAGAGAATGTCCCGATGGAAGAGAATGTAGAAACGGATGATGGAACTGCCGTCATGGACATCGAGGACTTTGGCTCAAGGAAACGTCAGGGAACAAACCCACCAGTGGTACACACAAAGAGAAAAAGGGTACCCTCGGGGTTTGGTGTCAAGAATCAAAACAGACAAGAAGAGGGTGAATCACCACATTCTTGGCAGGAGAGACTCGGTCCACCACCAGCAATGGGAACTTCAAAGGTACTTGATTGGATGATCTATCTGCTCACATGGTACAAATGCTGTCGAGTTTCAGTTTCTGTGTTGTATTCCAAAGTGACATCATTAGCAGACAGTTTTATTTAGTCTGTTACATGTTGATGTTTAATGGTCTTCTCTCCAGCATCACGCTGCTTGTTCTGTACTGCAATTTATTTTTGGGGGAGGCGGCAGAATCACATTCTTTCTGGAGAAACATCATTGATACCATCTGTGTGAAGAAAATATCTAAAATGGGAATAAATTTGAGTTTATGTGAGGTATAATGCTGAGATGTGGGACAGAATAACTCCTTTCAGGAGTATTATACACAAATCGAAGGAAGCTGAATTCAGACTTACGGAACTTTGGTCTGTACTACTGTTCTGTCTCGATCATAAAATGGTGAACTTACTGTACACTGACAGAACACTACAGTTAATCTCTGTTAGTGTTCCACCTTGGTCATACAATGGTGAACTTATGGTACACTGAGGGAACACTTCATTTAACCTGTACTACCTCAGTCATAGAATGGTGAACTTACTGTATACCGATGGATCGCTACATGTACTCCTGTCCCACCCCTTGAATATTCCTCTTCATATGCACCAGTCCCAACTTGAATATTCATCATCATGTGCTCTAGTCCCACCTCTTGAATATTCATCATCATGTACTTTATTTCCTCTGTTTTCTTCTGTCTTTATCATTCAGAAAGACATCCAGAAATGGTTGAGCTACCACAAGGAGAAATGGAGGATACAGATCATCCAAAGAAAGGAGATGAGGAAGAAGAGGAAGGTGGACCCTAGTGGTGGAAGTGTCGGTGGAGCCATGATGAGAATGGGACCGTCTAGAGGACTTGGCACGTTTCTAAGGAAGACTGCAAGATCTCTTTTGGATCTCCCTTGGCAGATAATTCAGGTACAATTGTTTCATTGCTGTGAAAATGCAAAAGCAATGAAAGATTTTGTGATTTATGCAGAATGTTTGGTTTTATCCCAGGTTTGCAGTGGTTTAGATTTAATTTTTATCTTAGATACTTCCTAGATTTAAAATGATACAGATACCATTTAAAATTGCAGCACTTTGCAGGTAATTCCTGGATCATATGAATCTTGTATCAATATCAGTGATACTGCACAACATACTGAGATTCACAACTATTGTGTTTCACATCAACCCATCTGAACCTTAGTGCAATCCTTGATGACTGCCTTGATGAGGTTATCAGGATTTGGATTTTTGAATTGCTAGTTTCTCAGAAGATGTGTCTTTTGTTTGCCTCAATAGATTTCATTAACCAACTACATACAAATGCTAGCGTTTAAATTGGCTTGACAACCATTGTTTTCCACAAGTGGTAGGAAAACAATAAGATCGTGTTGGAACACAAATATTCTTTTTTATTATTTTTCACTGTTTAGAAGTTAATCACTAACTTTTTATGAATCTGTCTTACATTGAAATGTATGTGTACTGAGCTAAATCATTCGACCGATAGAAACTTTTCAAATTCATTTCATTTTTCAGTCACTTACTCTTCATTTATTTGTTTGTTTCAACACTAAGGAGGTACCATTCTAGTCATGGTGATTTAATATTATACACATGTGATGAAAGAAAGTATACAATATTAGCACTAGGGCTTGATAAAGATTACGCTCTATGCAAGCAAGAAAATAGCAGAAAGTATCGACTTGCACAAAGAGAAAAGAACACTTACTTCTTGCCTAGTGTGTTGTTTGTGCTGTTTGCGCTAGTTTATTCATATACAAATACTATCATTATCATGAAAGTACTATTACCATTATCTGTCTTATGTATAAATTATCATCAGGATGAATAAACGATAGTGAGTTAAACCCCACCTGAGGTTCAAAGTTGTTTCTGTTGCTACTTGATGCTGTTAATACTGTAGCTAATAATGTCAATACCTTTTTCTTTTGCTGGTCAGATAGCAGAGACGAGTCACCCTGGTCTTTATAAGCTCTGGGCTTTGATCGGTCATGACCTTCATTCTATCAAGCTCCTGGTTCCCAGGGTATTCTACATCAACCAGAGGAATCCAAAGGAGTCAACTGAGGGACCATGTAAGCAATTAGTCAATAAATGAATATTCAGTTGAAGGGGCCATGTAAGTAATGACTCATTAAATGAATATTCAAAGACTCAACTGAGGGACCATGTAAGCAATGAGGCCATGGAGTAATTAATGAATATTAAAAGACTGAATTGATTGACCATGTTAACAAATATTAGCACATGTATTCATGTCATGAATATTCAAAATACTGAAATGAATGGTCCTCCTTGTGATTTGTCCCTTCTTTGGGGGGGGATTAGCACAAACTGGATCAAGAGACCACCAACCTTACTTCATCTTCTGCTGAAGTTGATGAAGTTGTTTGCTGATCATTCCTCATTGTTGATCAATAATATTCAATCAGTGCGTTCTTTCCTTGTTTCATATTGTACTTTATTTCATGAGTTAAATGGTACAAACCAAATCAACATTCAATGCAAGTAACTCAACATTTCTTTCTCCAATATCTTCGACAGTATGGAAGAAAGTGAACCGGACATTACCGAGGTCCAACCCGGTTTTCAATCTTTACCAATATTTTGTGCCTGAGGACATTTATTCTGTTCATGCTAAGTATGTTGAGCTTTTAAAAGTGGATTGTACTTCTCTAAAAAGTATTGCAATTAACTCTTTTATTAGCAGGAAGCCACTTGTGAAACTCACAAACTTTTTTTGAAAGACTGCCAATTGGCCAAATTCCTTTCCTTCCTTCAATTTCAGCTTATTTATGGTGTTTTTCCTTTCTAGTACTTGATATGTATTAGTGGTTAAATGACTCATTTTGTTTCCATGGTGATTGGCTTCCATGTGATATGATACACTGTACTTCATTGTAGAAGTAACATTGTCTTATCTGAACAGCTTTTTGGCTATAATTTCGTTGACTTTATGCACTCTTTCTCTGCCTACTGTGAATGTGTCACTGTGCTTCATTGTAGAAGTAACATTGTCTTATATGAACAGCTTTTTGACTATAAATTCATTGACTGTATGCACTCTTTCTTTGCCAACTGTGGATGTGTTTGATCAAAATCTTTGAGGCATGTCAAAGTTAATGATGGTCATTTGTGATTAGACATTTGCAACTTTTAAAGGTATACTTTGGCATTTGATCAAAACCCAAATTTATTTGCAAACTGGGAAAATATCACAGTGTCAGCAGGTAATGATCTGCAATTTGTGCAAGATGTTAGGAATCTGTCATTGTTCCATAAACCATGATGTATAAACTGATTTGTATGGCACTATACCACCTTAACATTTAACACTGGAGACAAGATCCTTCAACTCTGCTTTCTTGTTGTGCTACTAAAATGAAAAATGCCAGCATTCCTGATCAATTGTTGATCAGTTCTTTTCCTTGTGTATGTTTTGCATTTTTATCTGTTGCTTTCCTGATTCCAATTGACCTTTAGATGATCCACCATAACCACCTTTAAATTATGGTACATTTTTTTTCTTATTGATTCAAGGGTCAAGGTAGTTGGTTCTCCATGACAAGATATGTAAGCTCAGGAGATGCTTTACAATTTCAGGGCTTGATTGGACTCTGTCTTATTAGGGTACTGTTTTGCAAAAACCAATATTCTGTGGATATAAAAGTAATTCATTTTTCATATTTTCTTTTTTCTATCTTTGTTTTCTTCAATTTCTAGTGATGTCAACACAGATCTGTCTGCTCCGGAGATTGAAGGCGTCTATGAAACTCAGGTTCCTCTTATCTTCAGGGCCTTGATCAACATAGGATGTGTTTGTCAGGTCAATAGAGATTATGCAAGATTTCTTGCTGGGAAGGTAATATCTAAGTTCCATCATATATCTCTCTTTCTTCTTTAAACGAGGTCAGAATGCAGCATTTCCAGCTGAGGGGTTCAAGTTTGCCACAAGTGCAACATTTTACACATTGCCTTTGATCAGCATGTTTCAAAGACATGCATCGACTGCTGAAGAATGCATGTTACCTCCCCATTGTATGAATGTCATGTTTAATATATAAAACAGTCTCATCACATCCACTGATTCGTGACCATCCCAATCTGAATGCCAGATCTTACAAACTCACCCATATATGGATTTATAATTAACTTTGGCAATGACCTTAGCTTTGTTTTTCCTTGTGTTGTAGACTTGATTCTGTACAACTGATTTAAACGCATCAGTTTTAGCTAGATTTGTGTCTATGAAGATACATAAATGGCTGGTAGGGTATATATGGTATGGTAGGACCATGGTGTGGTATGACTGGTGTGGTATGGTATGACTTGTTTGGCGTGGTTGGTGTGGTATGACTGGTTTGGTATGACTGGTATGGTGTGGCTGGTGTGGTGTGGCTGGTGTGGTATAGCTTGTGTGGTATAGTATGACTGGTATGGTATGGCTGGTATAGTATATGTGTTTATGACTTGTTGGCCTTGGCCTTGACATCACATGTTTTGTTAAAACGTTCTTTAGTTACTTGAATCAGTCCTTTTCTAACCAATAATTTCTGCTTTATTTTTCAACGAAACCTTTTCAGTTGTGATGATTTTTGTATCAATGTCCTTGGATACTGAATTATGCTTTTATTTCTTAATTTATTTTTCTTCATGCAATTCTACCAATACGTACTTGTGGATTCCACTGAGGGTGAACCTGGCTCATATGAAACCAGTGGTGCTGTGTTTGTTCTTAAATGAGACAAGAATTCTTGTTCCAGTTGATAACTGATCTTTTTGTTTTAATAATAGCATCACTAACTTAACCACATGATTTTCAGTGGTTATAAATTATACTCAGTGGTAATATATTATACTCAGTGGTTATTTATTATATTTAAAAAGGAAAACACAAACCCTTCTGTCATTTGATAGGAACTGGAGACCTTTGACCTCCAACAATTGGAATTCAGGACAGTGGCTCAGTTTCCTTACCTCCCAGTAGATAGTTTCCGAAGGATCTTCCTTTACCATCATATATCGTAAGTCACAGCTACTTAAAGTTGCAGTTTTACCTGATTAAAATTTGACATCGTATTCACCTGTTTATTGTAAAACAGAAGAATTAACAAACTGCTATGTCCTTGATCCAAGTGACTGTTGTTTTTGTTTGACATTGAATAAATTATCATGAGTATTTTGTATCTGTTGTCAAAAAGGATGATAGATACTTATTACAAAGACACTAATGCTTGCTCTGTTCTGTCCTGGCTTTCTTTAAATGAGCCAAAAGCATTTATCACGTAAAGAGCATAAAATGGCTCAGTGGAGTTTTGACTAATATGTTCTCCCAGTTAATTGACTGGAGAGACAAATTCACTGCAAATCTTTTCTGTATGTCACATTTCTGAGGATGATGATTTCTTAGGAAACTTTAAAATTATTTAAACATTGTTTCCTGTAAACTAATTTGAGGAATTTAAAGGTTAATTTCTCATTTGTTGTCAAGTTAGTTTGTACGTATGACATCTGCAGAATACATCAGTATGGCAAGTAAGTCTTTCCTTATTCTAAAGTTCTAGTGTCCTCCTTTAACAAACAGCTCTTTCTACTACACCTAATTCTCTGAGGTATTTTATTTTTCATGTTTTCTTAACAGTGGTACCAAAATGATATGCAGTTTGTTCTTTTCAACAACATCAAAAGCATCTGTGTTTGCTCTTGACTCTGTGAGAGATAACAACATGGGTAACTTGACGAACGCATATCAACAAGAAAGAAGATCAAAGTATGTTGACATCTTAAATATCATACATCCATGTCTTTGTTTTTTCTAACTGTCATGAAGTGTACTATGATATTTGAAAAAGTGTTGAGCATGTTAAGTCCAGCTGTAACAGGCATGAAGTGGGGGGTATGTTCTTGTGTGAGTCATAATGCCATTGTATCAAACTGACAAGTGGAAAATATTCTATTTTAGAGGGAAAAGAATTTGTGTACTCATGAAACTATCCCTCTTAAATTCCATTACATGTTCATCCTCCGCTTTTGACACATTATCACCTCAGGGAGAAAATAAGACACACTGTAACATTACCATCTAACAAAGTTTTTTGAGGAGGTTTGTGCTCAATGGGGCATTTGCTAATTCATTATTTATGCATTGTAAGCAGAGTGAATGTCAAAACACTGGAAGACACAGATCAGGTGACAAGTTTGACATTCGATCGTACCCCACAGTGCCTTTGATGTTATGAGGTATTTATGTTGAAATTTTGAGGACAGGCACTGCATGCTGTCTTTATAAATACATTGTACATTTACAATAGAAGCCAGAGAGTGGCATTGAGCTAGAACAGTCTTGTGAATCTTCATTGGAATCTGGTAGAAAATGAAAAGCTGAAGATAATAAAAGCTATTGTAAACAGTGAGTGTATACAATGGTTCTAGGCATTACTTTTGAAAGCAAATGTTAGCTTCCAATTGCTTTGTAGCTACAATCACCATGATTGCTTCAAATGCATGTATCCCTATTTCAACGATTGTCACTGATGTCTTTTCAAATTGTTGACTTACTTTATGAACTATATGCAAGAAAAGCAAGTTAAATTCATGGATTAATATTCAAGTTTGAAGATGCTTAAAAGCAGCCCATGAAGGCTAAGTTATCAATGATTTGTCTGCTCATTTTTAAAGAATTGAGAAGGGTGCCGACGAAAGTCTTCTGCCAAGTGAAGGTCACACCTTTGAAGTTCAAGTCGAGAAAGATGATAAGAAGATTTACCGATCCATTCAAAGACTTCTGAGTGCTTACAAGGATGACAAGAAAGGTCCCACTATCATCGCAGTACAGTCTTCTTCTAGTGAGTCATTTTGGTATTATTTTTGTGTTGTTTGAGATTGGTCCTGCATATCCATATTGTTGTTCTATACTAGGCTTTTATAGCTGTAGTGTTGTTACATAGTAGGCCTGCATATCCATGGTGTTGTTTTGTAATAAGCCTGCATAATCTAAAATTTTGAAATTTTATCTTAAACTGTTAACTTTTTATCTCAAAAGTTTGATTTTAAAGTCAAAATTTTAACTTTTTCAAAGTAAAGATTTTGACTTTTATCTCAAAATTTTGACATTTTATCTCAAAATTTTGACATTTTATCTCAAACTTTTGACTTATATCTCAAAATTGTGACTGCTTAATTGACGTTTACACATTAAATCGATTTAATGTAGACAATAAATGGATTTAATGCCGTCATGTAAAAATGTATTCTGATTGGCTCATCACAAAATCTATTTAATGTTAACATTTATTCAATTTAATGTCAACAGTAAATTGATAATTATGTCCGCAGTGGCCAACCATAGCCATAAAACCACAATGGGCATAAGTTCTAACAATTTCACAGTATGAACGTATGACATGAAAATAATTAGAATTAGACATTCCCATGTAATGTTGGTGAATGCCTGTCAGGCTGTTATCCGCCCATTATTTCTGAAAAATCGGCCCAAAACTGTCTAAATTTCTTACACCTCACCTCAAAATTGCCTAAGTGTGTAAACATAGGCAATTTATTAGATATGAACGTCAATTAAGCAGTCAAAACTTTGAGATTAAATGTCAAAATTTTGAGGTTAAAAGTCGAAATTTTGAGATTAAATGTCAAAATTTTGAAAAAAAAGTCAAAGTGATAAAGAGTAAAAATTTTGACTTTTCAGGGAGTGTTTTTTTTCTTTTCATGTCCCTATTAAGCCACCATACTTCTCCACAGTAGAGTGCCTAATGTATTAACTGATGAATGCTATTGCCTTCTCTCAGTTAATACATTGTTTTTATAGCATTTAGTCTTGTGGAAACATTAACTTCTGTCTTCCTTCCTAACTCTGTGTGTGCAGCACAGAATCTTGACATGAGATTCATTTACCAAGTACAGTCTAATTTCTGGGATACAATATGTGACAGTATCATTCCTGACATACAATACATGACAGTATTATTCCTATCATACAATACATAACATTTTTTGTTATTATGTGCTTCTTTTTTTTTAAATTTTCATGTAAATCAGCGAATGAGGAACTGTCTCAGCTCATCCCTAACCTCAGCGACTTCCCGTTGGTCCGTCTCCACGTCAGGGATTCCAAGGATCTTTATAATGTTCTCGACTGGCAGAGGCAGGGATCTAGGAGGATGCTTAAACATTATCTCAATGTAGATGTTATCCTGATGGTGAGGATTCTGTTCTCTCGTGTATGCTTTCAAGATGTCCCCTGACATCTTGTAAAGTGTCGTTGCCTTTGAATGGTTCATAGTGATCCTATACACTATCTCACAGAAACATATATACCATTTGTGGAAACTAAAGAGGGATGCAAAGACGTCGCTCGTTACTTACGTCAAGCAAATTTTTATAATTTGATTGGAGTTAGAGCAGAAGTTGCCACTATGACAAATCCTCTCAAATGTAGTGAAGAAGTGTGATCTATTTCAAGAAGGGGTCAACCCAACTCCAGCCGTTAGAAAAACACACACAAGTTATGGTTTAACATTCGAGGAAATTATAATGTTGAGTTAAAGTTAGACAAATTTACATAATACATGCTAAACATATAAACTTATTATTTTCTCTGTAGCTCCTGGTTGTACTGTTTCTTGTTTTCTCCTTTTTGGTCTTAACAATCTCTTTAATGATTTTTTTTTTCTCAGTCATTTATAATTCTGCACAAGTATCCCAGAATTATTAGACTGTAGGGAGACCAAATGCTTTCATCCAGTCTACTTAATCATCAGACATTACAGCACATTACAGTGTACTTCAAGCTCACATTACAGTGTACTTCAAGCTCACATTACAGTGTACTTCAAGCTCACATTACAGTGTACTTCAAACTCACATTACAGTGTACTTCAAGCTCACATTACAGTGTACTTCAAGCTCACATTACAGTGTACTTCAAGCTCACATTACAGTGTACTTCAAGCTCACATTACAGTGTACTTCAAGCTCACATTACAGTGTACTTCAAGCTCACATTACAGTGTACTTCAAGCTCACATTACAGTGTACTTCAAGCTCACATTACAGTGTACTTTAAGCCCACAGTATAGTGTGCTTCATGCTAACATTACAGTGTACTTTAAGCTCCTATTACAGTGTACTTTAAGCTCACATTACATGATACTTCATGCTCACATTACACTTTGCTTAATGCTCACATTACAATTTGCATAATGTTTCAATTACATTTTACTTTGTTTATATTACCGTGTATTTGATGCTGACATTACAGTACACCAAAATTGCCCACATTACAGGTTACTTAATGTTACTATTTAATTTTACTTAATGCTCATATGGATACTTTATGCTCACATTACAGTTTGCTTAATGCTTACATTACAATTTATGTAATGCTTCAAATACATTTTATTTTGTTTATGTTACTGTGTATTTGATACTGACATTAAGTACACCAACACTGCTCACATCACAGTTTACTTACTGCTACTATTACATTTACTAAATGCCCACCTATACACTTCATGCTCACATTGCAGTTTGCTCAATCCTCACATCACAATTTAGGGATCTCTCCATATCTGGCCGATGGCAACTGGAAGACTAGTCTAGTGTGCATTGTTCTCCTTCTGAATATTCCACACAGCTCAGTGATCATGAGTGCTGGCTTGTCAAGTTAAAAAGCCAGCAGTGGGTAGGGTTTATGCAGACAGGACGATAGTCTTCCCTAGCAATAAAAATGTTTGGCAGAAATTCTTGTGAACAGCTTCGCCACATGGGTGGTTGCAACTAATGAATGGGCTATGGTTCACTTGGTTTTGCAGTTATAGTTTCCCTAAGAATACATCTAGACTGCCAGTTTGCATGAAACAAAAGAAACATCTTGGAAATGTATCTTTGTTGTTAATTGTGTGGCCTAACCAGTGTAACACAAATGCAGAAACTGTGTTAGGCTGATTCATCAATTACGAATTTGCATGCCTGAAAGTAAACAACATCAGCCTACAAGATATGCCCATAGTAAAACCCAAAACACTTGTTTCTGGCATTCCACGAGTTGCAAGGACTCTTGGCATGCACTTTACTAATGTTTTTCAATCGGATCCGAACTGTTGCGGTGTTGCACTAGGGTTACTTGGATGTACAGTTGACCCTATTGGGTAATTTTCAGTACTTCTGTCAGTACTGCAGCTTGTAACAAGCAAGCACTCAACTCAACCTTTGTTAATCGTCTGATTATCAATGTCTTCTTACTTTTTATGCAACTCCCGTCGGTGTCTTTGCTTCCTAGTGTGTGATGTGTGGCTCTTGAGTGATATCCTAACACATGCTTTGAATAAAAACCTGTTTCTTTGGTTTAGATCTACAACTTGTGACTGTACAGAAAACACCGCATTGCATTTGAGAACAAGAAAACAAAAATGAAAGAAACGTTTTCCTTATTTACTGTTGATTTATAACGTACATTCCTATCTCAAAGGAAAGAGTATTCAGACGTTGCCGTTTACACATTGAAGAAGTTTCCGGCTTCCACGGTACAGTTAGTGGAAACTCCTGCCTGGTACTGCAAGCTTTCATCTGCAGATAACAGAACGTAGCAATGATGATTCACAATGACACAGCTGGCATCCCAGTATTACTCAAGCATAGCGCTAAACTCTGCCATCTGTGCATATGGCTCCAGCAGGCTAGGTGGTCTCATTTCACATTACGCACACATCCTCAAAGGGGCCTTTGTTAGCTTGTCTTTCAGATCCCGGTGACAGGATTTGGAGACAACCCTCACTTAATGCTTCAATTGCATTTTACTTCATGTTCACATTACCGTGTATTTTGTGCTAACATTACGGTACACCAATACTGCTCACATTACAGTTTACTTAATGCTATTATCATATTTTACTTCATACTTCTATTACCATATACTTCATGCTCATGTTACAATGCACTTAATGTTCACATTACAGTGCACTATAAAAAATGTTCACATTACAGTTTATTGCCACTATTACATTTTACTTCATGCTCACTTTAGAGTGTACTTAATGATCTCATTACATTGTGTTTTAATGCTCCCAGTGCAGTGAATAGAGTTTCTCCTATGTGACCCTTTAAGATGTGTAAACTGCTTTTGAGAGCTTGTAGTATTAGTGCAAAACATTCTTTCTTTTACTAATTTAGAAGATTTTATGCAGTCCCTCTCTTGTGTATCTTCTTTTTCTTCAATTAGAATTACTTAGAACAGAGCAGATACTTCCATCTTCCGGTTGGCAACATGCCAGAAGATGCTGGCATCTTTGGTGCTGATCTTTTCTTTGCCCGACATCTTCAGAAGCAGAATCATGTGCTGTGGGCATCCCATACTGATCGCCCTGACCTAGGAGGCAGGGAAGCAGATGATAACAGGTAATGATATAGTTTGTTGCTACTTCAATTATCAGTTGACATTAATGATATGATTCCACAACATTGTACCTTTATGCTTGTATCAACCTGTATGTTTCCTTATTACCAACATACAGATATCCTGTTGTATGATTTCATCATAACATTGTAGCATTCTTTGTTTTTGTAATAGCCTGTATATTTCCCCTACCATGTGTACAGCTATGATGCCATGTTATTCCATAGTATAGTACCTTTGTCTTGTTTCTCCCACAATGTATGTGCAGCTATTATGTTTTCTGATTCAATGACATTAATTGTACCTTTGTTGTTCTCCAACCATGGAACAATTGGTTTTGATGTTGTATGAAACAAACTAGCCCATACTCTATGACCATATTCCTGTTGTATGGTATGCCATGGTGGGTTTTCTGTCATATGGTGTATTTCATATTGTATGGTGTGTTTTGTATTGTATGGTGTATTTTGTATGATATGGTGTATTTTACATTGTATGGTGCATTTTATGTTATCTGGTGTATCGTGTCATGTATGGTGTGTATCTTGGTATGATACATGGTATCATGTATGGCATGGTGCATACATATATAGAATGATGTCCTGTATGGTGTATGGTATGGTGTATAGGATATTGTATGGTGTTTGGTTTGATATGTTTCTCTCTGCATATATTGTATGATGCATTGCCATATGCAATGGCATGGTATTTTATGGTTTGGCATGACATATAGTATGGTATACTTTCAATTTGAGTCAAAATATCTATGTTTTCACTATTGATTGATGAGGCATGATATATTTTAAGATCCATTTTATTCTCACTATCATGTGAATACCTTTTTTTTTTTATATTACCCCCTGTATATAATCTTTCATCATTCAGTACTGTTGTCTTAAATGGTGCATGGTACTGCACCATTGTTTGATGTTGGTACTGTATATTGTGTTGTGTATTACCATATGCATGATATGTCATGGTTTGGTATGTGGTATACTTTCAAGGTGAGCCAAACTATCTATGCCTACACCATTGTTTCATGGGGGTGGGGTGTGATTTTATTGTCACCTTCTTTGGGACTATTTCAGTGTTTAGTACACTCTGTAAATCATCTTCCAGTTTTCAATCCTGTAAATTCTGTTTCATTTCAAGGTTGGTGACAGAGTTTGAAGAATCCACTGTCGTTGAAGTAAACCAGTCAGGATTCTATCAGATGGTTTGCATTGAGTTGGACATGGCCTCCCTGGCTGTTAACACCTTACTTCAGTCCCATCACATCAATGAACTAGAGGGTGGTGCAGGGAGCATAGCATTTGATGCTATACCCCAGTCATCATTGGAGGAGATGGTCACCGGACAGACGAGTGCATCCACCTCATTGGCCAGTTACGATGAAACAGCTCTCTGTTCTGTTGCCTTCAGGTGATTCTACACAATTTTTTTTATTTCTTGGAAGAAACAATACCTTAAGAAAGCTTTAATGGTTTTTTTAAAAATGCTTGTGTGGCGAGAGTTTTCCAAAATTTAACAAGAATCCTAGTCACTTCATCTTTTACCTTTCAAAAAATTGCAAAATTGTCTGCATTTGTATGTAATTAGTCATACCTTTGGGCAGTGTCTTTGTATCACTATCGGTTTGTTGTTTTACTTGCCACTTACTCTCCTCAATGCCCTCTGTGTCACCATTTCTTTGATGTGGTTCTCAGAATATCAAATCTATTCTCCCTAAACTGAAAAGTAAGTTATAATTTAACTATAACTTTGAGATAATTTTGAGATCCCAACAATTATTAAAAATTCTAATTCTGTAAACTTGAAGATTGTGTCATTTCTATGAAACCAATTGATTTGGAGTGTGAACTTGTAAATATGATATTCAAATTTTCATGTAGTTAGCTGCTTAGTTGATTACCTGTTTTCCATCCCATTACAATTACATTACTATGCAAATAGAAAACAGCTTTATTGAACTGCTTCAAACATAGACATTCTATTTTCTTGCAGAATTATGAAGACTATGGTTCACTATTGGTTGAAGGATGTAACAGATTACAGTAATGTTCTAGCAGATTACCAGATCATACACTTTTACCGGTAAGAATAGCTTTAAGACTTTATTTATT
Source organism: Stichopus chloronotus (assembly GCA_021234535.1). Taxonomy (NCBI): domain Eukaryota; kingdom Metazoa; phylum Echinodermata; class Holothuroidea; order Aspidochirotida; family Stichopodidae; genus Stichopus; species Stichopus chloronotus. The sequence goes on along the minus strand of CM037842.1, from coordinate 29,142,174 downwards.
TGTCATTTGTAGAATAACCAAAGTCTTCAGATATGGTGAGCAACTTCTGGAACTGACAAAACCTGTCTTTATGCTTGTCTTATTTCATTCTATTAAATTTAATGGAAAATATATAATATATAATGTGATATATACAGGATGCAAAACTGTAAATTTGCAAGCTATTCCATATTAAATTTTGTTGACCCCTTAATGAGCAATGTACTTACAGTAGTTATTTGCTTTGACAGTCCTCAGTCGTAACCAGTTGTGTTGTGAAGTACATATGTGCTTATAAAAAATAAACATTTGGATAGGTTTTTCCTGAATTTAGAATGCTACTTTTGTCTTAAAGTTAGACAACCTCAGGGGTTATGCGTCATCATGTTAAAGATCCTCTGAATCTAGTGCAGAAAAAAACTCATGAATCTAGAAAGTAACTTTAATTACTCCTTCCTTTAGATGGCTGCGTTCTCCTTCTGCCCTCCTTTACGATCCGGCCCTCAGAAGAACTCTTCAGAATCTGATGAAAAAGCTGTTCCTTCATCTCATTGCTGAGTTTAAGAGGCTGGGATCCAACATCATTCAGGCCAATTTCAATAGGATCATTCTCTGTACCAAGAAACGAAGGATCGTCGATGCAATTGCCTATGCTGACTACATCACCAGCAGTATCAAATCAAAGAATCTCTTCCATGGGATAGAACTCACCTATAAGCAGTGCTGGGAGGTTCTCATGTGGTTAGATCCAGTAAGTATTGTGATGGGATAGAGCTCACTTACAAACACTGCCAAGTGACTCTGATGTGGTTTGATCCAATAAGTATTGCTGTGAGATTGAGCTTACCCACAAAACAGTGCCGGTAGGTTCTGGTGTGGTTTGATCCAATAAGTATTGCTGTGGGATAGATCTCACCTATATTGCTGGTAGGTTCTGATGTGGTTTGATCCAGTACGTATTGCTGTGGGATAGATCTCACCTATATTGCTGGTAGGTTCTGATGTGGTTTGATCCAGTAAGTATTGCTATATGATAAATCTTACCCACAAAGCAGTACTGGTAGGTTCTGATGCCATCTGATCCAGTTAGTGTTGTTGTGTGGGTGATTCATTTATCTGTATCAGTTATTTGTATTTGTTTGTGCGATACAATATGCAGAGATCTGTCTGTGGTACTTTGTGTATACTGGGGCTGACAAACTCAGAAATTAAGAGTAAAATTGAAATTGATGATCATTGACCTTCAGTTGTCTGCAAAACTCTTTAATACTGCCACGGATATATTGCAGTTCATCCCTTTTCAACAATTATGCATTGCCCTCAAACAGTGGGTAGACTGCCCTCTAAGGCTGAGATTATAGCTTTGTTTAAAGTGGACCCAAATAGTCTCATCAGACTGTCCTCAGATGTAACATGACATCAGATTAGTCCTTACAGTAGATGAGTAAAAGAGTGAGGATCAGACCCCAGTTTAGGGATCAGTGTGATCAGCTTTGATCATGTAGTTCATGAATCCTCCTTATCACTGGGAAACTTCTAGTCATCTTGTGGTGCATTGCATATGCATGGAATCTGAGCATGATCTTGGTATTATCAAATTACAACTTTATTGGTCTCACTGACCCTCGCACTCAGGATCAATATTAAATGAAACTGGAATCAAAGTGGTCAGAATTTGACACTGAAAGTCTGCAAAATTTAGGTGAGACATCTGTTATTCTCAGGTGACTGCTAGTGTTAACAACACTCTGTTTATGAAATAAAGTGGGTTTTTTTTCTACTTTTGAAGTCAATCTTGCTTAATTATGACAATCTTCATTGCAATCTATTAATGATTTATATGGAGGAGCTCTTATTAGAGGTTTGAGGCCTCTGGAGTTACTCTTCTTCATTCATTGAAATAACTGAACATCTCTGTCAGTCTTCCCGTGTCGTCTTGTTTAGGTCATGCTGATGTAACTGTGCAACACATGAATATGGTTCAATTTATGCCCATGGCAGGCCAATATTGCATAATGAACAATCTTACTTATATTGAATAAGAAACACTGTTTCTTTCACAGGTGTGGGTATGAAAAATGCAGAACTTTGTTTGATACATTTAATTTTAGGCAAATCATTCGGGCATCAACAGTAAACTGATTATTTGATAAATTTAATTCCAGACCAGTCATGGGGACATTTAGGGTCAGGGTCATTGATGGTCAGGGTTGTGGCTGCAGTGTGCAGTGCAGGGTGACCTTTCCCAGGACTAGTAATTCCTGTTTAGCATTTACGAGCAATTTACGCCTTACTGCTCGATACTAACTCCACAAAAAGTAGGAAATATGATGGAAGAAGTTGTCTCTAAAATTAAACACTCAAAGAGTATGGGAGTACTTTCGCCATAACAGTGCTTACAAGACACAGAGAACTATGGGGACGCTGCTCCTTGGACCCTTAGGAGGACTGGTGCAAGCCTCTGGACCTCACCACAAGTGTCTGGTTCCCTCTCTTGGAGCCCGGCACTAAAATTTGTGTAGCTGCAGACCTGTCGGGGATATTCTGGTGTATTTAATTCCAGGTGGAATTAAATATATCAAAAATGTATATGTTGGATGTCCATGGCGACATCAAGGGTAAACTCGTAGTTTGATATATTTAATTCCAGGCCAATCATGGGGGCATCAAGGGTAAACTCCCAAAGTCTTTGGAATCAGAGACAGAAGATGGAGAAGAGGAAAGTGAAATGGAGAATCAGAGTATGGAAGGAACTAACCTGGATGAAGATGACTCTGAGGTAGATAACTTCTAGGAATTGTGTAAACAATGGACAAATTAATGGTCAGAAATGGTATGATATTAGTTACATAAAGCACTCAGTACAACATGTTGAGAACTATGTAGTGATAGTGACAATTAATGGTCACCCAACAGAGAATGTTGAAATTATGTAACAACATTGAGAAATTAATGGTTAAAGACAGTATAATGTGTAAGGTACCCAACATAGAATGTTAGGAATTATGTGAAAAGATGGACAAGTTAATGGTCAAAGACAGTATAGTGTATCAGGTACCCAACAGAGACTGTTAGGAATTATGTGAAAAGATGGACAAATTGATGAAGAATAAATTTTCCTTACAGAGAGTTTTGCTCAGTTTTATACAATGGGATCTTTGTGGGAGATGTGTAGTTCAGTTTAGGAGATGAATGCTATTCAGATGACATCCACCCCATCGGTGATAGTTACTGGCAACTTAAATGCCAAAATGAGAGTTACGTCACATCCTGCATTAGTACAATGTTATAATAACATCAACAAGCTGATTGTTGTTTGCAACACACACAAATAACATTTTGTTCCCAAGTAAAATGAATTCATTCCATGCAGAATGGTTCATGAACAACTTTTAATTGATCAAGTAGACAGAATACTTCTAAACTGTCAACACAAATAACTTTGCATACATTCTTGTTTATTCCTGTTTCTCTAAATGTCTGATGGTATTCTCATAAACATGTGTGTCTTCATGTTTGTGTGTGTTAGGAATTTGGAGTAAATGCTCCTGTTTATAGCCAAATTCATGATATTATAACAAGAAAAGTTTTCATAAAGACAGAACTGACTTGACTTAAGGTCTCAAACTGATTTTAATTGAGAAGGTCAGCAGCCTATTTTACTTCTCAGCATCATATTTGTTCCCTACATTTATATTCCTTCTCTTGCAGATCAAAGTCATTATTTTGAGAGTTGATGAGAGTATATTTCAGTTTGCTGATCTTTTTTTGTTTAATTATTGCTGTTTCTCTTTTCAGCCTGTTGTTGAAATGAATTGGAACATAATGCACTACCTGCCAACAGGGGCAGCTTGTCAAGATACATTCAATGTGAGTCAACATCACATAGTAATGATTGCAGTTGGTCAATGTCACATAGTAATGATTGCAGTGAGTCATCACATAGTAATGATTGCAGTGGTCAACATCGCATAGTAATGATTGCAGTGGTCAACATCATAGTAATGATTGCAGTGAGTTAACATTGCATAGTAATGATTGCAGTGAGAACATCACATAGTAATTATTGCAGTGAGTTAACACATAGTAATGATTGCAGTGAGTTAACATTGCATAGTAATGATTGCAGTGAGTCAACATCACATAATGATTGCAGTAAGTCAACATCACATAGTAAAGTTTGCAGTGAGTCAACATTGCATAGTAATGATTGCAGTTGGTCAACATCACATAGTAATGATTGCAGTGAGTTAGCATCACATAGTAATGATTGCAGTGAGTCAACATCGCATAGTAATGATTGCAGTTGGTCAACATCACATAGTAATGATTGCAGTGAGTTAACATTGCATAGTAATGATTGCAGTGAGATAACATTGCATAGTAATGTTTGCAGTGAGTTAACATTGCATAGTAATGATTGCAGTGAGTCAACATCACATAATGATTGCAATGAGTCAACATCACATAGTAATGATTGCAGTGAGTTAACATTGCATAGTAATGATTGCAGTGAATCAACATTGCATAGTAATGATTGCAGTTAGTCAACATCACATAGTAATGATTGCAGTGAGTCAACATCACATAGTAATGATTGCAGAGAGTCAACATTGCATAGCAATGATTGCAGTAAGTTAACATCGCATAGTAGTGATTGCAGTGAATCAACATTGCATAGTAATGATTGCAGTTAGTCAACATCACATAGTAATGATTGCAGTGAGTCAACATCACATAGTAATGATTGCAGAGAGTCAACATTGCATGGCAATGATTGCAGTGAGTTAACATCGCATAGTAGTGATTGTAGTGAGTTAACATCACATAGTAATGATTGCAGTGAGTTAACATCACATAATGATTGCAGTGAGTCAACATCGCATAGTAATGATTGCATTTGGTCAACATCACATAGTAATGATTGCAGTGAGTTAACATTGCATAGTAATGATTGCAGTGAGATAACATTGCATAGTAATGATTGCAGTGAGTTAACATTGCATAGTAATGATTGCAGTGAGTCAACATCACATAATGATTGCAGTGAGTTAACATCACATAGTAATGATTGCAGTGAGTTAACATTGCATAGTAATGATTGCAGTGAATCAACATTGCATAGTAATGATTGCAGTTAGTCAACATCACATAGTAATGATTGCAGTGAGTCAACATCACATAGTAATGATTGCAGAGAGTCAACATTGCATAGCAATGATTGCAGTGAGTTAACATCGCATAGTAGTGATTGTAGTGAGTTAACATCACATAGTAAAGATTGCAGTGAGTCAACATCACATAGTAATGATTGCAGTGAGTCAACATCGCATAGTAATGATTGCAGTGAGTCGACATCACATAGTAATGATTGCAGTGAGTCAACATCGCATAGTAATGATTGCAGTGGGTCGACATCACATACTAATGATTGCAGTGGGTCAACTTAGCATAGTAATGATTGCAGTGTAGTTAATAATCATTTGCCAGTTTGAATGCTGATTGTTGGTGCAGTGTTGGTTATCACGGGATAGATTTGTGATCTACAACAGCTTAGTTATTATGTATCAAAATGTTAGGCGATGTTATCTGAGTATGGCATGGTTGCTAGGAGGCCATGGTAAGCTTAGTGTATTCAGTTTTGGGTTCTCTCCTGTTTCTTCCATTTCAACATTTTTCCTTTTCTTTCATAGTATCATTGAACTGCATGTGACATGAAAAACACATTTTGGAGTATTGACTAAATTCATCATTACAAACATTGATAAAAGTCGCAATTTCCATAAAAACCATGAAACATTTGACTATTGTTAAACAAATTTCTGTTTTATAATCTCATCGAGAGTAGGTATAATTAGCATCAAGAATATGCAAGGCCAAATATGCAAATTTGTGACATTCAAAGATGGACATGTGATGTGACTTATGTTACCCTTTATTTATTTTACCTTCAGGGACAATTGAAAACTTTTATATGCCCTGGGGATTTTATTTTGGGAACATGTATTGTCTTCCTTAAGAAAATTGATATCACTTACCAATTTGAAACCCAGTAAAGTGAGAAATTAAAGGGAGTCATTGAGTTGGTTTGCAGAATTCATGATATTTCATCACAACTGTTAAGTATTACTCATATGTTGACAGGAAGTGGTCAAACTAAGAGATTCTGAACATCTGACACGCAACTAGAGCAACAATGATACGGTAATAATGATTAAAATCACAGTATTGCATATTTGTGACCAGACACTTGTGAAAATCAGGTATGGACCATACTAGGCAATTCATGCTCATAAAAGAGTGAAGTTTCTCACATTTTCAGTAATTGTATGAATATGTACGGGACTAGTGAGGCTAGTTAGAAGTGTTGGTATGCAAAGGGTTCCTTGAAAAACTTGTAACAAAATAAATGATATCAACTCAGTGAGGGAGTACACAGGCCTAACAGGAAATTCTAAAACACTGTCACATCATCAAATTTGAATTTTATCTCAAAAACAATAATAGGTGTAAACACAATTACAACAGATTGTGATTCAAGGTTTCACTTTGCAACTTCTGAATGAAAACAGCTCTGTATTAGATGCATGTCACTTGCTCTTTAAGGGCACCAGGGAAAGTTACATGGGCAGCTGAAAAATGTAAAAATGACCATGGAAACTAGTGACCATACCGTTGATGGAACATAATTCTGTACATAGCAAGAGTGTCTCTGAGATGTAATTGCCATTACAAAAGTTATCCTAACATGACTTTAGCCTTACATGATTGTAACCTAACATGATTGCAGCCTAACATGATTGTAGCCTAACATGTTGCAATTATGAAGGATTGTAAGTATGACATTTCAATTCATCCTTAATTATTCAAGGTGACTGAAGTTCTCAACTCAGCATCTGGACAAAATCTAGAATAAGTGGCAAAGCAATTGTAAGCATCTTTACTATTAAAGGCACTAGATAAACTGTAAACATAGGAACAGCCTTTGAACAAAACAGTCTATTAATTTGGCAGTGGCCACTTGAACTGGAAGAAGTAGATTGATTGTGTGTAAGAATGGCTGTAATATTGTACTTTACTTGGAGATTACCCAGTTGTGATGATGCATACTTGACATATCATAATGTATGAGCAACTTGAAAATACTCAAACTAACAATTAAAATTGTCAACTTAATGTAGAACTTGTATGTAAAAATATGAATAAATACCTTAAAAAAACAAAATATATTTTCTCAAGATGATAGTTGCTGGCTACATATTGGCTGTATACAAAAATGCTCAGGAGGAGAACAACTGCCTTACACCGGGCAACACACCCATCCGTCGTCGTGGCGACACTCAGCCAACTCAACCAGATTCATCATCTACTCCAAACACTGTCAGCTTTGCTCAAAACCTCATCGACGGTGAATTGTCTCAGAAGTTATTTGCGTAAGAGATTTTCTTTGTCTTTTTTAACACTTAAAACAATACAGGAGATTGCTGATTGTATTTAATGCATTGTCATACACAATTATTTTCTATGGTATTTTTAATCATCGTCTTTCAAAGGAGTTAACAGGTGCATGACCAATAGAAATACCTTCAGAATGGTATCCTTTGTCAAAACTCTGGTAGTGCATACTTCTGGAAACATTTACTTAACATTTGTCTTAGGAGTCTTCTACTACACAAATGATTATAAAATGATGTAGATAAAAAGAACTCACTTTGATATGCTGACTGAACCGATCTGCTTGTGGTGGAATGGACTCATTAAATATCTACAAGCAATTAGTCTATTTCATTTTTATGTCTTTCAGCATCACGCAGAAGATCCAGCGAAAGCTATCTGGTAACAGCGGTGCTAGTGTCAATGCCACAGCAGAGTTTCCTCAACTTCCAGGGTCACATTTACCTCTTAAGAATCCAAGTCTTGAATTTGTGAAAGCAATTTGCAAGGTAAGCATTGTCCTGCTTTAATTTCTACTGTTGAACGAGGATGGGGGGGGGGGGGGGGAGGGAGGATGTTTGAATTTTGAGACTTTCAGTCTTCCTTCACTTTGCTGTTCATATTTGTATGATTACATCAGCAGAGCAAGCTAAGCTGCATCTTGTATTCTGACTTGAAATTAAGTAAAGGGATGGAACAAAGAAGGGACTTATGTGAATGTTTGGACTTTCCATAAACAAATGGCCAAATGTTTTTCTTTGTTTTTCTTTCTTTTTCATTTTTTTTTCTTCTCTGCAAACCATACTTGATGCCATCATCTTGAAGGTGTTATCTCTCGATCCTAATGTCTCCATTCAAGTATCAAAACTGAAACGTAATCTACTGAAGCTGATCAATGTTGGTGAATTTGCTGACGAGGCTCAGTGGACTGATCCCTGTCTGACGTATGTTCTTCCAGAGATTATATGCAAGGTCTGCAATCACTGTCGAGATCTCGATCTCTGTCGTGATCCGTTGCTGGATCACGAAGGAGGAACAGTGTAAGTAAAATATGTGAATAATAGGAGTCATTTCAGTCAGGGATCTAACAACAGACTATGAAACAGGGACGCCTTTTCAATAGTTTTGTGACTTGCTTCTTTGGATTACCTAAATTTATCAAACAACAGTTACATGATCATTGGTATTGATGAATCTGGCCAATCCAAAATGCAAAAGTTGCATATTTCAGACAAAAATAAGGGAATTTTTCTTACTGAAAAAATGCCATACTTTGACCAATTAAATTTGCTGTCTGAGAGTGTATTGGTAGTTTCAGCCAATCAGAGAGTGTGTACTGTAATACTCGAAGCAAACATGGCCCATAGTCTTCAATGACAATTTAGATTGCCATTGGAAACACTAAATATTAGTGATATTATTTTGTTTTGAGTAATGTGTTTGTTTAGAGCAACTGTTAGCATTTATTTAGAGTATCAAAAATAAAATTATAGCCAAAAATATCAAGTAAACAAGTTAAAGTCAAAGGATACTCATTAGATATTACAGATTAGAACACTCATTGTGAGACAGAAAAGAGAAAAAAAGGTGGTGTTATTTCAAAGAATAATCTCTGGTCTAGCTAATTTATCTATTGAAATTCAAGTCACATACTTGGAATGAGGCTAAATTTGAATAGCTTTATTTAGCCATGTATTCCTAACTAGGCATCAGAATATTACATAGATCTATCTATGCACTTTAGTAACATGTTATGTGTGTAAATTAAGCACAGCGCTGCAAAAATGCTCAAAATGTGTAACAGACCTCATGGTTTGTTCATTATACTAGTCTGTTCATGCAATAGATCATTACCTAATCGTATACCCATGAGATTGATTTCACCCATATATTTAGCTTTTTTACCATTTTAGTTAAATGAACTTTTTTGACTCTTGCAGCATGGGACATTGTTAATATTTAATGATATTTTTTTTCCACCTTTATTTTGACAGTGCCCTCTGGCAGTGTGAGCAATGTGACAGTGAGTATGATGTTAATATAATAGAGGGCGCTTTGATAGAAGCAGTCAATCGTGCATCGATGGCCTTTACTCTTCAGGATCTTGTATGCAAGAAATGTCACCAGGTAAAAATTCTGTTTCTAATTATTTTATCGTACTTATTGGTGTAAACATGATGTGAGTGGCTGAGTAATAGCATCAGATTATGAGTAGATTTGCACCATTGATTTTCATGTGATTGGACTTACTGTGGATAATCTGCATGTTCCACCTTTTGCCCAATTTAGGGGTTCTGTAATGCATAGGAAGGAATGTGAAAATTTTAGTATTGCAGCCCACTTGTATCCCTACTAGATCCTGTAGGTTATCTGGATAATTTCATTTCATGATCGGAGAAATAATATGCTTGAGACATCATTGATACTACTGGACATGATTTAATGTATTAATGTTATCCAAATATGTTCATCTGATGTAGATAAATATAATCTTCCATCGTGTCGTATTCAACATTCAACATTTCTCTGTAATATTACACAGGTTTTCTTTTATATTTTCTTTTCTTCATGGAATGTGATGTCATACTTCTGATAGATATAACACTATTAATACTGATATTGTAAGGACTGGAAACCCTTGACCTTGTATTAGCATAATATTCAAGTGTTGTGATTCGATTCCTTTGGCCACCTATCTTTCTTTATTGTCTCCTAGGTTAAGATGCCAAATATGACCCGATACTGTGACTGTGCAGGAAACTTTGAGACAACCTTGTCTCCAAAAGTCTTCATGGAAAAAATGAAAACTTTTCAAAATCTTGCAAAGTGAGTAATTTTTTTTCTCAGCAAAAGTCATATTCTTCTGTATAAATAATCCAAAGATAATCTAAAACTACTTAAATTTATACTCCACATTCTTGATCCATAGCGGAGAGAGTGAAAGAAAGAGCAGTATCTAAAGGAATGTGTTTATATTTGCCAGAGATTTTTCAAGTTACCATGGTGTAAATCTCACATGTTTTGTTCATCAACCAAATATGGCCTGGCAACCAAATAAACATTGGCAGCCTAGTTGTTTGATGTTGTTTTCGTCAAGTAATGGTCCTATAATTCAATGTATCATTTTGAAAAAGCTGTATCTTCAAAAATTCATAACTTTAAAATGGAAGTTGCAATTGAGATGTGCCTTCCACCAATAAAGAGAAAGATAATCTTATTGTTTTATGCAAAATTAATATTTTTAAGTGTTGAAACCCTTTAATGAACATACTCAATTTTTTGAGAATTCTAGCTTTGGTTGTAGTGATTAAAGAGCAGTTTTTAAGGAGCAAGTAATGTTTGCAATGTGGTCATCCTTCTCAGCTAATTTTCTCCTTGGTTCTTTATGAAACACAATAAATTAATGCAATAATGAGCATTATTTATGTAGGTTATAAACACTGTGAATACCATTTTATTGTGCTGTTTACATTGCAGATTTATTGTCACATTTCAAAACATTATTTGAGATATGCTGCCTAAAAGCTTAAACTTGTCTCGTTCAAGAAGAAACCAAGCTGGTTGTCTGAAAGAAAACCTTGACACCAGTTTTTTGGTCTTGATCTGTTATTATTCTTGGCCAACCAGGCTTCATCAGTGAAAGATGTAATTCAACTATGTTGTGATTGTTTTATTTTATTCACAGACATTATAACATGGTAATGTTAGAAGACACAGTATCATGGACACTGGAGATGAACTCAAATTTATTGAGATGAGAAAGGGCTTGACGAGGAGAATCTTGAGAATATGTAAAGACTTAAAAAATTAACTTCAGCTGAGATGTAGTTTGAAGCATGTTGTATTTCAAGGTGGAATCATATTAGCTTAGAAGGCAAACTTTGCCAGACAACATCACTTCAGCTTAGATTGAGTTTGGAGGATGTTGTATTTCAAAGGTGGAATGAGAGAAGTTGAGGAAGGATGAGAAGAGATGGGAGAATCTGGAGACGAGAGAAGTGGAGATGGGAGAAGGTGGAGGTCTTGTGAATAGTTCCAAATGTCAGAGAATAATGAATGAATTGAAAACAACTAAGTAGCCAAAAAAGGGTGAACTAATGAGTAGGTGAAAGTGATAATCTGTTAGCAATGTATGAGATTTCAGATAAGACAGGAAGTAGCTTGGAACATGTATTATATTTGTACTTCTGTTTATTTTATGGGTTGATTAAGAAAAAAATCTAATGAGAACTTTTGGCAACAAACGAGGACGTTAACAGAAACTATTGTGACTGCTATACAATATGGTGTCATTTTATTTATAACACAGTGTTTTTTCTTGAGAACATCAAAAAAGTGAACCAGCATTTTGGAAATTTGTAAATCTATTTTGGATGAAGGATCTGCACCAATGGTGCTATTTAAATGGTGCCCTCTTTCCTCAAATGTTGATAGCTATATGAGTCAAAGAAAACTGATGGTGAATGTTAAGAATGTAACCATTAGTAAATCAAATATGCTTAAATATGCAACATACCTCTCTTTCTTGTTTGTTTATTCTCATGTTGATAATTTCATAACATGAGTACATTCCATTTTTATACAAGTTCTGACATTGTCCTTACCAGAGATTTCAGTATGGGATAAATAGATGGTGTTTCAGGAAATCAGCTTGAAATTCTTTAAACAACAAAAAATAGAAGGTATAGAAATAGATTGTTTGTAGTTCAGGTCAGGGGTCATTTGAAGTCTCTAGACACCTTACTTTAGAAACTTTGTAAACACCATTTTGAACTAATTTCAATTTTTCATTTTAATTACAAAATGAGACCTATCCAATGTTTCTGTGTTGTTGTCAATGGTGCTGTTTCTTTGTATGTATACCCTCATTGATATAATCTCTTGGAATCTTACTTTGGACTTTGGTAACCTCCTGATATGGCTCACAGACATGAAGTCTTTGTTTGCAGTCTGCCGGACCATATGGTATATTCACGTAACGAAAAATACCCTATCAGTTATGGAGGGTAACTACAGTTAAAGGTTGTGTTATATGCATCTGGAAAACAGCTAGCTTTATTCACAAGTTGCAAAGTGAAACTGTGAATGAGAATATGTTGCAGTTTTGTTCATATCAATTACCGTTATTGTGATATGACTTTTCAACGTTTAATGAAAATGCAAAATAGATGACGTGGAGTATTGCACAGTGTCAGTATTTCGTTTTTGACTCTTTATTCATTGTCTCATAATTACTGGGTTTTCACACTGGTGAGTGATATGGATATTTTGAAGAAAATTTATGCTTCCAAAATAAAACTCTGGGCTTATAAAAATCTCAATTGTCCATGAAATAAACGTCAAGTAATCTAAGGATTAACGTAGGATATATCTCAGGAATCCATCTGTTGATGTCACAAATTTGCATACTTAGTCAATGTTTATTCATCATGCAGGTGTGAGACGGGAATTTTCCTGTAATATCGTCAATATTTGATGAAATTTGTGGCTGTTTTCAACATTTGCCATGATAAATACACCCAATAGTCCAAAATGTCATTTTCATGTCACACGACCTTTCAGAAACTGAACTCCTGCATATTATTGTGTGATCTTCAAGCAGTGTGCAATGCTTGCAATAGGAGAAGAAAAATGATAAGGCACGCAGAATAGCGAACAACAAATCAAATGAGAGTCTGGGAAAATAACTTTCCCTAGCTTTTATAATTTTTGTAAGTCTTGTACTTTGTTTCGACTAAAGGGCTGATATGTAGGAGAAAAACAAAAGGCTAATGATGAGTTTCAGACAATCGAGTTCTCCCCCTTTGTCTTCTCATGTTTATAGGTTTAACGTTTCTATTTAAAGTTGACGTCATGAAACTTTATCTTACATCTAGTGAATTAAGACATCTGTGTGGGTATTCTTGTTTGCTATCGTTTAATATTAATCTGGTTCTCTTCGGGTTTTGGGAGACCGTATTCATTCTATAATCAGTCATACAATCATACAGTCGCTTACCATCATGATCTTTCTACAAGGTTTACTTCTTGTGCTTTCTGCATCTGTGGCCCACGGGAAAGCGCTGGGTATGTATAGCTCTGTAACATACGACCACTTCGTTGGGTCTAAAGTACTGTATTTTAGAAGTTATCTGATCTTGTATATTTGTTGTTTATTGTTTATATATTTTATTATTTAAATATTTATGTGGGTTGGGTGTATGTGTATTTGAGTGTATGTTGTGTTCGAGGCAAAGAAGGAAGAAACTTTTCACTTAACTCTCTCTCTCTCTCTCTCTCTCTCAAATTAAAAATACTGAAACATTGTGTTTTATTTACAAAAAGTAATTAATTTGACCATTAAAATTACATCTCGGTCTATAAAACGTCTCAAACAAAGTGTAACCGAATAATCCTCCCTCCCTCTGACAACTTCCCCTTGACCCCTCAGACAACCTTCCCCGGACAATGATGATGATGACGATGACGATAATAATAACAATAATAATAATAACAATAATAAGCTTTGATTAAGTGCACAACACACTAAGATGAGAAGTCATTGACTAGAGAAAAGGTAATTTTGAAGGAAGGTCTTGAAATTTGTGAGTAATCTTGCTTCTTTGACTTTAACTTGGAGTTTATTCCAGAAACAAGCAGCATTTGAGTATTGGAAAGAACAGTGACCATAGTATTTTGTAGAAACTGGAGGAGATGAGAGTTTAGCAGTTGAGATGGAGTGTGTTCTTGGACGAAATCTTATAGATAGGCAGGAGCAGAGTTGTGTAGACATTTAAATGTCAGCAAGAGAACTTTGTATTTAATTCGATCCGCAACAGGAAGCCAGTGAAACGGGATTTACATGGTCATTTGGTTTTGTAAGAGTAACTAATCTAGCGGCTGAGTTCTGTATGTGCTGTTATGGCGTAAGACGAGAATCTGAAAGACCATAGAGTGTAAGCTGTTGCAATTATTGAAGACACAAAAGCGTGAACTAAAGTCTCAATGGTCCTATGATCACAGCAATTTCTGATTTTACCAAGTTCGTGGAGTCCAAGAGATGCTGCTCTGCAAACATTTTTGACATACGGATCCATTGTAAGACGACGGTCAAAACCTTCACCTAAGTTACGTTCATATAGAAGAGGTTTAATGTGAGCAGTTTCAATCTGGAATGACTGGCTGGGAGGTACTGATCGGAATTTTGAAGAAATGTGAATGGATTCAGTTTTGCTGTCATTTAATTTCAAACCATTAGCAAGAGAACATGATGGGATATCTTCTGTACAAGCCTCCAATTTTTTTTTTTTGGGGGGGGGGGTGAAATAGCTTTCAAAGGATTTGGACCAGAGTGAGTAACATTGAGTGTCATCTGCATAAATCATAATGTTGATACCATGTGTAGGATGAACTTGTCTTCTGATAGGGCCAAATACATTGTGAAGGCCAGTGGACCGAAGACAGATCTTAAGGGACTCCTTCCGTGGGGACATGTACAGCAGATTCTTTGCCTTTAATGAATAATAAATTACACAACTTGTGAGCGGTAAAGTAAGATATGAACCAGTTTAAGCTGTGCCAGATATACTGCAGCGGTTCTTAAAAACGCTCAAACAACAGATTATGATCGATGATGTCAAATGCAGAGGATTAGTCGAGTAAAAGTTAAACAGCTTGATCACCTCTATCTACAGCTAGAAGGAGATCACACTATACACACGAAGCAATGAGCGTTTCAGTCCTGTGCTGAGCTCTGTGGGCACAATAAACATGACCGTTGAGACTTTTGTTCAAGAGATATATTTGAATCTGGAGAGAACATGCACTGTCGATAGTTTGGCCAGAAATTTGAGACTTGCCACTGGTCGACAATTTTTACAGATATTTGTATCCAAGTTTTTTTTTGTTTTTTTTTTTATAATGGGTCTATTATGGGCTCGTTTGAGAGAGTCAGGAAAATGGCCAGTTTGCAGACACAAATTGACAATATTTGATATTATTGGCAGACAATTCCACCCTGCAATTCCGATTCCGGAGAAATTTCCCTCGGAAACCCCCTCCCCCCGTCATTTATTTTTTCAGGAAAAGGGGCATAGCTAAGTTAGAACTTGTGTGTATTTTCTCAGCCTGAGGGAAAATTGTACGAGTTGGGAATTGACCAAGCAAAGAATTTTGGTTTCATTTCCGATGCCATTTTAACAATTGAACTCTTAGCTGTTGATACTTGTTGATGCTTGTTGAAACGTTGTCCTCCGCATTTTTACACAGGTTCATATGGCGCAGATCGAGACAAGGTTTCAATTAGCGGACTGTCATCAGGGGGATTTATGACAGTTCAGATGATGGTAGCGCACTCTGCGACCTTCATGGGAGCCGGTGTTATCGCTGGAGGTAAATTTATTTCATTACCTTCATTAAATGTCAATTTAAATTTTGTAAATGGGAACGTGCGCACATTCTGCATGCCGTGATTCTCTGAAACTAAAGTAAGAATTGTACATAAACGATTGAAGACGTAAGTATTATTTAACTTATTTTGCTATTACCTATGAATGTAGACTTTTTAACTTTTGTGATGCTATTCAAAAAAACAAAAAAGGAATTAAAATGAACGAATGTTGCACCTGCCACTAAAAGGACCACCTATGCCCATCTTAACCAACATTTGTTAGGCAAATTCCATCCACAATTTCAAATTGAAAGAAAACGGCCACATGGTATACATATGTAGAACTCACAATTGGCATCTCTCCCAATTCAAAATGCGATCTGGCAACCACAATTACTCCTTCGATACAACACCATTCTGTCAATAAACAGCAAGCGCTCCAAACAAACTTGAAACTTGAACAGAATTACAAGTTTGACATTTTTTTTTTTTTTTTAAAAACTGGTTGACCGTTAACACATTTTAAGCATACCGAAAACAATGCAAAAATCCAACCTCTATCCCTCCAGGATAAAAAATAAATCAGCTTGGTGTTCATTGCTGGTCATTAAGACCAACAAGCAACTCATCAAGTCTAACCAACAACTCATGATCAATTAATTCTTTGAAATGATATCAAAGTGCCGTCAAGAGATTGCAAGGCTTTTAATTACCTTTAATATATTTTTTTCATACTAGGTCCGTACTATTGTGCTCAAGCCTCACCTTTCAGGGCTACTGATGAATGCATGAAGACTGGTGATATAAACGTAGCCTATTTGCAACAAGTGACACGAAACACCGCACTCACACTCAGTATTGACCCTCTTATCAATATGAACAACCAGAAGGTCTATCTTTTCAGCGGGACAGAGGATACTGTAGTCGTGCCAGGTATGTTATATTTACAATCTTCATGAGTATCTGTTTAGTACATATTGATCGGACTTATAGTAGTTGCAATTAATAATCATAGTCATTAACATCACCATTGTCATTGTCACGTCATTTGTCAACATTGTCATTATCACCATCATAATCCTTACAATCATCATTACCATCACCTTGATCATACTGTATACTATCTTTATACTATCACTATATCATGGGCTATTTATTGTATTTGCGGTAATCATCATCATCATCATGTTCATCCATGATTGTTGTTGTCACAATATTGATCAGCCATTGATCATCATCATCATCAGTATCATCATCTTAATCATGATTATCATCATCGTCCTTATTATTAGCTTTATTATTATCTCCATCAGTATCATCATTATCATAAGTACCATCATCAGTACCATCATCATCATCATCAGTATCGTCATTATCGGTATCATCATCTTCATCATGATTATCATCATCGTCATTCTATCAGCGTTATTATTATCTCCATCAGTATCTTCTCCATCAGTATCATCTCCATCAGTATCATCATCAGCAGTATCATCAGCAGTATCATCATCAGCAGAATCATCATGATAATCATCGCCATTATTATCAGCTTTATCATTACGTCCATCAGTATCATCATCGTTTTCATCGTTTTCGTTTTTTCTAATGTTATTCCATCGCTTCTATTCATCGTGATCCAGCCGTCTTTTTATTACTTTCACCAATCAGTTGGCAGTATAGTTCAGTTTTGCTTGGTAAATTATGTGAATTTCACGTACATTTCAAACGAAACAAAAGCGTAGGGTCACGTTTGACCGTATTTTATTTAATACTTCTACAATCTACCACACTGTAATGCCAGCCTACATCATATTAAAATACCAGAATGCTCAAATCTGCAAGGTTTGTTATTGTCATTTTCATGCGTTATCACTTTGTGTATTTCGATTATTCATTTCAAATATGAAGTTAGATCACCCTGTTCGCAAGGATACTTACTTGATGACAATTTTATTTTATTTTTTTTTCAGATGTTATGGACCGCTTAGCTGAGTACCTCATGGAATTTGTGGATTCGTCAAACATCAAGAAACAGTTTCAACTACCAGCTGGTCATGCTTTTGTGAGTATCTTTCAATTTTGTCAATTTATATTTATTTTTTTTTGGGGGGGGGGTTGGGGAGAAACTTCGTACATCCTATTGTCACATTTCAGTCAACAGATAATGTTAAAACGGCCAATAACGTACAAAAAATGCCGATAATGTAGAAACAACAGATAATGTAAAAAATAATAGCCTATAATGTAAAAACAACCGAAAATGTAAAAAAAAATACGGTAACCGATAAATCGATAATGTACAAACTCCTTGAACCGATAGTATAAAAATACCGATAATGTAAAAACGCTCGTTTACCGATAATGTAAACAAAATTATCGACGGCAACGTAAAAAAATGTTCGAACTAGGATTTTATACGTATAGGTGTATGTTTGCCTGTTTATGTACTTAGGAAAGGTACGTAGGCAGGTGGTAATCCGGGAGTCAACAAGGTTATTCCTGACAGCAGAAAAAGTACAAAAGTTTTGATGGTCGCTTCATCTTGGTCGGGACCCTGGTTCAAGGAATGCATTTATTTAACTGAACAAAAAGCATTCATAAATTTAAGTGGCAATGTCCACTAGGGCTCACAAATACTGAAAATGAATGGGAGAGCAATTGTATCCTGCACAGGGCCTCGGACAATAGCCTTAATGGCCAGTGTAGGCTACCACAGATGGACCAGTCATTTGTTATTGCCCAATGTATCATAGATGAACAGTTCACTTGCTGATGGTACAGTCACCTGCCATAGTCCATGTTACAGTAGAAGCACTAGAACATAATGCATATACCACGGCAGATGAACAAATTACTTGCTATGGTCCGATGTAAATTAAGAGCAATACAAAATAAATCATGGACATGTACCACAGATGGACCAGGCACTTCGCCATGGTCGCATGTGAAAGGGATGCGGGGCTTCGTGTAAACCATCACAAGATAACATCAAATCGGTTAATCTTTCCGAATGGAGACTTCCTTTAATGAAAAAAAAAAAGATTTATTCTTCTTTTACACTGCCTCCCGTGGATTGTATCCCTTCCACTCTCACATCGTACCTCCTTAATCTTCGTTCTACTGTAAATCAATTTTACTAGTCGCTTTTGTCTGTTCTGTAACATAATTTATGTTATATAAAAAAACAAATATAGAGAAATGAACGACAGTGACCTAAGATATTGAATAAACAATATCATACCATCATCGTAATATAAAATAATTATGAGGATTCGACTTTACTACCACGCGGCATTATACTCCAGTGTAGGAGCAATAGATGATAACTAATGCAAATGCACCTCAGTTGGACTGGCCACTTGGTATGGTCCTACTTCTATAACGTCTCTTGCAGATTACAGAAAATTTCGGGAATACTTGTGAGGCAAATGCAGATCCTTTCATCAGCGACTGTGATTCAAACGAGGCTTTCAACATTCTTAGCCATATATATGGTGAATTGAAGGTAACAATATTGGCATCAGATGTCAATTTCCTTTGTTTACTGTAATCAATTATTCCGTTCCAATATGCCATATTTGAGCATTGTGCGTTGCACTATCAATAAATATTGTTTGTTGTCTGTAAGATAAGTTCTTTTTGATGGCTAACAAAATATATTTGGTCAAATAAACAAATAAAGAAAAATACATAACGACACTTAACTCCTAAAAGAGTCAATCCGTCTGTCATTTACTTAGTCAGTAAGATAGCACAAGTCAGTAAGATAGCACAAGTCACGCAATCACTGTCAGTCAGTCACTTTGTTGGTCTTTTAGTCATTCCGTCAGAGACATGCAGACGATCAGTTACTCAAACTTAAGATGCATTGAGCAATGTAAGAAATTGAATTGTTGTGCCACAACTTAAAAAGCTAAACACATGACATTATCCAATAATCATGTAAATAATTTTAGCAACATGGAAGAAAAGACTGAGAAAACACAAATGAAAATTGTAAGGTGAATATAGTTTCTCACTCGGTGTAGTAGGCTCTCATGACTGTTTTCATAACACTGGATGAGCCTATGAGGATACTAACAGATCGTCACCTTTTATTTCACCCCAGGATCCAGTCTCTACATCGCCTTCAAACGTAAGCATGTTTACGGATTGTAATAATATATAAGATAATGTGAAATTATTAAATATGAAATGATTATTAAACATATTATTAAATTATATCTTATTAAATTATTATTTAATTATATTATGTGTATTAAATTACAATTATTAAATATATTAAATCATATACTTTTCTTGATAAGAGTTTGTATTAGACTAATCCAGGTTCTGGTCAATGTTTTGTGTGAGATCAAATGATGACGTCCTTAATGATGGTAGCCGGTTAAGTTTGTATTGCGTCAGTTGATGAAGTGGTCCTGATTATTATCAGATAGATATGTTATTGCCAGATGGTTTGTGTAACAAAGTTAGTAAACATATCAAAATGTCGCCTGCATATTTAAACCACTTTAAACCCAGTAGAGATGCAAATTGTTGCCTCAAACTTGTACTTTAGTCGACGGTGAGAACAAAACGTAAACATGGAATATATGTATCAAAATCAAATTAAATTGACTCTCTCTGGTATAACTTCCACTAATTTGAATATGAACAAATTCCATTACTGAAAATTAAAATCATTTGCACATTCGTAACAGGATCCGGAAAAAAAATCTATTCATTGCCAACCCTCTCCGATAAAATGAAGAATATTCCAATCAAAACATAATTTCTCTTGAGCTTCTTAGTCCCTTTTGTTTATATATGGGTTGGCCATATTACTTATTTTTTCCCAGCGATCCTCACCTATTCACTAATAACTGTAAACATTAAATCAAGTTGACTGACACAACTTGATATTTTCACAGTTTCACGAATTCGACCAGTCCGAGTTCCACGGATATTATGATTCATACAGTATGGACGACACCGGGTACGTCTACGTTCCTTCTGCTTGCTCATGTTCATCAAGTGGTGAGTGTATCAGCTTATCAGAGGGATATTTTATCTGCTAACTCAGCTTAATCAAATGGTGGGATTGTTAGATTTGTTGAAACTGTGAAGACACAAATATAAGAAATGAAAAATTTAAACTTGATTGTAAACTGTATTCATGAATAAGTAGGCTACAAATTATTCTTTGTTGTACAAGAGAAGCGCCCTTACCTTTTTCTCTGTGTCATAAGCCAGGATGATAATCAGTCTCTCTTGCTAGTAATGAGGGTATTTGAAAGCCAGACCTTTTCTAAATTACTTTCGTCTAGTACTTTCTTGATTAGCACCTGTTCAATGGCAATACAGCCACGTCGGGAGAGTTCTCTCTGGAAGGTGTGACGACTCGTGCAACTGGTAACTCTGGAGGTCCATTGCCATGGAAAGCCAAGATGCACTCAGAGAATTATTTACTTAAATTATGTAAAATAAGAACTCCATAAATTTTATGTAAAATCAATGTAAGCAGTATTTGTAAATTCTACATAATTTTGGTAAATTTTACTACATTTTAGTATTGTTACATCATAATGTAAGATTGACATTAACTGTGTGTAAAATTTTACCAAAAACTTATGGAGTTCTTATTTTACTTTACGTTTTCCTGAGTGTGGGAACTTACTGTGTATTTATTATTGGACATTACCGTCGCACATATATCGTGAGAAGGTAGAATCTTTCACGTGTTACATGGATACTGCTAGGTGGTCTACATCAAACCCTCTGACCTTTGTCAAACATATTCGCTTAATTGGATTGGGATGATTGTATTTTTGAACTTTACTCTAAGCATTTCCTTATTAGTTCACAATTGATGAAAAGTAAAAATGCGAATTGAATAACCTGTGGACACATATCACATCTGGTACTATTTCAGACAAAGACCTGTTGCAAAAATATTAAATATCGTGGCACTGTGCTATCTCCTTTAGTATTTGTGAAGAATTACTGATACTTGCATCTTGGATATATTTTCCATATGAACTAGAAAAACATGTATGCCTAAGGGATGCTCAACTCACCAAACGTTGTAACACGAAAATCGATACTTACCTTTTAACCAGACCGCATATCTGATCTCTTTAAATATTAGAACGCTAAGACGGTCTGCTTTCCTTTTGTTTGACTCCACAGGGTGTAAAGTTCACGTCGTCCTACACGGGTGCTCACAGGGAAAGTAAGTTATACGTCAGTATCTGATATATCTATAAGCACCTGACTGCTTCTCTGGGTGGCTTTCAGTGGTATTCAACTTCATTTTGTCAAGTTTATATCAGGTCGGTTTCGTTGTAAAACTGACTTAGACACACTGGCCTAGCAAGAATCTTTCAACATGAGGTTCAAACATGACTGATCTGCTAGTCAAAGGAGCATACAGATTGACGGGGACCAAATGTCTGGGCTGTGAGGGACGCATTTCATTGCAGAGGATTTTATAGGGGGAAAAAACTGCTTTCTTAACACGATAGCGTTCTCATTATCAAAGCGGCCGAGATTGCCAAGCACCATCGGTTCGTTCGTAGCGCACGAGAAACCTTTTTGACATAAATATGTGCCAGATGGCAGGAAATGGCACTTTTTCATGTCCAACGTAAGAAATTTTATTCAGTCAATTGACTGTTTCCATGTGTTGTATGCAGTTAGTTTAGTATGTAGTTTGTTTGTTGAAGTATGTTGTGTTCTAATGAGCCCATGAAAATGTTTGCATATGAGGGTGCAACTGGTGTTCCCATGGCAGAACTTTGTATTTACAAATAGTGTTTACCGTTAAATTTGAAATTTTGTGAAGAGTTAGTGTAAGTTCCAGTAGACGTATGCGATCGGTGTTGGATGGGTCGCAGTCTTGACGACTATTTTTGTACGCGTTGAGTCCCTCTTGGTGTGGCATGTTGGTGTAAAGTGAAGAAACGTCAGCGGTGACTAGTGTGAGCTTTATTGTAAATGGTGAGTATATTGAGTTAATGTGGTTTATATGGTTAATGAAGTGTGTCGTGTCTTTTACGTGTGATTGTAGGAGTTCCATTACGTAGGTGAGAATCTGCAAATTTGGAAATTTAAGTGGTAGAACCTCTGCAACTTGAAACAATTGGGCGACCGGGTTTATTTGGCTTGTGTATTTTGGGCAGGAGGTATAGATTCGGACACAAGGTGTTTTTTTTTTCTTTTTTTCTTTTTGATGAGGGTGTCCTTAATTTCGGGCTCAAGTTGCAGCGATTGAATTGTCCTCTCAACTGTGCGTTGGTGTACGTCTGTTATGTCACTTCTCAGGGGTTTGTACGTTGGTATCAGATAATTGTCTGGATCCTTTTGATATATAATTTGTTAATGACATTACAACTACTGTACAGAGGTACCCTTGTCTGCTGGTTTAATTGTGATGACGTTGTTGTTCGGTAGACTTCTGAGATCATTAGTTTCTTCTCGAGACAGATTATCCCTGTGGCGGTATGATGGAGAATTATATTAAGATACTTAATATACTTAGAGATATACTTAGAGATATTTAGAGTGGTTCTATCCTGTTATCAACATCATTTAGAAATTTCTGTAAGTGTAAGTTGGTAAGTTTGGGTGTCCAGTTTGATTTCGGTCTCAGTTCGAGAATTATCTGTTCCCGTAGGTAAATGATATATGGTATGAATAACGCATGCACCTGTTGCCATCCTGCGGGGAATAACCACAAGCCAAGTAAAAGGTAGAAACGTCTCCGGTAATCATAAGGCAATGGGTACTGCGTTCAATCGATATTTGCCTTTTGTCTTTATTTTTTCTTTATTTGCTTTTTTCTTTTGGTGGGGGGTGGGGTGGGGAAGGAACAGTTGTTTATAGTCGCCGCCTTGTGTCCCTATCTACGCAAGTGCTTGTATAGTACACGCGTTTCAATTCTTTTGGACACCGGAAAGTCTTTTGATCATATCGCTGGATCTTGAAATACTTGAATAAGCTTTAAATGTTTGTGAACAGTATTTTTTGTGTGACAGTTCATTATTCAGTGGGTAAGAGGAAGCTGTCAACTCAAGGCTTAAATCGATTATAGTATCTCCGTTACCAGCATTTTCATTGTTAACTGATTACATACAGTGGTGGAGCTTCCACACAGTCAGTGGGGTAGCCCTCCTGGAAGATTCAAATAAATTATTTGTGCCTTCTCCTACGGAAGCGTAGAAATGACATGCAAAGGGAAAAAATTCATCGGGACGAAATAAAAATTTTCCAAACTTGGAATTTTGACGAGTTAAATTAACTCGTCAAATTGACAAAAATCTGAAATTTGGCGATTTGATAAACCTCGCAAAATTGGCTTCACTTGAGAAACTGTCATTTGGCTGAGTTTGAACATATCGCTAAAACGCTAATATTATGAAAAACGACATTTTGTCGAGATTGAAAAACTCGTCAAAATGACCAAATTCGAAAATTGTTTTAGGTGCATTGAATGGTTAAGTGGCTACATTATTCTGGATGTATTAAGATTGAATAATGAAATGAAATGGACCATTATTATTGTGGACGGATTGTATTAAAACATAGAAGTTAGTTTAGGACCTACGTTGAGGAATAATGGCAATGAGTAAGGCAACCCTTGCACTACCGTTATGAATATATGAAGAGAACTTTACAGAGAAAGATAGATATTTGAGGGATGAAAGTTTCAAATAACTTTATAAAGTCTCAAAGTTAAATAACAACCAGTAAACAGAATGATGAAGGAGAACTGTACAGAAAATTTCAAGAATCTTTATTCAGGCAAATGTAAGCCTTTGAAATCGGTTGGTAAACAAAAATAATAAAATAGAGAATAAATTAGTGCTACATATTTTAAACCTGCTTGGTTTTTAGCAAGATATACGAATTGAAATGACATATTTTTTTTTACAAGAACACTGTGTGCATGATATAGTTGACAACTTACTAGTGTAAAGGTCACTGATATAAAAAGTTTGTCAAGTATGGGTATGAAAACTTTACCAATGCTTTTAACCCTGACAGATAAAGTTTCAAAGTGTTTACAAATGTGCGTTAATTGTTATGCTTTGTAAGACCTTCGAACATGGCAAACACTAGCTATAACATTTTTTAATAGTTTGATAAATGTGAATGCTTTATATCATGAGCTATGTATAACTGAGTACTGGTTTCACGTACGCACCATCAAAAGGGTATAGACTACAGTAGTCTGTAGGCTATCTGCGTTAACGTAAGACAGGTTAATGGATAGTATATCCCAATCGCTTTAACTTAACTCTCCATCCAAGGCTATCCATACTTGACTTATAGGGAAGCTCACCCTCGAGATTTGACCAAACTCGCTTTTTACACAAAGTTATATGAAATTTTGTTTCAGATGAAAATTTACCTTGATCAGGTCAAACGTAACTGCTAATTGGTCAACAAGTAATGCGCGAGGAAGATTTCGTTGATGGCTGAATCACGGAATACAATGTACGTACATATCACGTATGCATGTACCAGCTACAGTAGACGAGACGAACTAGCTGCACCTGGTGTGTATACACTATAAATATACCGTTCGTGTGTGCAACTCAGTTGGATACCATATTGCAACATATCGAAATTCCAACAAATTGCCAGAGAGAAGTTAAACGTACATTTCTACCGTCATGCACTCCCCCTTGTTATCACTTTGTTGATAGAATATTGCAAGAACTTAGTTTTACAACATGTTGAAATGTGCTGAGGGTCAAAATGCAAAGAATACATGGACAAATACAGACGATTTACAAAAATCGTAGACGGGCAGACCAATGTTGAACAACAGCTCTCTCTCTCTCTCTCTCCACCTCTCTCTTTCTCTCACCCCTGACATCATATGCAAAGTTTTCAAAAAGGCCAGAAAGACATTAGAATGAGGAAAAAATGAAAGAGGCGGTAATGAAAATGCAAGCTTGAGTACTTCAAAGTCCTATGCATCCAGGACATGATGATAGTGTTGCCCATATACTGAGACTTCAAAATTCAAACAAGCACGGCATTCATCATGAAATGTGCAAAGGTTATCAGACTTTAACAGTGGAAAACTTATAATTAAATATTCGCAAGGCGGTTTTCCATCAAAGAAAATACTGACAGTTTCATTTCCTGGAGCTTACTTGCTGAGCCTGGGAAGTGCGATTTCCGGCCATTTATTGGATATTTTTATGTAATTTTCTAGTAAGCTTCAGCCGATGCCGACGCTCGTTTGTAGTCTTCCCTAGGTCCCTATATAGAGACGGATGTAACTGGTTAGTTGACGCCATTTTGCCTCCAACTGCTCGATCACTGTACATACGTGCACGCAGGTTAGCCATTTTTTGAATGCAATCCTAGAATTGCTCAGGAATTTGCGATAACCACAGACCCATAATATTAATTACCCCATTTTTTATTTCTTTTTTTGACATCCCCAGCATTTTTGCCATGAAAATGTTAACATACAATGCAGTGGTATATCTGTCCCGTTCTTTTACCCCAACCCTAGGATTCCTGAAATTCGTTCCCCAAATTAAGTTCAATAAAGGGATTACAAATATTGACAAATCAGTAAATGCTGTTGTTCGATTTTGAACTTTTTGTACGAATGCGGCGGATGCATACAGCTACTTACGTCACGTGATCTTAAACATGAAATACAATCGACAACGCCTCGTCGATCGTACCAAGTACATGCAGTAGAGTACGCATATGTAACATGACTTAGTGCATCGAGTAAGATACGCCTAACTTTTACGTACACACTGGTATTAATCCTTCAAATTACCGTGTTGTGTAAGGTCTTCAGTAATTTGGTATGTTAAGCAGTACTCTTGCAGGATTACATCAAATTTAGGTGAAAAGTTACTACAGACCTAGGCGACGGTCGATAATTATTTTCATTAGGCCTCATGTTGTTCACGACATTGCCATTGGCTCATTTTGCGATATCAGATAGGCTAGCCTACAAAGAATAAAGTCACTGGTTGGCTATCACACTTTAACGTTAGGGCAAGTTATACTTAAGATCTAATAAATGGGTCCTGATCTGAACAAGTAGAAGGGTATTTA
Organism: Stichopus chloronotus; assembly: GCA_021234535.1. NCBI lineage: Eukaryota > Metazoa > Echinodermata > Holothuroidea > Aspidochirotida > Stichopodidae > Stichopus > Stichopus chloronotus. The sequence continues at coordinate 29,115,314 of CM037842.1, read as the reverse complement.
AGAAGGGGTATTATTTGAAGGTTTCTGTCATTGGAAGGTTAGACATTTTGACAAATTTGAGACACAGTGTCATCAGGTATACCGTTGAAGTAGGTTTAATACAAGCGTAGTAAAACTGAAAAATGTGATAGCACGCAAATCACGAGCCTTGTAATTCCAACAATTGAAGCTGCAGCCTTCGATTAACTTGCCTCCATCAGCTGTGTCAGAATCTCACCTGTATAATGAAACATATTGTTATCCTTGAAACCATCGGTTTTTTATTTCTTTTCATTTTTCGACCCCCGAGCTGAGTTGCGATCATAAACCAACTACGCCATTATGAATAAAAAAGAGCAGATCTCTATCTCCACAAATTAGGAGGGGGCAGGCTGAACTTTACCTTTACTCATGACATAGCTTGGGTGCAATATTTTATGAATTTTAAGTATACTTTCTGAATACAAGAATCTTTTAAGTGTAGATACTAGTATTTAGAGTTTAATGTTAAACGAAAATGATAATGGACAGTCATGCAGTGACAATGCTTCAATGTGAGAAGTTGCATTAGTTGGCCTATGACAGAGTGGAGGCACGATATAATAAAAGAGCATAATGAAATACCAATGAAGGAAATTAAAAAAATGGTATGAAAGGGTTGCAACATGAAAGACAAATAAAGAATTGTTACTTGCCGACTGGATAAATTAAGGATAACTCCAAACAATTAATCCCTCTCCTCAGTCCATGAATACAAACAAGTTTGAGCTTCCAGAACCATGACAGAGGAAGAGAAACAAAGTTAGAATTTTTAAATATTTGCTTCGACTTCATTAGTCATCTCTCTCAAGATAATTATTATGATAATCTATTTCCATTGCATCCTTTTTATAAAACGAGCAATCAGATGAATCGAATACAACGTCAAGCAAAAAGCCTTTCTTGTTCGTTAGTACTTTTCATCAAAAAACTAAAATACTGAAATACTTGATACAGGACATCAGGTTGAAAAAGCTCGTACTCCAGTCGACATTACAAGGTTCTGTCTTGAAGGCAAAATAAACGTGATGCACCACTCTGACAGGAAAACTTGAGCTAAAGGGCCTTCATAAAGTTCTGATTTGAAGAACGTAAACTCTTTTACCACCCACTGAAATACCATCAGGCTGCTGGTCTCATCAAAATGGGAGAATGCAGGCTTACTGATTCAGCTTCTACTTCTTTATTACTAAGTTCTCTCCGACTTTCATTTAGACTGGCTTTCTACTTATCTGATTTGGGATACATCTACACATGTGTTTATTCTGATTCTTTGGGCTTCAGAAGCTCTAGTTTCCCACTTAGGTTTCTTCATTCTGAAAAAAAAACATCTTTTCCTTCTTCCATTATCAACTGAAAGAAAATAGGAGTCGAAACTTTGGAATGACCTTACAAAATAAATTTAAAAAAAGCACAGTAAAGGAGAATTTTCTGTAAACAGTCTAGGTACAATGAAAGAACTGCAAATATTGATAGATTATGAGTGAAACAGCCCATTTAAGTGTGATATGTCACCCTACCACGACAAAGTGTAAATGATATAAATGTATTGTGACATGCACCTTAATTAAGATGTTCAAAATTTATAAACACAAATACATGTCCCAGGCCTACAACTATTTTTATTTCTTTCGCAAAAAAAATATGGTATGACTTTCAGAGAGTCTGTTCAGAGTCTGCCCATCTGCACCCTTTTTTTCACTGAATCTCAAAGTCTTTAGGATTAGTAGATCTATCTAACAAATTCACCTTTCCCTTCACTTCGTGATTCTCTCTCAATACTTATAGCTAAATTGGGTAGGCTATATCCTGGGCAAGGGCTAGGTTACTGACGCACCAACGAATACCAAGTTTATCACCATTAAAGGCATTAACGTTACTCTGCATGTAATGTGTAACTATATAATGTTATCTCACCTCGTAGACGTAACATTATAACTACTGTAGGCCTATAAGTAAGCGGATGACGGTTTGCCATATCTTACTCTTATTTCTGAAAATTGCTCAATATTTGTAACAATTTTCTAGACGTTTGTTAAAGCCAGTGCACACCAAAGTACAATTCTTACGTCTATTTTAAATTATGAAAGATATAAGTCGCTTTTTGTAACATTCATAACGTTACGGTGCCAGTTACGCAACGAACTAGCTATTTGAAAAATAAAACAGCTCGCTAGGTCCCTGCCGGGGAATCTCTTGACCCCTTTGCAAACAACCACTGGGAAACCACTGTCTCAGTGAAAAGAAGTATGTACACACCCTCCCGTTTCAATATTTGCCAAGTGTTCCAAGAATAAATGAAAGACGATACATAACTTATTGTGATACTTGTATCATTTTAAATCATCTGATATGTACTACCATTTTCATCGATATGCTTCCGTTTTCATTATTTGAAAAATTAAGTTTATTTCAGGACAGGTCACATGCACCTCAAAACACCCTCAAAGTGACGTTTTCGTCCATCTGAGGACTTTAAAAAGCTAAACATGTTCCTGTACGCTATGTTTCAACTGAAGGTGGAGCTCCGCAGCTTTGATAGTCCTGCCGGCACCCACCCCCTGCATCTCTATCGTTTTCGTTGTACCCGCCTGCTGTATTATACTATTATATATAATAGTAGCTCTATTTTACAGAACCCATAACAAGCATTTCGTCCCCTGTGACGGAAACTGCTAGCTCCGCTACTGCTCACATACAGATCGCTAGATATAATTTAGGAAATATTTCTTTCTTTCAAGGATATTGTTCAAGGCATATGCATCTAATATTAGCTTACAACAATTGAGCAAGATGATTTAACTGTTTGAATCAACTTGATGCCCTCCGGCAAAGTGCTTTTTTGTCCAGTACGTTACAGTCATTTCACATATGGTACATTCCATCATAATGAGGTAGAACTATCCGTTTTATTAGAAGTTTACTAATGTGTGCTAAATGTTGCTCATAATTTAATGTATAAGGTTGGAAAACGTTTGTAAGACACATCCCAAATTATACGAAAGGAATATCATTTTGTCAGTTAGAGAAAGGCGTGATGGTTGTAATTCATGGCATCTTATGATTTTTTGGTTATTTCTCCACAAATGGTTCATTTCCTTGATTGGTTTTCTTGTTTTGTTTTCTTGCTTTCTTTTCATAACATTTACCAAGGAAATTCGTTGATGATGAATGCGCTAAGAACACGGGATACAATGAAGTGGCAGAGTCCAACGACATTATCATCATCTACCCACAAGCCATCGATTGCCTAGGAAACCCCCATGGATGTTGGGATTGGTAAGATGAGCATAAATATATTTAATCACATGACTAATTGCTTTCGTTAAAATAGTCAGAAAACGTGCTCCCCTTTTTTGATTACACATTTTGCCTATGGGTATAACAATTGATGGGAAGTGTTTAGTAAGCTCGGGGATTTACAAAGCTACTGTAAAGCCAAATAATACAAATAAATCGTACATAGGACTGGTGGGCGGCCAGTTCAAGCTAAGATATAACAACCACACTAAATCCTTTAGGAATAAGCGTTACGCAAATAAGACTTATAAGAATTATCTAAGCACATATGGAGGCTCCAAGAAAACAGCTTACTCTATCGACAGGGATATTATTAGAAAAGCCTATACCTATAGACGGGATTCTGGCATTTGTAACCTTTGTTTAGATGAGAAACTAGAGTTCCTCCACCTAACCAAAAAATCAATAAGCGCACCGAGTTAATCTTTCCTGGTCGCCACTTGACCAAACCCCCTAATCATTCAAAAAAAAAAAAAAATGTATGTTAGCTGCATGTTGTCTGATGATCGTACTGCGTATGGTTCGTACGTATCGACGTATCGAACACTCTGCTTTAGTAAGTGATCATCCTATATTGCTATATATTATAGCAATATAATTATTATTATATATATATATATATATATATATATATATAAATTATATTATATTATTGCGTTGCGTTGCTCTGCGTCGCGTTGCGTTGCATTGCATTACATTGCATTGCATTACATTACATTGTATTGTATTGTATTATATTATATTATATTATACATATATATAATATAATATAAAACTATGTATATTTTGAGTTTAAACCACGGAATTCTGGATATGAATTCTTGGATATGGTGCAGTGTTCGAAAAAAAAAAGAAGAAAACTTGAGAAACCGGATTGCAGTCGATTACGTTGTAACGTTTTGTACATGTGAAGGCCATCACTATAAAGAGAATATCCCTTACAAATGATAGAAATGGGACACTTCTCTTGAAAAGTTCGTACCAGCTTTTAATGGTAAAGTAACTTTGAAGGTAAGACATATAACCATATATACGTTACTAATCAGATGTAACCCACTCTCCACTCTCTGGCGGTTTTAAAGGAAAGTGGTCTTCCCACCTAAAACAGGTGAAACTGTATTGAAATGGATCTTAATTCCAAAGTTTAAAATTAAAAAATAAATCTTCTATGGTGTTTTAAAGGATCTGCCATGTATTGCTCAATGTTCGTTAGGCGTCTATTGACTGTTACAATACATATTCTTTTACATGTTTATTACTTTTATTTCTCTCTCAGGTGGGGTTATACCGGTCTTGATTATGGTAAGCCAGCTCTGTGCAAGTCATTTCATGGTTTGGCATCATATTGTTAGCACACAGTCTATGTTTCACAACTTTTGTGACGAGAATATTTGTCAAATACCATAACCATTGTCACCATTCATGATTGCAGCAAACAAATGTTCATATTAATTAAATTCAATGATATTATTTTATTTTGCAGATTGTTTACTCTAGCTTCCTCTTTATTTAGTTCGACTTTAAAAAATGATATACAAATTATCATGAGCCCCATATTCTATAGTTTGTTTGATAACCAAAATTAACTGTTTTCTTGTAGAGGTAAGTTTTCGTGAACAAAATTACGTGTAGTTCCAAATGAAAATTTGGAAGGATAATTTTCAATAGTATTCATAGAACATCTGATTAGACATTCGTTGAAACTGAAATATTTCAAAAGATAAAAGTAATAAATAAAAATCGAATCAGAAAAACGTTTCGAAACAACGTAGATATATGATTTTAAGCTACCAGTTAAAGGACTAAAGGCAGAGTACATTCTATTGGAATGGGATTTCTATCCAATATAAATCCCCTTATTTCAAATATAAATGAAAATTTATGTCCAATATTCTCAATTTTATACTCCTGAGATGGTCCATGTAAACCCCACCACCCCACCCCACCCCCATGTTGCAGTCCACAGGTCTGATGCTTGCATGTAAACTGGACAGTACACTTTCTTTTTCACTTTAACACGATTAAAAAGTATTCAGTACAAATATAAAAAAAAAAAATTCTTGTAAACTTAATCAAACGCCACCGTTAAAGACTGTAGAACCTTCAGTAACTGGCACATTCCATATTAGGCATAATTATAGCAAAGCATATATACATACCGACCGCGTACAGTCGACCTTCAAATTATTACGTAATGAATCACACGACTGATTAAAAATGACTTCCATGACAATCGGCGTCATTTCCGAAAAAAAAGTCAGAAATCTACGCTTCGCCGTAATAATAATTTTAAACGTATTTCCACAGTTGCAAGTATTTTTAATTGTTTCCAACTAGATTGAAGATCTGAAGTTGGGACTAAGCTATAATATTAGTTCATAAAGTCGCCGATGCAAGGGGGGTCTTTCCCGACTTTAATCCATTTTTATTTTGGCCAATAATAACCGAACAGAAAATTAGCCTATTGTTAGTCTACAGAGAATATTCAAGGGTGATTTTCCGTTCCATTCTTTTAACAACAACACAAATGCCAAATGCACGCACCTCCTACGATATTCAGTTTAGTCTCTCTTTGCCTTCATCAATAGAACAAGTTTTAATAATAAGCTAGTTCAGAGTAACAGAGTTAAATTACAGTCAAAATTTAAGTCAAAATTTTGACTGTTGAAGTCGATATTTTGACTTTTAATCTCAAAACATTGACTTGCAAAGTAAAAAGTTTCACTTTAAAGTCACGCTTGGGACATTTTGCTTTTGAAAGTCAGACTTTTGACTTTTAATGTCAAAATTTTGACTCTTTAAAGACACAATCATTATTTTTAAAGTTACAACTTTCACTTTCAAAGTCCATCTCAACCTCAAATCTCAAAAGTTTTGCTTTTAAAGTTAAAATTGTGACTTTTCATCCCGTAATTTTACTTTTTAAAGTCGAAATCTTGACTGAAGTCAAAAGTCTGATTTTTAATCTCACAATGTTGACTTATAAAAATTTGCATGTTTATAATACAAAGGACTATTGATAAGATTAAATTAAAATATATACAAAATCGCCAGCTACAGTTATGTGGTACATAAATAGAAGTGATAGCTATGAGGTGCTAGCTGAGTGACGGAGTACTCTCTAAGGTATTGGAGCGTTCAATAAAATTTTTAGCTTTACAAGTTCCCAGATAGCTTGAAATGTTATTCATTCAGGGTTCTTATCGACATTTACACAGCCTTGAAATATCTCACTACTTCAATAAATTATACACCCTCTTCCATTTATTCTAGAAGCACTTAGCAAAAACGTTTGGCCAAGTATACCTTTAGCATTCCATCTCTACTGTACGCACATCACAAAGCAAGCAAAGCGCATACTTTTTACTCAAAAATTGATTTTCCGGGATACTACATAACGTGCATAGCACAAAATTCTCAATTTGGGTCTTTTTGTAAAAGACAATATGCTTAAAATTACGCTGTATATTTTGGGTCTTTTTTGTTAGACTCCCTCTCCATTCGTTCAACCCCCACCCCCTTTCGAGGACCTGAACCGAACAAAAAAACAGAAAACCGTGTGTAGCGAGTACTTTAGTGATTATTGTGAGGACTACTAAAGATCTAGTTTCTAGGAAATGTGTAGGCCTACCGTAAAATGTCACCTCTACAGAACGCAATTTCCGATAATTGTATGACAGATTCTCTGTGAAAAGTAAGGTTCGAGTCTCCAACCCCATCCCTAACTTTAACTGACTTTAACTGACCCTTAATTGGCGCCAAGTCTGGCAGTATCAAAGGTTCCGTTTCATTGCCCTGTGGGCACAGATTATCGGGGCACAAACAAGGAGGTAGTAATTGTTTCTAAGTTGTATCTAAGGTTTGAATATCATGCAAAAATCAAACGTGTGAAGCCAATATTTACCCAGTACCCCCTACCCATTACAGCTGGAGTATAAGTGGAAATTTGTTAGTGAAATGTTTGTGAATTCCAAGGAACATGTCATGGTAACTAACAAATGAAGTTAGTTTATGCCACCCCCCCCCCCTTAGAGGGGCATAGATGAGTATTCATATCCCTCCACAATTCGTCTCTTAATTGCTACTCTTTCTTCGAGAGTCTGAATTTTGACTCATGAGCGCCACAAATCCCCAACGTTCCTCTGCTCATGCATCTTGAGATTCAGCATTTTTCATTGTCTTCAAATTCCTTACTCACACCGTCTCTACTTAAAGACGCAACGTTTACAACTTGAGGACCCTGAGGTACATCACTGTAAGTTTATGACGTAAACAGGGAGTCACTCCTTCTTAGCCATAACGTGTTATTGTGATAATGAACACGACCACAGCATTAACCTGATTTGGGAAGAATGCATTGATATGCAACTCCATATTATGCTCTTTACCTCATTTGTCTATTTTAAATCTTTTTTGATGATTTTATTTTTTTTTTCTTTTATTTCAGCTTCAAAGCTCGGTGATCAAGTGAAGGCGATCAAACAGATAGTCGATAGAGTTTTATCATAGGAGACCACGGTTAAACACCCAACAAAACTCATAATTATAATCGTTATATCCACGTACCCGCCTGCCTCTCACATCCTCCCTTTTCCTTCCCCGGCAATAAATTATTATGAACTCAAAAGGTGAATGATATGTCATCATTATTATCAAAGACTTGATTGGGGCTTCTTTTTGTTTTGTTTTGTCTTTTCCTTCTTTGCCTTTTTTTCGATGATAAGCGTAACCTTTACATTCAAGCTCGTGTGCGTGTGTGCATGTATGTGTATATGTATGTGTGTGACGCCTACCTTGTTATCTCAAGAAGGGAAGCTTTAACAGATCTAATTTGCTGCGGAAATGTACCATATTGAGTGCAGGAAGCCTATTGTTTTGGTGGAGGTCAAACGTCATTTGGGTTCGACAGGGGTCAAATTGTGAAAACATTGTAAGCATGATATTTCAACTAGAAAAGCTCGAACAGATCTCATTTTTGGTATGTAAGTGTACCATATTGAGTATAAAAAGCATATCGGTTTGGTGGAGATCAAAGGTCATTTGGGGCCAACTTGTCTTCACCTAATGTAATATGCCAGATTCGAAATGCCCATATTTGTTTGTTTGTTTGTTTATTTTTTCCAATTGAAGTACATAAATAAAATTTATACAAGATGAAGTGTACATAAAAAAAAATTAACGTATGTATCAAAGGAAAAAAAAAGGAACCAGATGAAGCTAAGAGCTTTTCTAGTCTGGTCCAATCCAAAATTAACGTTAAATATTACAAAACATAATGGAATAATGTACGCATATATACGCAAAAATGAATCGTAAGGGATTTTAGGCTCAAAATACACAAGATACAGATTAAGAAAGGTATAAAGAAAGTAGATGTTTTTTGAAGTACTGCTTAAACAAATTAATATTTGAGGAATTACGTAATTTTGTGTCAAGGGAATTCCAGAGGTGTACACCATAGCTTCTCACCTGAGAGTGGGCAAACATTGTTCTTGTGAAAGGTTGTACCAGATTATCTCTTCCCCTTGTAGAATAGTTATGATGAGTACTGTGTGAGTGGAAAAACGAGTTTAAATCATGGGGAAGTTGATTATTGTGATGTCTATATAGGAAGATACCTAACTGATATTTATAGTGATCCTTTAGAGTGAGGATATTGAGGTTATAAAAATACGGACGTGTATGGGCATAAAGTGGAATATTTGAGATTAAGCGGACAGACCTCTTTTGAAGAACAAGGAGTTTATCGAGGTAAGTTTGGGAGGAATTTCCCCAGAGTAAAATACTGTAAGTAAGGTGTGGGACTACTAGATAGTTGTAGATAGTCAACAAAGTGTTACTGGGGAGATGATACCTTAATCTATTCATAACACCTACTATTCTAGAAACGGATTTTGCAACATTGTCAATGTGATTTTTCCAAGAAAGCTTATTGTCAATTGTGATACCTAAAAAATTTGTGAAATTACTATTTTTTATTGTGGTACCTTTGAAATTTAAGAAAAAATGAGAGTTATCTCCCCTGCTGTTATCAAAAACCAACAACTTAGTTTTGTTAATATTTAAGGATAACTTGTTAGCAGCTAGCCATTCAGCAACACGGTTTAATTCTAAGGATGCCACTTGAAGGGCTTCGTATACATTACGATTGTGGCAATAGACAGTAGTGTCATCAGCAAAGAGTACAAACTTGAGTAAATTAGAAGATCGATACATATCATTAATATATAAAATAAATAATAAAGGTCCCAAAATAGAGCCTTGTGGAACACCGACAGAAATTTCCTTCATGTCAGAATCTTTACCTTTTGTACCGGACAAATTGTTTTCTATTTTCGAGATAACTTCTAAACCAATTTAGTGCCACACCCCGTACTCCGTACTTATACAATTTGTTGAGTAAAATACTATGATTAATGGTATCAAATGCCTTTGATAGATCAATAAACAAGGCTACAGTAGAAGCCCTATTATCCAGACTACATACAATGTCGTCCACAAATTTTAAGGCGGCCATATATGTAGAGTGATTTTCCCTAAAACCATATTGTCCGGTATATAAAAGATTATGCTTATTTATAAAATTAAACAGTCTATTATAAACGAGTCTTTCAAAGATCTTAGAAATAGCTGGTAACACTGACACAGGGCGATAATCAGATACCATATCCGAATCACCAGACTTATACACAGGTATTACTTTAGCAATCTTTAACTCATTCGGGAAAATTCCCTCTCTGAAAGATAGGTTCAAAATATGAGTAAGTGGATCTACAATATATTCATACACATGTTTTAGTACTTCATTGGTTATATCATCATAGCCTGCTGATTTTGCGTTTTGTAATTTTAGAATAGTAGATATAACTTCCTCCCGGCTTACAGGATGTAAAACGCAGGTATTAGACACATTAATTTCATTTAAATATGACTCGAAATTGACATTGCTGTCACCTATCTCATTGGCTAGGTTATCACCAACAGTTGAAAAAAAGTCATTAAACTTGACAGCATAGTCCATTATACTTGAGTCTGTTGTAGAAGTGATACTTGGACTTGAACAATGAGAACTAGGATCCCCTCTATTTAATAACTTATTTATACCAGTCCATATCTTCTTGCTGTCTCCTTTATTCTCAGTGAAAAAATTAGTATAGTGGGACTGTTTAGCGTTACGGACTACAGTGGTTAATCTATTTTTGTAATTTCTGTACCTGAGAAAATTATATTCAGTGGGACTTCTTTTGTACTTACAATACAGGATATTCTTCTTTCGAATAGACTGAAGAATGCCTGTGGTAATCCAGGGTGATTTCTGTAAATTTTTCTTAGACTTGAAGTTTCTTAAAGGGCAATTTCTATTATATATTTCACAAAATTTACTATAAAAGGTTCTAAATGAGGACTGTGGATTATTATCCAACAACACATCATACCAATCACATGAACTAAGCTCCATTTTCATACTTAAAATATTGCAATTGCGTGTATCACGTCTTAGATAACTACTTCTATGAGCGTGTCTTCTAGGTGGGTTTAAATCATCACAAATAATAGCAATAGGATAATGGTCTGATATATCAGTTTTTATGACAGTGGACCTAGTCTTGATATCGATATTCGTAAAAATATTGTCAATTAGGGATGACGACACACTGGTGACTCTAGTTGGTCTATCAATGACAGGATAAAAGGAAAAAGATTGTAAAGTATTCACAAATACATCTGCAGTTTGTTCAGAAAGAAGATTAATATTAAAGTCACCAGCAAGAAAACACACGTCACGCTCAGCATTTAACGTATTACATACTTCGACTACATCATCTATAAACCCACCAACAACTTCACCTGGCGGACGGTATATAACTCCAACAATGATGTTTTTTGAATTAACATTATTAATTTTTAGAAACAAAGACTCAAAATGCATAGAATTTAACAAGTTGTTCATGACAGTGAATTGCAGCTCACTCCTAATGTATAATGCTACCCCACCTCCACGCTTGTCTGAACGCCCTTTACATACTAAATTGTAACCCGGAAGATGATACAGTGCAGTATAATCATTATCCTGTAGCCATGTCTCTGTGATAGCAATTAAAGAAAATGGATAATTATCAACACAGCGAATGAAACTTACGATTGAATCAAAGTTATGAGGTAGTGATCTAGCATTAATATGTAGAATAGAAAACTTTGCATGACTTTCCCTGACAAATTCATTAAAATCATTTAAATCTGAATAACAACAATTGATTTGAGCCTGTAAAAACCATGAATCAACATCAACATCAACATATAACTGAATCATTGAAACCAAAATGCCTTTTGGTTTTTGTTTTCTCTTTCTTTTCTTTGCTCGTTGATGCTGTCTTGTCTCAGACGTCAGTAATAAAACTCTTTAAGAAAATAAACCCCTGAAATATGTCTTATTACATGAAATATGTGAGCGTTGAAATATAAATGAATAATTTGGATATTTTGTTAAACCACTTTTTATCGTCTGTTTTTGTTAACTTTGTAATGAGATTGTTTCCAGTTGCTCTTCTATAAATGCGATAGTAAGTAGTTACATTTGTAATATATTTGACAAATGTAGATGTATGTATGTTGTATCCATTTAGTGCAATTGCAAAAAGATCATTCCATGGTGAGGATATAATGTTCCACAGTTTAGAAGCATGCATGGAGCTCTCTGCAATGGAGCCATGTTAGGAGTGCGTGCTAGTAATTGATATCACGGAACAGTGCTGCTTCATTTCTACTTAGCACAGAGCGAGTATACGGTCTATATCTATAGATGATGAGCCGAGGTTGAACAGAAACTGAAGGGCAATGTGTTAAATACGTTGGAAGTGCGCTAATTGGAACGCAAAATATAGCAACGGAATGACACGTTTATGACAAGAAAACCAACAGTTAGCTTTCCAGTATAATAAAATAAGGAACACTGTGACAAGTACTCTACTCGTCAACAAAATTAGTTAACAATTCTCTTCTACCAGCATTTTTATTTTTCTTTTTTAAGAATTTGTTTTGCTCAAATGCAGAAGCGGAACTACCATATGGTCAGGGGTGGTCGCCCCCCCCCCACTGACCGACTCAAATGGACTACAGGCGCCTTTTTCAGCTTTCAGAAAAAGGGTAAACTAAATAGAACAGAAAAGAATGAGAAATAAAATGAAAGAGAAGGTCAAGGACATGCAAGTTTCATCACTTCAGCGCCTTCCACATTGAAGAAATGGTGATGCAAACTTTATGCTTTCAAAGTCAGCCAAGTACAGTTTAATGAAATGTGCAAACTTTTATCACACATCTTCATGGGAAAACTCCCAAATGGGATTAATTTTCCATCCAAGAAAATATTGACAATACCATTCTCTGAAGCTTACTCTATGAGCCTGGGAAAGGTGATTTCCAGAAATCTAGTGGTGGGGGTTATGTACTTTTTTCTGGTAGCGCCTCTCTTAGATCGTATTAAAACAATTCTCAGTTCACCGCTAATAAAAAATTCTGGCTGCATCAATGCAACAGGGGATACTGTATTTCCTTATCAGTATCACACTGCATCCCTCTGATTGATGACCTCTCATCCATGTCCTAGGCTCAGTAACGAAACAAATCTAGCTACACTCATAGCAGCCACAGTGTACTTAGAGTCTCTTGAGACCCTGCAATCAATCGATGTGACTCCACTGCCCAATGAAAAAAAGTGTGGGACAAAAGATATGTTCATCACCATCTAAATATTTCCAAGTGATCGAAGAAGATTTGAAAGAGCATGCACAATTTATGATTTCTTCATAATCTCAACCCATCGGATATATATTAACATTTTCATAGATTTACTTTTGCGCTCATTAATTTGACAAATTGCAAACATGAGATACATGTTTCAAGACTGTGCATATACAGCTTATGACACTCAGGAAGCGCCATTTCTGGCCATCTAGAGAGTTTAAAAAGCCAAAATTTTCTTGCCGCTCATCGCCAACCGATGGTGACGCTCCGCTTAGATAGTCCTTATGGGTTCCTGTATAGAGAGGGTCATGACAACTGGTTATTTGACGCCATTTTAGCTCCAAGTGTACGACCTTACTGATCCTTTAGTTGGAGAAATGATAACCAAACAAATTGCCGTCATACATGTTTGTTTTCACCTGATAAGTTCAGATTATATATCACCGTTTGGCTAACTTGCATGCACATACATAGGCCTACAATGTTTGTGAAGGTGGAGGCGAAATGCCTAAAACCGCAACCCTCTCTATAAAGGAACCCTCAGAGTCCTGCCAGTACCCCCCTACAATCAGCACCCCCCCCCCCTTCTACGATATATTTAAAGAGCATTGGCTATATGAATGAGACAGCGCACCTTTTAGCCATTTTCGCCAGCGCTGACTGAAACTGCTCGCTCCGCCACTTCTCAAATGAGTTATGAACAAACACCTTTACAGGAAATAGTCACTTTTGAACAAAACCGTGATTGTCTAAACTCAAGTGACCTTCTTTCAAATAAGGTGCAGACTAAAAATTTATGCAAAGTAAAGAAACGAAGGTATGCTGAGCAACATTGGTGGAGACAATTTGCAACTTGAAACTTATCACTAAGAATATTCATAGAGCAGGTGTGGGGGTTAGCTGGATATAGGCTAAAATATAAAGACACAAAGTAATATAACCATTTTGAATTCAATCATTACGCATTTGTCGAAACTAATGTCACTTTCACCACGTTACAACAATGTATACAAGTGCAGCCTAACAAATGACTTTAACGGGCATGACCTTTGCTCAGTATTAAAGCTAAAGTGCCATGCACCCATAAAGTCTCAATGAAGCAATTATATACTATATAATACTTATTCATGTGTAGCAAAGTATCATTAGGCCTGGACTTCCAACCAAATATAAATGCTTCTTCTGTATTGAGGTATTACATGATGAGATAACTTATTATCTCATCGCCCTATAGGGTCTAAGATAAGTTACTGCAGTCACTTGGCTAGTGGACCTACAAATGGTACTGTGCACCCATTGCAGAACCGTTTCCATGGGAACACTTGTGTGCCGGAATGAGTAGCGACACCCCAGAGGTACCCCATGGGAGAGTGACCATGGGTACAGCTGGTCCTCTTCGGTAGAATAAATAAAAACGTGTCTGTGCCGATGCGTGTGTGTGTGTAGGGGGTGAGTGGGTGTTCGTGCACGTGTGGGTGGGTGCATCCGCACCTGTCATTTTTTTCCAGAATACATTGAAAAGAATATGAGCGTTTAAGTTTAAACTTGCTAAGATTGTACATGATGGCAAGTTATCCAAGGTGCATTAGTATTATGGTCAAATTTGCTGATTTTTTTAAAGCCACTTATACACCAAAATCGGGATTTCCAGAGTATCTTGAGCACTACATGAATAATAGTACTAGAACTTTGCAATGGCTTACCTGGTAACACAATGTCCAAGATATATATTATCCATATATAGTAAATGAAGTACAATTTGCTGATTGTTGAGAAAAAAAAGCTAATTTTTCACCACAATTTTCCTGCATATCTTGAGAATTATGCAACCAATGAATTTTAAACTTTGTAAGGACTGACGGAAGTACACTTTGCACAAACTAATATCACTTTAATGATAAATCTAGTGAAAGTTGTTGATTTTGGGGAACGCCAATTTTCCTCCAAAATTTGGATTTTAGGCATATCAAACTATTTCAGCCGTTACCTTAAAAGTTTGTGGGGACTTACCTGAGAACACACTGTTTAAGATATATCATCTTTGCAGTAAGTTAAGTACAATTTGCTGACTTTTGAGAAAAAATAGCTAATTTTTCACCAAAACATGGGCTTCCTGCATATCTTGAGAACTATGCGACCAATAAAGTTAAAATTTACGAAAGTACACATTAATCACCCTAATATGCACTAAACGGTAAAGTACTAAATCTAGTGACAGATGTTGATTTTTTAGGGGGAAAAAGGTCAATTTTGCCCCAAAATTTTGATTTCAAGCATATCCTATAAACTATTTGAACAATGGTCCTAAAACGTACATGGTATAGAAAATTAAGTAAAATTTACTGATTTTTTTTATAAGAAATTGTGTCGTGCACCAAGATTTGGACTTTCTGTATATACTGAGAACTAAAAGAGACCAAGGAAGATAAACGTTTGTAAGGACTTCCAGGGCCTGAAAATACAATGTCCAGGATGTGGTAAATGTAGTGAAATTTGGTGATTTTTTTTAATAAAAAATTCCAATTTTGCTCTAATATCTCGATTCCCAGCACACCTTGAGAACCACTTGAGAAATTGTCTTAAAACGTTATAGCAACTTACCTTTGAACACAATACCGTATTCAAGATGTATATAGATAGAAATTCTGTTGTGAATTAAGAGAAATTTGCTGATTTGTTTAGAGACCTGATAATTTTACTCCAGAATTTTCCCTTTTTCATCAGAATTATTGGTGTTTGTGACAGTAACATGCAGGCATGCTATATCACTTATCAACATTGTCGGCTGGGATTCCGTATAGGTAGATGCAGTACTGTATTTCCATGCCAACCGTTTGAAGTTCAACCATGCCCCAGCTGGCTACGTCATACAGTATGGTTGTTGAGTGCAAGACTTCTTAAGCCCTGGTGTCCTAATCTAACCCCTTACACTTGCGGCATAGAGACTAGACCTGAGACTGGTTGCCTCAATGTACCTTTGCCTAGGTATGCATATATTACCATTCGCAGACGTCTGTCCATGGTCCTACACTCTACTGGAACTGCACTGGTGATGGTGAATGGACATTGATCCTAGTGAGTAAGTTACCTCTAAATCTAACCCTACCCTTACGTTAACACTAAAAACAGCCTTACGACTGGACAGGAGTTGAACTACAACTTTTAAGCCAAGCAGTCATTTTAGCAGAGCCGGGGTTCTGTCTTTAATGTATGGGTTAACATCCATGCCAATAGCCTACGGCAACGCTTGAATTAATGTTGTAGACTACCGTTTGTGTAACTATAGGTTCACCGTAACAATAATCTTAGCATAACCAGGTCCTCCTGTGGTACATGTATGTGCTTGACATGTGCTGACATCCGAAAGGTCCTTACCATTAACGAATTTAGTTAACATTAATATTACTAAATTCTGTCTGTATGCTTGCAGTAGACCTACTTCAGCTGTTTCATCATAGTAGGTCAGATTCCATGGTTCACCATTTTATCTTCTTGATATTTCAGTTAATGAATTTCATGCCACCATCTGTGTGTTTCGTGTAAAATATTTCAAATTTCAGTGAGTTGTTAGTATGGGAAATGACTTGAAGTTAGCATGTTCATTCAGATGGTCCGACAGATATTTAAGACAAAATATCAAATCATGTTGATTAGTGTTCGCCTCTTTCAAAAACCTTGTGTAAGTTCTTTTTCCTGTCAGTGACGTAGGCTATGGTGTGAATTAAACTACTGTATCATTATGCAGCACTTCTTTAGTGGTATTCACATGCAGTAGTAGGAGCAATTGAGATTTACTTTCAAATTTAGGCCTATAGAAATCAACGCTTGACGGCAATGAAATACACAACTCAGTGGATTGCCATCTTGTTTCTTTTCAAATCTATCTACTGGGGGGCCATGAACGCCACACTTGAGGCTGCACAGCACATTGCGTGGCGTACGATGTTACGAGCACTAAAGCAAGCATATATGAGGAGTATTTACTCTTTATTTTTATGACTAAACCCGTCAATTTTTCGTCATGTCTTGAAGGTCAGATAGAGACCTGAATTTATACTCAGACTGATATATCGTGTGTACTAACTACTATATGGATGAGACCTAACGTTTAAATGAGATTATCACGGTAATCTAATTTCTTGGGCACAGAAAATAGACATAAATGAGTAATACTGTCATTGAAACTTATTACGAAGATCAATTTTGGTAGTCTGATTCCTGAAAAAAAAACTAGACATGATTAAGTCTTAGATCCTGTTAAATAGATCGAGAGTTAGGTTCAGACTGCTATTGAAAGTAAATACTATCTATATAAGTATATGCGAAATAGTGGTAATAGCTTCGATGAATGATGATAGTTTAGATAAGTGATAATAGATTATATTACTGATAGTATAGCTTACTGATAGTATAGCTTTAGATATATCTATCTTTCAATAGTTAACCAAGATGATTGGGCGTTTTGATAAAATTTGAACTGAATGGAAGAGTGATCAGAGTTTTAAAAATGTACTCAAATAATGTACTCATGATTTAAACTTGTGTTCTACAGGGAGATAATTGAATAAATCGTTTAGAAGTAATGCAAATCTCAGAACGGTCGATCTTATGGATTATACTTAGCTTTCTTTCTCGTTTCTTTATTGATGTGAGCTTGTGATTCTTCAAAATATTACGCAATTTGACACGTTGATAACAAAAGACATTACGTGAAAATATAAACTCACAGAGTGGACTAAAATAAATCAAACTCTTTTTCTCAGTGCACATTCCAACTATGTTCTGATTAGCAAAAGAGCACACTGCACTTTTATTAGGGTTACGTATTCATAAATTCATTTAATGAATTCGTCGTTTACTTTGTAAGGGGTACCAATGTGTGCCCTTCAAAACTTCCTTGACTCTGCAGACGTTGTTGGCACAAATAACTGTACTTTACGTGAAAACCACAGTTAACCGCAGGTGTAAAATCTACTGCTCTCTAATGTGTAGGATTGCACGCACAATGCCGTTGCGCGTGTGTGAAAGAAAAGAAAAGATGTCGTGATACGGTATCAAAGTAGCCATATGCATCCTCTTTTGCTACAGATTAATAGTACAGGCTTACCATTGGCAGCACCGGGCTTATGATAAATATGCAACGTCAAAGCACTTGGTAAGGCCATTGCTTAACATCTGACTAAATATGAATGACAATCCCTTAAATCCATTTAAAATTTATGTTTTTGTATAGAATGACAAACGTGCTAGAGCGCTTAAAGTATCAATAACAAGTTAACGATACCATTGGTGACAAAAGTAAAGACGATCATCATGGAATATTAAACATGGCCTATCTGTAAGCTTTAAACAAAATAAGCGATGTACAGGTACTGTACGTTGCAGACGGACAATTTTATCAAATGCATGAAAAGTGTACATAATGCAACAACGACTGTTCTACAAAATGAAAAGTCAGTTACATTAAGTCAGTCCCTGGCATAATATAACAGAACTCATGATGTCGTATTGCATTTAATTCAACGTAACTAGTAGTACATAGTAACACAAGAAGAACTTAATACTGTACAGGTACGAACTGTAAAAAATGTCTGTAAATTTACAGATAATAAAACAATTGAAAGAAAGTAATTGAACAATTTTAAACTCGATAAATATATTTTAAGAAACATTACACTTGTGGATGTCCCTCTACAACAAAAAGAAAAAGAAATATAAAGGACGGAAATCGGTAATGGGTTAAAACAATGGATTAAAATTGATCCAGATTAACATCATTTTTTCCTGACTGAATTGAAAGATCAAAACTTGACACGAGATTACATATTTGGTATCTGAAATTCTTACTGGTTGTTGCAAAAAATGAGAGGACTATGACATATAACTACTTAATGGATAATTAAGGTATCCGTAGACACATCGTTTTTTCGTCAAAATTTGTGATTTTGTCGCCTATCATATCGAAACATTTGGATCAAATTTTGCGACGATTTAATTGATACTATAACCTAACGAAGTCTGGGATAAATGCCAATTGTACACCATTCCATCTGATTGAGAAATTTCAATATCGATTTTTCGCATATTTTTCACGGTAGGACCCTCTGTTCAAAGGCAATTGAGAGCTATAACATTAGGTCCAATGTACCGCAAACCTGGGTCTCCAAAAGGCCATTTTCAAGAGCTGTAACTAAGGATATTTTCTACGGCATCCTATAATGGACTATACTATATACTGTAATCAGTCGCTTTTTACTGCATGACTTCGTCGTAATATTCTTCTAGTTTTTTTTATTTTATACTCCTATATTTTGAAATCATCCATATAACCAATTATATCAAAATATCATTTTTAATTGACAACTTAAGAAACAAGAAGTAATGTTAATTACATCGTAATATTTGACAGCACATTCCAAGGTACGTAAAGAAAATAAATTCTTGAATATAATGATTATGATCATGTGAGAAAGATTCCTCTGACATGTGTCAAAGTAATGTCTAGATAAAACATTTTCATTCTGTTTAGAAATAATCTAATATGATTCCCCCCCCCCCATACTACCGCTTTTTATAATCTTAAAGAAGTGACACTTTTGTAGTCGTACTATAAGTTACGTAATGGCATAAAGAAAAAAATAAATTAACATGTACGGTGGTTTTGCTCATTAAGATAGAGATATTTGGATGACAAATATTAGGAAGCTCCTTCATCTTTTTCTTTTTATTAGTATTTCAGCAGTTTTGTGTACGTTCGTTGAAATAAACAAAGAACGAAATGAACTCAAAGAGTCACCGTTTCTCTTTAGAGTATATATTTATACCAATATTCGTCATATGGCCATGATTTTTTTGTAATTTGAAGCTTTCATGTTCTTTTCGGCATTCTCTTTAAGAATGAATGCTGAAACTGCATTATGTTGCAGAAAGAGAGAAAATGATAAGCGTTATGGGTAACAACAAATACAAAAACTCAAGTTTTGCTGTTTGCTCTACCTGCTCTGAATTCGACAGGACTTTTTACGTTGGTACATCAGAGGACCCCACGACACGCCCATCGAAACTGAAAAAGAAACACGTGGCCATGATTGTTTGGTTATAGTCTTAAAATACATACAAGGTCAAATATATGAATATGAGAACCATTCAGAGAGATACCCCTTCAATGGACTTGATTTATTTGAATTTATCTCGCATTATGGATGTGATATTAATATACCATTTTTGTTGATATATGATATATGTTTGGTTTCTATGGCAACATCGTGATTGTTGTACTATTAGCGATGCCAGCATCAAGTAATTGTCTCTGCTTCCATCTGCTACCAATTCGCCGACCTTAAGAGAACTGAAGAACAATCACAAATCTAAACACACAGTTACGATGCATATCGAAAAGTTTTGTACAAAAATGATAATTTGCTCATTTTACACCAAAATTCCAAAATTGTTCTAATCAAGGTTAGTCTAATCAATTATGCTTCCAAATGATATATGTAGGTAAAAGCAACCCATGAAACGCCGATTTTCATTCGAAATACATGATTTTTGACGATTTCAAAATATTGTGACGTCAATTTGGGGGGAATTTCCCCAAGATAATGCGTCATTTCATGTCACAAAAACGCGGTTTACGAAAAAATTATAGACCCAAATAAAATCAACTCTTTTCCTCCTGCTACCTATGACATGCAGCTACCAGAAACGCGTTTAGCCAAGTTACACTGTAACGCATTTGTGAGGTTTATGATAGAAAATTTTCAATATGAGGTGGTGGGTAGCAGGTTCTCAAGATGCAAAGTGTCTCCGAAAAGTAATATTCGAACATGTTATGTGTTAAAAATAATTACAAACAATAGCATCATGAGAGAATGTATTCTATTTCACTATCCACGAAGGAATATCTTTAATTTATTTACGCATTACACTTAATAATTTAACTGCTGCTATAACTGCTGCAAATTGTGATGATTGGTTCTCAGAACTTAAACTGATAGACAAGTAGAATAAAGCAGGGTTTTCCTTTTTGACACAGAAGAGAGCATGGATCCTTTGTTAAAACAAAAAATACAGAACAGTAAGCTTACTAATTGAAATATAAATCACTTTAAACGATTCCTTAACTTGATGAGTAAAGACGTCTTAGTATATGTAAGTTAGACTTTTAAATAAAGAATACATGTAAAGAATTTGGTATTAAATATAAGAAATGTGTATTCCTCAACATAAGGATAAAGCAATATCAAGTTGAGGTACTTTTAGTATCACTACGGAGAATAATTAAGCTCAATAGTAGTTAATAACCCAATCCACAACTTCAAGGTAGTTATTGGTCTTCTTAATATTTCATGTGACGTCAGTGTCTGCTTGATAACTGTCTACAAAAGTTAGGATCACTTTCATAAGGTCACCCTTTGCCAGTAACAATAAAGCATCAATAGCTCGTGTGTGTACATACCGCGCTTTGTTATCGTAATTGTATTTTTTGCTGCACACTGGTAGTTGCAAAGGCTATATCGTAAACTTGTAACTTTTGCAAATAGTTATAAAGAAAAGACTGACGTCCCATAAAGTTTTATTAAAGAGCCAATCACCTTTAATCATATATCCCAAAACGAATTTAACATGTCGGAAAACATCTAAGAGTTTTCCCCAAAATTCTTATTATTTCTGAAGACAGTTTGATTAAAAAAACAGTATGTTTTGCAACTTTCTGTCACATATCATAACCTTTTCACTGATGTAAACATGTTACAAACTATACAAGATATAATGTAGTTCATTGTTTCAATTTATCACTGCACAAGCTACGCAAACCGAAATCAGTCATGCTTTCCCTTGGTCGGATTTGTTTACATGTTCACGTGTAAGACATACATAAATTAGACTTTCTGCAAATATCATTATTATAAACATGACAATCAAATATAATTTAAATATGGTACGGCTGTCTTAAGTAAATAGTACTCATAGGGTATTCCGACTATTTTAAGTATCCAAACGACTGGTAAAACATTACGAAGCTTCCTATCTCCAATGACTTTGTGAAGCCATTAATGCCTGCCAGGAATGATGCACCGATATTGATTTCTCATGAACCAGCAACATATATCAACATATATATAATCCTCAGGTTATTGTTGCAATATTGTGTTTAACACATTTCTATCATTTCACATCATCTTAAACACGACAATTAGACTATTTCTTGCAAAATAAAAAGAGAAACACTAATAATCCATGGCAACGTCAAAGATCAAAAACGATAGCAATTCAGGTAATACATAGAAAAGTAAAAAGTGGGGTTATTAATGTCAAGATTGCAATAAGGCTGTCAAAGTAACCCTGAAATCTTTTTTACCCAAAGTTACCTTTCACATACTTTATTCCACTCTGTATTGACTTCTCAGTCCTCCTTATTTAACATGTCATGGTTAAATGTTAATAACACATTAAAAAAGAAGTAATATACTCTCGGGAAACACACTCCTTTTGTCGAAAAACTAATCTTTTGCGAAGGGGTGGCGTTTCACTTTTATCAATGACAAATGTACAATACAGGAAAAGACGAACGTGGATATTTATTGTTGCCATGTATACTATAAGTAAACTTTAAATACAGATCAAGTACACATTTTGAAGTTTTGATACATTTCTAATGTTAATGTTGTATACTTAAAGGGATATGTAACATCCTTGGGGCTTCCTCATCGCTTTCAGTTGTTGAAAAATATTAAATTTCAAACCTCGACGTCAAAAATATAAGTCCGTGTTTTGTATTCTCCACTCGAAATCGTAAAGGATATAAACTCATTATAATCTCAAGAACATATTGTGAAATGACAACTAACGTAAAACTAAGTTTTCAAAAGCTTTCCGTGTGTCATTTCAGAATGAAATTGTTTATAATAGCCAGTAATCTATAACTATAACCATACAACTATACAGACAAGACACAATCCACGGCTAAACATACCAACTACACCATGAGATTTTTTTTCACTGCAATGTTAAAGGTCATAAAACGGGGCAAGCATCCCGACTAAAGCAAGTCTTAAATCAGGGATTAAAATTCTGTATAAACAAAATACATGAACAACTATACAGTCAAAATAATGAGGCTACTGTAATGTAGATATCTATCACAGCTTCGTTAGCCTGATTAATGCTACAAACAATAACAGCACAGGCCTGCACAGAGAGGAGTACATGTCCCCCCCCCCATTCCTGGAGAGGTGGAAGACGATATCAGATCCCCCCACAAACACACTGATCTGCTCATGTGCATTTAATTTCCTCCCGTGTCAAGCTTCAAATAATATCAGTGTGTTATCCGGTATTTATTTGTTCAACACATTTCGTAGATATTCCCATATTTGGGCTAAAATCTTCACGTTTAACACGTAAACTTGGACTGTCTTGAACACTTTTCTATTGCAGGATCATAAATGTGGTGACCTGATCTGAAATTCTGAGACTCCCGTCCACTACAGCATTGGACAGAGTAAGGTCACTTAGATTGATTGCGTGTGTACGCAAAAACATTGACATTTCATCTCCAAAAGTTTGGTAAGGCTTTTAATTGCACCATTCAGACAATCCGGGAAAATAAATAGGTTTCAGTTGGTTAATTTTGCCATATGATTTCAAATTCTTCTAACGGCAACGACAAAAAGTGTAGAATACGATAATGTAGTGGTTGACAGTTTTCATTCAAATCAACGGTATTGTTCTTTGAACAAGCCAGTGGGAAGTATTCTAGTATTGAATATCCATTTAGTCAATCAGGATCACTGACGCAGCAATGTTGTGTTCAGTTCGTAGGTTATTTGTAAATGCAGTGCTTCCTTTCACCAAATACTGCAATTCCCGATACCGACCACGGAGCTGTTACTTGAGAACAATAATGTGTCGTTGATACACCAGTGAGACCTGTATTGTTGCATATTCTTTATGTAGGCTCTTGTAGTAAGAACCGTTAATTGTCAAATATGATTTCTGTTTTTTACTGTTTTAATGCCAATCCAGTTGCTTTTCAAAGTGGTTACTGTCATTCTCCTTCATTGAAAAGTGTAGCCAGTCCATGTACAACATGGCGTGTACATTTAAAAATGAAGACCAAGTTAAGATCAAACATAATTTTATCCTTCTAGTTTTTCAGTACACACGAAATCACTTTAAATTTACAACAGTGGTATGGTAGGTTCTTGTTTTAGATAAAGAAAAAAAATGTCCTCTCCAAAAGGAAAGAGGTAGGTTTCTTCCTTTTCCCTCCTACAGTGATGATTTCCTCCATGTTAATCCCTAAATGAATGGCACTATATGTGTATGACCCCACCCGGTCTCCCTTCTCGTTCTTGGATATTCCGAGCTACGCCACTGTTACTAACGTTCGAAATTCCAAATGAAGCTTTGCTCCCTCACAAATGACCATAAATTGACGCACAAGGTCACAACTTTGTTAATGTTAGAAGTTAGGGTTATGATTACCTTGCAAACAGAATTTCAACAAACATACAGATACAGGGCGTAGATTCACTGACGCAGTTTACAGGGATGTGGTTCCAACAAGGGACAACAAATTGTTAGGCCTAGTCAGGCTGCAGCTTACATGTGTGAATATTGGGGGGGGGTATGTGAATATGGTGCAGGATAATTGAAACAAAGCAGATTTCTTTTACTACTGAACAAAAAAATGGTGAAGGTAAGTTAAGACATACACAGTACCGTTGTTACCACCAAATGGAAGAACAATTAATGCAGTAGGCCACTGCCCTTGTAAAAACTTGGTGTTTTAATCTATCAATTGGCAGCAAGTTTGATCTTTTTACCAAACGCTTTTTGCTGCTTGCCATGCAACGATGGACATGTTGAACTTTTTCTTCTCTGATAGGTCATTATAACGTTTCAAGTTAATTTCCTCAATGTAAGATAAAATTGGAACCTAGTGCTACGGTAACGATTGGCATTTTTTTCCCAATGAGTTATTTCACTGAACCTTTCAAAAGAGTGATGTATCGTGAACATAATTGTGTCCTTAGATTAGAACTAGAAGTTTTATCATAACCTCTGATTTAGTTTTCGAGGAATACTGCAAATGCAAATATTATAGGAGTAGGATTTTTTAGATTACGAAACTCAATACATATCAATCAATTTATCATACTGTTGAAATTTAACTTGAACATTGAGTTTCCGGTTAAGTCCTTACACAAATTTAAGTTGACCGTTCATGTAGCCCCCAAATAAGATTGAAATCCTAATTTTAGATAAAAAATGGTTTTACCCCTACAAAAGTAAAACACTTTCACTCAATTTCATGAAACAGATTTGTTTGAATATTGAGTCTTTAGGTTATTTTAAAGAATGTTTTAATTAGTTAATTGCTCAAATACTTCTCGAGATATTCTGGGATACAAATGGAAGTAAACTTACTTCTTGTATTCTAAAAAAAATGAAAATTACACGCAATTTACCATGAAGTATGTTGACACTTGATGTCATCATATACATACTAACCAAAGTTAATGGTTGATATATTTTCAAAGTATGGTGGAAAATCCCAGAAACAGAGGGATTCGAACCTTTTTTAAATAATCCAACAAGAAGTATGTTAGTTTGCAATATTCAATTCCTTAAACGAGCCAACAAATCAAGAATAAGTAGTTTAGTAATGAATATTTAATTCTTTAAATAGGCCATCAAGAATATATTAGTAATGAATATTTAATTTTTTACATAATCCAACAAGAAGTATGTTAGTTTGCAATATTCAATTCCTTGAACGCGCCAACAAGACAACGATAAGTAGTTTAGTAATCAGGAATATTCAGTTCATTAAATAAGTCAACAAGAAGTGTGTTAGTAATCAATATTCAATTCATGGGAACAGCTGATCACTGACGCTGTAATGGGGTGATCAGTGTGTAATTTTATTTATTTATTTTTTTTTTTGTTGTGTTGAAAGGGGTAATTCAGTACTTCGTTCCACTAATAAATACTACAATTCCTGATATCGCTCGAGGCGCGACAACTTGACAACCGTAATATGTTTTCGATTCAAGTATGAGATTTGCACTGTTGCGTCATGTAGGCATTTAAAATGAGAACCATTTATTTTCAAATATGATTTTTTTTCTTCTTAGCTGTTTTCATCCGTTTTTGGTTTCTTTTTCATTTATTAGCATTGTTTCATTGAATCACACAACCCATCCATGACCAACCGCGTGTGTTCATTTACCATTAAAGCAAAAGAAATTGTTTTATCCTGTGCTGGATTTTCTTAAGAGACACAATTGATTTAAGCAGTTATAACTGCCTCTTTTAAAAATAAAAGAACAACGAATTCCTTACAGAAGAAAATGATTATCCATTTTTAAATGTTATAATTCGTGTTAACATTTGTTTATCAAATTCAACGGGTAATGGACGGTACTTTTGCAGGCCGCTTTTTTGTCAGTATCCCAATTATGTTACACATGATTTCAATAGTTGGAGGAAACATCCATTCTTTAGCATTTATTCAGAAACAAGAAAGTTGTTACATTTATTGGTCGTTACATCGTCAACAGTACATGTAGTAATCTCAATTGGTGCAATTGGACAATTTATTTGTAATTGTCGTTAATTTTTCTAATCGTGAAATCAAATTTTACTGCATGTGTCAGAGAATGGAGATTCTTATCCTTATTCCCTGCATCACAATATATTGTTGCTACTACATTATGAGATGTATACCTGATGTGCTTTTACTGTGGTTATCGGCAGGGTTTGCAATGGTTATGCCGATAGCCGTATTGGAGGTATCAGTGGCGGTGATGGTTGCAGTGGTGTTAGCAATAGTTTCAGTGGTGGCCGGAATGCACGAATATAGAACTTTAGTGGGTACAGTGGTGGTAGGAATAATTGCTGTATTACTGGTGGTTATGGTGGAATCGTTGGTCTGTGAGGGATGACTTGCTTCTTGTCTGACCCCTCCAATAGAAAACACGTCACATTTTCTGCCATCTTTCTCCCACTTTGACTGTCCATCTTAATCGACTAGTTGTGTGTAGTAACAATAACATTTCCCACGTGTAGATTGATTGAATATACATTGTATACATTAACGTATCATGAACAAAAGTTAGTTACCATTTGATAGTGATGCAAAGTTGATATGCATAAAATGTTTATTATTGTTTGTGTTTATTATTGTTTGTTATGTTTATTATTTGCAGAGAGCACAATTTTGGAGAAGTCAGATTGCACTAAGACTCAGAAGATATTTGCCCAAAAACTGTGAGTGTTACACATAAACATAAGGATATTACGAGAAAATTAATTCTCTTAAGATACCTGACTGGTGGTCATGGCTAAATTATTATAAAATCCATTGAATTTAGGAGTAGATATGGAAAGCAGAATAGGAATATCAACAAAGTAAAAGCTAAGTAAATAAGGAACAATAAACCGATGATTTTACTCTTAGAACAGAAGCAGTAAAATAAATCAAGCGCGTTAAGTTCTCAAGAATTTGTAAACAAAAGATTCACATTGTTTTCAGTTAACTGAAGCTTAAATAATGTGTTATTTTAGTTATCTTAGTCGCTCGTTACTGTGTAACCGGAGCTTGGCTGCTATTTGTGAGTCGGGGTGGGTTCCCAGTGAGGTTCTTCTACAGTGCATGGTTATCAAGACGGGGCTAGTGTCAGGTGCTTAGTAACATAAAAATAGTTAATTTTATTGGCTTAACTGTGTCGGTAGTTACAGGTTTTCATTGGCTGTCAATCAATGCAATAATTGGAATAACGTTAGGATCAGCGCCTTATGTGCATGTCGCTAGGGCTAGAGACTTAATAATACTAAATTGGTATCGAGAGTGAATATTGCACAATGCACACTGTGTAGTGGATGGCTTTTGTAGTTAGTGGGGGTGGCATTTCTCGCACTTAGAAATTTCTTGAGAGGTTCGAGTGGGCTTTACTCGAATATAGGATGTCAGTACCGCGCTAGTCGGAGCGCGCCGCCAAGATCATAGCGGCGCAGCGGCGCAAGGTCACAGCGGCGCAAGCCAATGTGCGCCGCCCAGATTTATAGCGGCGCTAATTCGTGCGCGCCGCCGATTATGGATGTGTTTTGTAAGATTGTAAATAAACTGATGTAAATACAGAGAGCCTGCCTTCGTATTTGGTGTTCCAGCTCAGTCCCTCCATACCCCTTCCCTGTCTTGGGTCCAAACCCTGAGGAATATCCTCCCCCTTCTATCCCCTATCCCTCTTCGACAGAGGAGACAAATTTACAGGAGGCATCGAAGACGCAAACGAGGAAGAAGGCAGCGTTACAATACTGTGCATGTGATATTGATATACCACATCATACTGTGCATGTGATATATGCCACATCATACTGTGCATGTGATATTAATATACCACATGCATCTGTTGAGATGTGTTGTTTACCTAGGTTTCTATGACAACGTATTGATACTATTAATATCAAGTTGTCAACGATAAATGTAAAAATATAAAAATGTTACGGATATTGTTGCTATTGGTGGAGATTTAATACCAGCCGTAACATTCCGTACTTTTACTACGCTGCGAAAACGAACAAAAGTTTCAAAAATTGCGCTGTTCAAAATAAATTTAATTAATAACTTTTGCATTAAATTGACCATTTCAAATACTAAACAAGGTATAAATAATTCATCAAACACTCCCCAAGTATCAGTTTATTGAAAAAATAATCCCCCCAAAACGAGACCACCACTTGGTGCGTAACTGAAAAAATCTTGTTTTTTATAGGAGGTAATTAGAGGTTAATCAAGGATCGGGTTTAATGCATGCGCTTGCATTAACCGCCCCCCCCCCCCAGTGCATTATTCTACAGATAATACACATGTCTAAAGTTGATTAACCTTGTTCATACATACAAAGGAGATTTTGATAAAAGAGGACCAAAAGGAAAGGTATTTGGTTTTTAAATAACTACACTTTTATTGAAAGTGAACCGCGAGAAGAGGTTAACACATTTACATGTCAACAATATATATATTCGTGCGCGAAACACAAAGTTACACTGAAACAAAAAAAGAAAACAGTAATTGACATGACAGCAATGCATACTTTAGTTAGTTTGCTCTTATGTAATGTACTAATGTGCGCATGCTATGGTTCAGTGTACGTGTATTCACTGCGGTGTGTGTACGGACCTCGCAGTGCTTAGTTACTAAGTCACAGAGCGTTGTACAGCTACAATGACTTGCTTTGTGGAATTTGCCTACTACGACTACATTGGCAGATCCAGATTTGGCAGAAGGGGGGGGGGGGGGTGCAGTAGCACGATGGCTGATCAGCTTCCCAGGGAGGGGGAACCCTTCCCTTTTTGAAATTTTTTGCTAACGTACGGTGCGCTAGATGCAAAAGGTGTTACATTTGATGCTAGGTTTGTCTCCAGGAATTCTTACTATTTAAGCAATGGTGTTATTTTTCATCTCTCTTGGTGAATTATTCATTTTTAAACCTTTTCTGGGTGGTCCTGATTGAGATTTTCCACCTGACATAGCCCTTGCACCTCAGCCTCCACAGCTGCCCAGATCATAGTGATTTGTGTAAAACACTGATCTTAAGAGAAGGGTCAAAGGGGAGGGGGAAACCTCTTGAAAATTTTTACCAACATAAAGTGGACTATTTGATGCCAGATTTGCATTGAATATATCTTCAGGAATTCCTCTTTTACTTTTTCATCTTGCTGGGTGAAATATTTTTAAACCTTTTTCGGTAATTGAGATTTTTTTCACCTGGCACAGCCCTCGTACCTCAGCCCACAACTCCGCCAGGTTTCTTTGAGAACTTAAGATGAAATCCTTGTGCTGAACACATTACTTTTTGTAAACACATTGGTACATTGGTGACTAGAATTTCTGGGGGAACGGGCGGGAGTTGGGTGATGGCTTGATTCCCCAAATTATGTTTGTGACTTACTACAGGGATTACTATCTACACGGAGCGCCACCATTGGTTGGCGCGGAGCGCACAAGGACATTCGGCTTTTCACAAGCTCAAGATGGCTTTAAACGGCACTTCCGGGGTGTCCTTGGACGGCACGTAACCAGCCTTGACATAGGGATATCATGTCTTCATTTAATCAAGTCATGCGAAGAGTAAAATAAACTTATTAACATTGGTAATACAAATCAGTGTTTCTAAACTGAAATAAAAATCATAATAAGCTACTTATGCTCTTTAATCCTTGTTTTTTTTTTAGTTTTTGACAGATACTTTTTGATGGATGCACCGGCGTGGATCAATATATCAACACTTATATCTTGTTTATTGTTTTTATAGTAATGCCGATGCCGATATATATATATATTTAATATTATATATAATTTGATATGTAAATAAGATATATAAATTTAATTTGAAGTCATAGTGCTGGGGTTAATGCTAGACAAAAGTGAGTAATTATTGTCGTTTTCACCACAACAGCACCAGAAGGGTTTTTAATAATGGGTATTCTTCGTGTGACTTTATTTTAAGAAGGGGGTACGTCAGGGTTGCCCACTTAGCCCCTATCTTTTTTTACTTTGTGCTGAGGTTTTGGCTCAGGTAATTTTTCACAACAATGTTGTCAGAGGTCTTAGCATTTTTAATAATGAAGTAAAACTTTTACAGTATGCTGATGATTCGACTTTGTTTTTGGATGAAACCACCGATTCTCTTAAAGAAGTTACTCGTACACTTGGAAATTTTTACGTCGTTACCGGTTTGAAGATTAACTATGATAAGTCGATTTTGTTCCCGTTAGGTCCCTATGTTAACTGTAAACCTGCATTTATTAATGGTCATCCAGTGACCTGGTCAAAAGGTCCGGTTACTTTGTTAGGGGTTTCTTTTTCTACTAATCGCGAGGACTTTGTTACTCTTAATTTTCCGCCCTAGCTCTCTTGGCTAAAACAGTCACTTAATTTATGGTCTATGAAGGACCTTACTCCTGTTGGTTGGAGTATCCTTGTTAAAACGTTCGGTCTTTCTCAACTTGTTTTCCTTTTCCTTGTTCTTCCAAATCCTCCAAAGATTTTTATTCGTAAGCTTAATCAAATAATTTTTAATTTTATTTGGGGTAACAAACAAGAAAATATTAGTCGGCTGACTATCACTAATCCCATTAGGCGCGAGGGCCTGAATGTAATCCATCTAGACTTCTTTCTTTCAGGTTTAAAACGCACTTGGGTTCATCGTTATATTAATGAAGGACCAGGTTACAGGAAGCTGTTTTTTTATTTTTTTCTCTCTCGATATGGTAAAAGTTTTCTTTCATTTGTAATTGTAAGAATGGGGACGTTATAATTAAAAATCTATTCATTGCTGATGTTGTTAAATCATGGCAAGGTGTGTCGTTTAAAGTTCCAGACATTCAATTTGATAATCAAATTATTTGGAATAATTCTTGTATTAAACTCAATAATAATATTACCTTCTATCGTTTTTTGTTTGAAAAGGGAATTATTTACATACGTGATCTTTTGAAAATCGTGATGGTGCGACAATTTCTTATAATGGTGTTATAAATAAATATAATTTACTGCGATGTCCTTTCACGCTATACTGGAGTATCATAAAGGCGATACCGGTTCATTGGAAAGTTGCGTTTAATGCAGATGTTGATATCATTGAGAACTACAACGAACATCTCTTACATACTTTTAGGGCCACTTAACGTGCTTTAAAATTCATCTATGATAATTACATTTTAAACTTAGGGTGCAATATAAAGGCAGTCTCAAAATGGAATAAGTTTTTTTCAATATGAAAAAAAAACGTGTGAATCGATTTTTCGCTGCCCCTTGTGTTCTGTTCGTGAAGTTAAAATTCAGTTTTTTCAGTTTCGTTTTATTCACTGTATGCTTAGTACGAACAGATTATTATTTCTTATGAATATAATTTAAAGTCCCCTTTGCACCTTTTGTAAAAGAGAAGAAGAAACATTAGATCATTTGTTTTGGAGCTGCCAAATAGTATCTTCTTTTATTTTAGACGTAGAACAATGGTTTTTGGATCGTCAATTTACTTTGTCAAAAGAAGATCTTTTCTTTGGTTATTGCAGATATATTAAACATTCATTCAATTTTCTTATTTTGCATTTGAAGTATTACATATTCCAATGTAAACAAAAAGGCGAAATTCCTAAAATTAACGAGTTTTCTAACAAACTAAAATTTCTACTGGAGGTTGAAAAACAGATATCTAAAAAAAAAGCAAAACTAAACATCTCTTTCATTATGATATTTTATGTAGGTCGTTTAATGTACAAATTACTTAATGAACAATCATTTCGATTTGTATTTCTTTGGAGTTGCTTGATACTTGTATGCACATTTGGATGTTCATGTATATATTTGCTATTGAAAAACACTTTAAAAACGATGATCAATAAACGGAGGTGACAAATAAAAAAAAATATATTGTCTTTATCTCGCTCTCAATTACTTTCTGTAAATCATCAAATTATAGTTTACACATGATACCATTCAGAAATACCAACACAGATAACATTAGTTGGTGTAATTAATTGCATTAATACTTGACACCCTAACGTCCAAAAACGGATTTTTTTTTTGCTTTAATTTAGTCAAAGGTCGGAGCTTAACGTAATGTTGCCTTGGGACGGTTAATTGTTGCAGATACGTTAAAGGTGATTCGCGGTCTTTTTAATGTTTCATTTGTCATCAATCTCTGCTTGACACCTTTCCACAAACGTCACTACTTTACTGTCACTCTTTGCCCATAGCAAATTAAATTTCTCAAAAATCAGAAACATATCATTCTCCGTTTACTATTGCAATATTGTGATTGACACATTTTGATTATCTCACAGCATCGTAGCCTGGTTCTTGAACAATTAAAAGAGAAACACTCATAACTTGTGTAAACCTGAAAGAAAAAAAAAACGAAAACAATTCACGTAATAGAACAATAAAACCTGTAAGTTGAGAGATTGCAATAAGGCCTTTATATGCACACAGAAATCTTGCTACCAACGTTACCTTTCATTTACTTTATTCCCATATGTATTGACTTTATCATGACATAGTTGGTTATGACTTAACAGACAAAAAAAGTAATATACTGTAGGGAAACATTGTTCTTTTGTGAGGGAGCTAGTCTTTTGTGCGAGGATTAGCATTTCTTTTTTATCAATACCAAATGTACAATAAAAAAGACCAACGTCAGCATTTATTGTTCCCTTTAGGTAATATGTATTATTATTAATAATAATAAACCTTTGGCTTGCATACGTGAAGCATGGATTGCCTTCATCAGTGTGTCAAGTATATATTGTTAAGCTGTGTCGCGTGTCTAATCGTAACATGATATACTGAATGGGATAACATATTAGGTAACATCCCCGTGGTTTCCCCATCACTTGGTCTTGTTGAGAATGTTAAATTCCAAACCTCGACATGAAAAATAAAGTTTGTTCGTGTTTTGTATTCTTCACTCGAAATATTAAAGGGTATGAACTAAGTAGAGTCTCAAGAACGTATTGTGAAATGACAACTTAAAGGGGAAATCAGGGTTTGACTGAGAAAATTCACCTTTAGTTGATTTTTCTTTCTAAACTGATTGTTCAACGACATATAGAGACGTTGGGGAGGTGTTTGAAGGTAGATGAAACGATAATTATTAAGTTAGTTACTGTTGAATAAGAACTCCTAATATTTGTCGAGTGCAAAAAATAAACGTTCATGTACAAGACAAGACAGCCTCCTCAATACGATGACCAATCACAGCGTAAGACTGAGATGACGTTTTATGAATAAACATGACAGAATGATTACGGTTCACACACTCAGAAAAACGTAAAGTAAAATAAGAACTCCATAACTTTTTGGTAAAATTTTACACACAGTTAATGTAAGTCTTACATTATGATATAACAATTTTACTAAAATGTAGTAAAATTTACCAAAATTAGGTAAAATTTACAAATACTGCTTACATTAATTTTACATAAAATTTATGGAGTTCTTATTTTACACAATTTAATTAAATAATCCTCTGAGTGTATGCTGTTCGTGCATTGCGCAATGCTAAGTAAACAAGAGTTTAGTGGTAGGCTACTTGATGATACATACAGCACACGTAGGCTACGTATGAAACTGTTCAGCCCCACCTCCTCATATCTTGAAAAGGCGATAGTACTGAATATTCATATTTGATTTGATTTGGATGGACCGACTTTCGGAGTTCTTCACCGTTTTTTTTTTTTTTTTTGCCAATTTGACTCGTTTCTCGAAATTGTCCACATGTTTTGAGATAATCTTGATCATATTTGTTAGTTACAACTCATTGTACGATATCGGTGGGGAATTGTAGTGAAATAAATTGTGAAGATAAACCCTGATTTCCACTTTAAAATAGTTTTAATAGTTTTAAATAAAACTAAGTTTCGAAAGACATGTCATGTAGCATTTCCGGGTGTGAATGCTTATAGTAGCATTTATCTATAACTGTAAGCATGAAACAATAAAGACAAGAAGACAACCCACAGAGTTGCATATCTCATTTCAGTTTAAATCACCCTTAGACAGACTGCAATTCCACAAGTGTCCATGCCACACACACATTGAGAAGTCCTAAACTTCATTTCTCTCAACACATCTCGTGTCACACCATTAGATGAAATTTGTTCTTCATAATTTTGAAAACCATAAGCCCGTCGAAAGAAGAGGAACTGACGTAAGTCTTACATCAGGGATGGAATATTTTGAAGAAATGGAATACATGCAAGACTTTACAGACGCAATACTAACAAAACGTCGATAGCTATTAAAGCTTATCTAGCCTGGTTGTTATGGGACAAATAAATAACAGCAAAGACGCAGGTGCTTCTAGCGTGCCGTAAGTCTAGAAATTGACAAATATGGAATTAAATCGCCACATGTCAGTTTCTCGCAATCTGATTGAATGAATATCTACAAAAAAATCGACATCAATCAGTTTCATTTGTCTCCAGTTTCTCGTAATTCTATTGGACAACTACTGCACATGACAGTTTCTATAATTATGATTGGAAGAAATTGTCATATGTTAGAGTTAAATCGACATATGACAATTAAAATCGGCATCTGTCAGTTTCTCGCGATCCGGTTAGACAATATAGGGCACATGACAACTTCTAGAAATCTGATTGGACGAAACTGTCATGTGTGAGATTAAATCGACATAGAACAATTTTGTCGAGATTCAATTGTTATTGATAAAAAATTGATGGACTAGAATACAAAGAATTCAAAGTGGTATTTCAAATTATATGCGAGATTGCTCGTATTAAATACTTAACTTTTAGATGATGAAAGAGGAATGATATATATATATATATATATATATATATAAACTGAAAATATATATACTGTATTAGGTGAATCTTCCCTTCCTATGAATGTTCATATATATATTATTCATCTCGGGATTTCGGTGTACTTCAGCTGTTGATCATACCCATATGCACAACATAACGTCACAAGTATCAAATGTATAAACAAAATCCATAGAATTACTTGTAATATCAACTTTACATTGATATAATTAAGCAAAATGTGGAAAAAGTTGAAAAATCAGCTATCTCTCATATTCACAGATGTAGCAGAATTCAAATGTACAGTTACGGTCATGCCAACGATGATTACTTTTCTCTTTCATTCTGTAACACCCTGTGTTCTCATTGTCACTGGCAGGGTTAGTGTACTTGAACTGTGTTACTTGTCCATTTCTCCAATGCGCGCCGTTATCTAACCCTGTTAATCCGATCCAATAGTCACAAGTAACTGAAGGAAGTATGGATTTTACAAAGGTATTTTCTTCCGGACTTTCGATAAAGAGAAGATGAGACTTACGGTGTTGACAAGCACATCGAGCTTTCGCGTGCGACAATTTATTATCGCTAATCATGTAGCATGAATTACCGAACTGATCACCAAATCCTGATGGACATCCTTCAAGAGAAAGGAAAAATACAGATACAAATTCAGTTAGGAAACAGATACTAAAGTAACTTATTATGAGATGAAATATGAACTTCGATGGCATGCTATTTCTTATATTTTGCATTGTCTGGTTACTTACTGTTTATCCTTGACCTAATACTTCAACTCTTGATCAGATTCCGATCTACCGTTGTCTCCCAAAAAATTCCGCATACTTTAAAAAAGTTTTTTGAAAGAGCAATTTACTTTAAAGGAGTTAAGTAGTTGCCCCATGATGCCCAAGTTTGAGCCTTATGAACGTAAAATCTAGGAAGATACTTCCTTCTGTATTGAGGTAGCTGATCTTTAACATCATCGTTGGTTACAGCTAAAGTAGTTTTAATTGCACCCAATAATAAAAAAGATAACTGTTACAGAAGCAGCTTTTAAAGTCTTGAGTGGCCAGTCAAGTTGAGTATCCATTCTTGCAATTATTAAAATTTCTGTGAATTTTTTTTTCTATTTTGACAATTCATTGGCATATATACCGTTCACTTGCTGCCATGTCACAATTATTAACAACATTAAATCTTTAACTTAATTTAACTTAGAAAAGTGTTACCATTAGCTGTCGTCATGTCATCTGCTGTAATTGTAGTGATCTCCGCTGATTCACACTCTGTAAAGTAATATAAAAATCGATAGACATATTTGCCATTGTTGCATTTGTTATGCTGGAGATACTTTTGTTTTAATTCGTCGAAATGTTGAATTCATGTGAATTGTATACCAGTGTGAGATATACCTGCACTTTCGCTGTATTTGCCAATAATGGTAGCAATTGTTGAATTAGCACTGTTTGTAATGGTGGTGTCGTTGGTTGTGATTGATGCAGTATTAGTAGGAATGGTTGTAGTAGGGGCCGGAGTGGTGGTACCCCTCCTTGAAGTGGGTGTATTGATGGTAGCAGTAGTTGTAGTAGTGGCCGTTATGGTGATGTCGTTGGCTGTGGCTGGTGCAGTGTTAGTAAGAATGGTTGCAGTGGTGGCCGTGGTGGTGTTACTCCTCGTGGTAGTGGGTGTATTGGTGGTAGCAATTGCTGAAGTAGTGACTGTTATGGTGGTGTCGTTCGCTGTGGCTGGTGCTGTGTTATTAGCGATGGTTGTAGTAGTGGCCGTAGTGGTGGTATCGGTAGTTGTGGTGCGTGTAGTACTTGTAGCAATCGCCGCAGTATTAGCCGTAATGATTTTATCGCTGGTGGAAGTGGATGCAGTGGTAGTAGTGATAGTTTTAGAGGTGGCTGTAAAGATGGCATCACTTGTGATGGGATTGCGCTGCTTTGCTTCTTGTATGAAACCTCCAATAGAGAACACGTCACATTTTCCGTCATCTTTTATCCACTTTAAATGTCCATCTTGATCAATCTGTGTTGTGTAGTAACAACTAGTCTCCTCACCTGTTGACAAATGTCCAGTTGATACATCAACTCATAATGTATACATTATCATACAAAACGTACATAGGCCTAAGTAGTTTAAAAGTGTTATCTCACTAAGACAGTCGTAGTTTCACCCCAACGAAATGTAGAAAGCGACTCTCAGAAATAGGAGAGCTATTTATTTTTGAGTTCCCTTGAGTGTTCATTACTTTTGAATAATTGTTTCCATTCTTTCAGGGCCCAGATTTTGATTTAAGAGTGTACATGATATTAGCAACGAGAGGAAAATCTCCTTCAGATTGCAGCAATTTTCCATTATTCTTTTTTAAAATTGTCCCTAAGCAGCAAAATCCGTCTCATTTTACATCATAAGGGACAATGAATCATTTTTCACTACCGAAATAAAGGGAAAGTTTCTGTTATCTCAAGACAGATATCACTATCAGCAGTAATTGACTGTTAATACGATCTTGATCGTTTAAATAATAGTGTAATTTTGATTTGACATAATTCCTGGACAACCTTTGTTTATGTAAAACAAAGTTTGCATTGACTCATATTGGTCTATCTACAGACTGCCAACTATACAGCAACTTACTTTTATCAAGATGAAATATTAGATCCCACTTCTCTCTACACATTTCTTTTATCTTTTTTGTTATTACTCTTAATTAATTGTGTCTTTTATCAACCCTTTTCACTTCCATTGAATAGCAGATAATTTTATTATTTCACTTAACATTAAAAATTACATTTTCTGTTAACTTTGAAAGAGTTTACTCGTAACTTATTAAATTTCAGAGAACTCACCTTTTGTCCATTGTACAAGAGAATATATTCCCCATAATATTACTAATGTAATACTTAAAAACTTCATACTTCTCACTTCAAATGACTAAGCTAAATATTTGAACATGGAATGAGCCATCACCTCAAACTGACATGTCCAAACCAGATTGTAATCAGTGCTTATACCGCACCGCCAGTTTCTTACTTTACCACGCCTGATGACATATTTGTGTTGCTAAGTGACAGAAAATATGGAATATGGAAGATAAGAGCAGGCGATGAAAGAAATAAAGGCAGAAAACCAATTTTCACTGTCTGTACACTGCTATACAAGCTAGATTATGTCTGTCTAGCCCATTTTATAGCTGCATGAGTTAATGTCGGTGCAGGCCGTGTACATTGCTTGCAATTAAACCCCGGTGGTGCATTAAGCTTTCATAATGCACCGAATCAAAGTTGCTTGTCATTCATACAATGATTACAGAATCAGCACAATTCATACAGATTTTGACGAAAAAGTAGTCGACAACGAAAGAAAATAAAAGATTGGTAAATAACCGCATTTTCATTGAAAAGGTAGACACGATTTACATGTCAAAAGTATTAGTTCGCTATGTATAGAGCACCATCATTGTTTTTAGTAAGATAGCAGACGACAAAACACTGACTATTCACTTTTTTACTGTAATATAAAAGTGATTAAACAATGTCACCTGACCTAAGATATTGCAAAGTCACCTGACAGTAAGAGGCCAATAGGAGTTCAGTATTCTTCCCCAGTATATCATTCATTACACTGCATATTTGGTAATGTATGAGCAGTGTGAACTAGATGCATTGAGTCGTTATTGGCAGTTATTTTACGTACATGTCTAAGTGCCATGATCCACCCTTCAACTGCTACCTGATTTCAGCACTAAAAAGTGTCCCCGTTGACCAAGTATCTGTCCTGAAGAATTTGAAACAGTGACAAAGGTATGCTAGGTACAGGCTACACACCACTCTGTAATTTACTAACCGTTTTTATCTGATCCTTGTACATGTCATATACGGGATGAGATATTGTAGTTGCTTTGGGCGTTAGAATGTATGATTCTCTCAGTTGCTATAGCAACAGTTTCCATGGTAACATTATGTACGGTTGATATATGAGACATGAGGGTGACCTGGGACCCCCACTATGGTGGGGGTCAAAATGTGTGAAGATGTGTGTGTGTGCTTGTGTATGTGCGTGTGCGTGTCTGTGTGGATGGGTGCGTGCTTGAAAGAAAATTTTAAGTTCAAAAGTTTGTGTCGGCAACTCCACCTAGACCGCAAAGCCGATGAGGGTCAAAGTCAGTAGATAGGTAACCCATGGTCTAAAATTGTGTCTTCCGTTAAACTTAATTTAAGGTCACAGGTCAAAAGTCAGAGGTCAAATTAGTGAAAATCTTAAATTCCTTATATTTTTTAATCAAAGATGGTTATTTACATCCGATCTTCAAATATGTGACCGGTATACAAGGGTTTTATAAAAATGTCAAAGGTCAGAGGTCAAATGTCAAATGTAATAGGCAAAATTCTTTGAAAAGGTGTGTCGCGATTTCTACTTTGTCTATTTACACTTACCGAGTCAAATTTGGAATTTAGTTACCTGATTATGATATTTGGTGATCACCCGATCGGTGACGTCATAGGTCAATGGGGCACATAATACAGTACGGCACTTTCTGTTTGTGCAGGGTGCAGCATAAATTATTATTTCTTTACTTTTCCATACAATGTGACTTGATATTTCAACCTATGCAACCATGTTTGGATTGAGCAATTATACCTAATAACAATGTCATTTTCCATGCTTTTGGAAATACCCCTACTCAGTGCGTTTTCACTGTTACATGTCCTGTATACACTAGCCAAGGAATTGAGTGGTTGACAGGACGTTTTGGTGGGTACAGGAATTGAGTTATGCAAATGATTGTGTCTTAGAACTATTACATAATGCGCGGAGTGGCGGCGCGTTGATTTGAAGAATAAAGGAAATCAGAGGATTACTTGACGCACACGAGATCTGGATGGTAAAATGTACTTCAAAGCGCACGTCATTTCTTCATCCATACAACACATGCGCGTTGCTTACACAACCATCGCCAAGTGTGATGCGACTAGCTACTTGTATAATGTAAAGGGCTGGATGGATTGCGTGGATTGCCCTCTTGTTTCTAATGTCAACCTTGAAAGCCTTCTTCACCCCAGTCACCGTCGGTAACCAAATCTAGTTAGGGATCTAAAATACTAATTGTACCCCATCCCCACTCAGGGAACTTGACTCCGACGTCCCAGCACTCATTTGCTAAGAATAACAATAGTCCGAGTGTATGCGGTGTTGCGAAAGTGACCAAGCTGAAGCTTTTCATTACTACCACCAGCAATATGTGTGTAACATCGTACATGATTAGTAACCATAACAGTTAAAACTACGTAGAACAAAAATAAAAGTAGCACAAGTTGACAATGTTAGCATCGGTACAAATTCAATTGTGCACAAATCTTGCTATATGTATGTGTTGGTTGTGGGAATCCAATGATGACATAAAAATGATCGCGCATATAGACAAACTTATGACCGATATGTGTTTCGATTAATAATGGGATTGAGGGAGGTAAATCATATGCCTGGGAAAGAGGCACTCTTGAAGGCAAACATTCCCGTAAATGTGCACCTCTCTGTGTTATATCCCAAGAAGTTTGGCCTTGCAATAGCACTTAGATTACAACGAACATGGCTTTATCTCAAAACGTTAATGGAAATTTTCTTCCAGATCTTTTCAAGAGTGTGTTGTTTTCATTTACTGGCTTTACACTGAGATGTGATTTTGAGCAAGGCTGCGGTCTGACTTTTGTTCAATTCTATAATCCTAGAAATTTTTTGAATTATACTTTTTAGCAGTATTTTATCTATGAAGGAGAGAAAAGTACAAGGGACTTACATCCACACACGTAACAAACACGTTTAGGATGGATTGAGTTTTTTTTTTTTTCTATTGTCCACCCAAAGAGGAACAGGTCACGTGCATTTGCCCGAGGACGGACATTCTTGGTCTGCAGCTCTCAGCTCTGAGAAAAGGACTTGGAGGTTTGTTCGTTTAATGTTTTCTGCTGTATACCCTGTCGTTTATCTTAGAATTATTCCTCCTATTGATGAACATTGCATGTCTCATGATAGGTGATGCAGCAATTTCTCCACTGTACGGACGGGAGGGAGGGATGCGGATAGGAAATCTGTTCCTGTTTTCATTTACTTGAGCTCTTCGGGTTGAGACTTTGCAAATATTGACTTCAGAGCCACCACCATTACCAAATTTATAGCTGATGACTTGCACGTTTCAACAGGAGGAAGATACATTGTCGTAACCAGAACGAACTAGCAACAGTTCAAAGCATTTGTCACAAAACTGTAACCCCTCTGCCATTAATATCGATCTTAATGACATCATACTTTTTTATGGAACTTTAACATCAAATTAAGTGAAAGCAAAAAAATAAAAGTAAGACGAAATGTGTCATCAGCAACAATTCGGACCCGTCTTCTGTGCGGTAGAGACTCCATGAATCAGTCGATGATATTTACGTCGGCTTCCTCATGAACTACACACATTCTTCACTAATCACGTGTAAATGTGATTTGGCTTTGTCAACCTGGCACAAGTACTGGTTGACTTGTTTTTCCCCGTTTTGCATGATGCCATTTTAGCTGGCAGTGTGTCATTACTGTTCAAAGCATGGCATCGTGTTGCCATGCTTTGTCACTAGTCCACATCTGACACTCGGGTAATAAGCGAACTGGCATAACGATCAAAAGAATGACTGAATGAAACTCACAGCGAAGGCCATCAAAGCAGAGTTTCTGGTCACAAGGATAGATAGATGGTCTCGTTAACATCCGGAAGTTCAAGATGTACCGACCTCAGTTGAGATGTCGTGAAAATAGTAATCTTTTCGATAAATACGGATATGCAACCTTCTCTCATATATATCACCATACTCATTTTTTCGAACAGTGCAGAGAGCACCAGAGAGTTAAATTTGTGTTTGATCACATGGATATCCCTGTTCTGTGGGATGACCAGAAAACAAGAAAACAATTTAAACTTCCCGAGACACTCAACTTGCCAAATGTCACTACCTTTTTTTTCAGTGTTTCCATAGTCCTCACTAATTGTTCAATAGGCATGTGAAACACGTGAGGTAGAGAAAACATTGATATTGACATTGGTCTCCCAGTCGCAACGGCACCGTCTGCATTCATCAGAATCTACCCAACTATGCACGATTTGGGATAGTTGTGCTCATCTCCCCGCAGTGATTAATTAGTATTGCTAGGTCAATGACGTAGCTATAGAAGGGGCAGGGGTTCCCTGGTTGAAATTTGCATTTGATGGCGACGCCACAATTGGGAATGGGGGAATTAGTCCCCTCTTCTTTTCAGAAATGAACCCCTTTGTCTTTTAAACTTAGGACACTGCGTGTAAACTGTCAATTTATGTAAGGGTATAGGTTTAGATGCTCATTGTCTATATCGTCTGTAATATATGCTTCTGTTTCCCAAATTTCACACGCATGTGCCCAACCCCACGTCTCCTCCACATTCCATAAAAGGGCCCCTCTATGTGTACGTCATTTTACCCCCCCCCCCCCACCTCCTTTACTTTACGAGACCTTGCGGTATCCCTGTGTGGCACCAAATCATTAAGTGACACAGATCAACCACAGTGACGGTTTCAAAAGCCGAGGAAATGAGATCTTAGAAGGGTGCCATAACTCCCGGATCTGACCAGCAGAGATTCAACTGCAGCTAGCTCTACCATGCTGGGACAGTGAGGGGGGATAGTGGTAAGTGGGTAGCACAACACTGATTCACCGAACCTTGGTAGAGAAGTTTTACACTCCGTGGAAGTCATAAAGTATTAGGTTTGACTTTTAAACAATTCCGTGTTAAACTTTTAACGCTAGCAGGGTGACAGACTGGGTTTTTAAGCCTTTAGATTTCTCATGTTTGGCTTTTTTTTTAAAGGTGGTTGACTGAAAAAAAAAAAAACTGTTCGGCCTTTTTGCTTTTCTTAATGTAATTTAGCTCTTTTCTGTCCTTCTAATTTTTCCTATGAAAAATACTATTTTGGTAACAAACGGACTGAATTGCCGTTAGAGAAGAAGAGTGAAAAGGGCGTTATGCAAAGAAAATTGATAAACGATGGAGAAAAAAAATAAAATTGTAAATGGGATTTGGTAAGTAATAGAACCGCCCATTCGATATGAACATCGAATATTCGACAACATGTATTCCCTGAAAGAGTTAAATCGACGATGTGAATTCAGTGGGGCGCTGTTAGCTATATAATCCTCCAGAATGCTCATTTGTCTTTTTATTACACTAAACTGTTACAGTAATAAATTTTAGTTTGTCTCTTTTAGTTTGTCAAAGGTGATTAATGTAACCAACATGTAATTTAATTGTAAGGGATCACATGAACCTATGATGAAACAAAACACGTCAAACTTAAGGTACTGCCGAAAAAAATAAATGATTTTGTTCAACGATTCAAGCCGTTTTGTCCCTCTCTACGGTGAATAGTCGTAAGAACTGCAGTAATTTTTCTCCTCACTTAACAACTATAAGACCAATGATGATTATTTTTTTTATATTCACTTAACATGGTCCTCTATTGATACAAAATGTCTCAGAAAATCATTATCGAACATGCCACGATATGCTAATAATAATCATAAACAATAATAAAAAGTTACAGTACACATACAATGCTTTATTTGAC
Organism: Stichopus chloronotus; assembly: GCA_021234535.1. Lineage (NCBI taxonomy): Eukaryota > Metazoa > Echinodermata > Holothuroidea > Aspidochirotida > Stichopodidae > Stichopus > Stichopus chloronotus. The sequence goes on along the minus strand of CM037842.1, from coordinate 29,071,267 downwards.
ATAATGTTATGTTTTGCAATGAGCAATAATTTGATATCTCTTATCAACCCGTTGTATGGTTCGGCTTTCAAAACTTAGCCTGATGATAAAATAAAACGGTTTTCTTTTGTGATACAGTAGAAACCATGAGAAAGATTAACAACTGATATGACAGGAATACCGTAACTTTATCTCAAAACACTCAACAATTATCAACCAGAAAGCCAAAGGCTTTGTGATACCTTGCGACATGGTTATATTATAACAAACATGAATTATCCACATGACAAGTATGAGATGAACTGCAGTTATTGTTCTTAAAGCAATACATTAATAAGCCCCTAACAGAAAATGACCTTTATTTTGGTGACGTCATTTGATGTCCACAAAAAGCAATAGGGATCACCTACCCAGTATGGCAAACCCACTCATCAAGTATGACATCAGTCAACATTACCCTTCTGGAGATAATGTGTTACCATGGTTTGACCTCGGGTGACCTCAAACGACCTTTGACCACCACCAAAAAGGTGTCTTCTATTTAGTATATACAATCCACACATCAAGCATGACATCAGTCAAGGTTAGACTCCTGGAGATATTGTTTACACATTTTTACAGGTTGGCCTCTGGTGACCTCAAATGACCCTTGACCGCGACCAAAAACAATAGAGATCATCTGATCATCATAACCAACCCATACACCAAGTATTACATCAGTCATGGTTGCCCTTCTGGAGATATTGTGTTTACAAGGCTTCTAGAGTTTGACCTCTGGTGACCTCAAATGACCTTTTACACTCACCAAAAATAATAGGGATCATCTACTCAGTATGATCAAGTTACACACTAAGTATGACATGAGTCACACAGTTACCCTTCTGGGGATATTGTGTTTATAATTTTTTCACAGTTTAACCACAGGTGACCTCAAATGACCTTTGACCTCCACCAAAACTTAAAACTGTATTTTACTCACTATATACAATCCACGCACCAAGTATGACATTAGTCACAGTTATCCTTCTGGAGATACTGTGTTTAAAAGGTTTTACGGTGTGACCTCTGGTGACCTCAAATGACCTTCGACTTCGACGAAAAACGAAAGGGATCATCTACTTAATATGACCAACTTACACACCAAGTATGACATCAGTCACCGTTACCCTTCTTGAGATATCGTGTTTACAAAGTTTTCACATTTTGACCTCTGGTGACCTCAGATGAACTTGGACCTCCACCACAAACAATAGGGATCATCTACTTAATATGAAAAACCTACATACCAACTATGAGATCAGTTTTGGTTACCCTTCTTGAGATATCATGTTTACAAGCGAAGTGTCACATACACATGCACACACACAGCTTTGTTTTCCATTCATTCCGAGGACCTCATTGTGCTTTCTTTTGTTTTTTTCTTCCTCAACCCTACCCTTAACAATAGAATGTCTATTGTTAATATTGAGAGGACCGGAGAAATCTATTGAATTTTCTACAGAGGACCTAAAATCTATTGTTTCGGTCCTCGATCCCACCCGAAAACAAGGGCACGCACACACACACGCACACACATTGGCACGGACACGTTTTCATTTATACCACCCAACAGGACCCTCCTGTACCCATGGTCACCCTACCATGAGGATACCTGAGGGGTGTCGCTACTCATCCACTCAAAACGTTTCCATGGCAACCGTTCTCCCATGGGTGCACAGTACAATAAATAGTTCCACTAGCCAAGTGACTACAATATCTCATCTATCCCCTATAGGGCGATGAGATGAAAAGGGGGAGGGGAAGAAGAAATGCCTTTAGCATTTCACCAACATTAATAGTTATATCTACGTATATGTACAACGATATGACAAAAATGATGGAACACTTTTACACAAACAAATTCGTTAAAAATTCTTGTCAAAATCAGTATTTCTAGACAGTCTCAGTTTGCAGGAGTTCAGAAGGAAATGTTTGAAGAAAAATGCCCACTTTTACATAAGGTGCATCAGAATCATATTCAATAAGTCTTTTAGATAAAAGGATTTTCCTATTACCTCGCGAAGTATGAATTTAGACCATGAGCATAGGAAGTATGTGTACGTATTTGTTTTTTTTTTCCTTTCGAGGATTAATTTGCTCATACTTTTTTTTAAACGGGTAGTCATAATAAATAGCCTATTTCGTAGTTTTGTAGTAAATACGGACAGTGCTGATTTTGTAACAGTGTTCCGTCGTTTTTGTCGAGGATTGTCTGAGTTGCTGCCACGTGTAGGGAGCCTACGAATACACGGAGTAGAGGATACAGAAGGTTTCGAGTTTGGGGGAACAGTTTGAGAGCCGTCATGGTTGGAAATTGGTGATCAAGTGGTTAACTGCTGTTTTCACTTCTTTGAGATTTTGAAAGTTATTTTGATTTTCTTCATCGCGCCTGCATTTATTTTACTGGCTTTCATTCAATACATTTTGTACATTTTTTTACATTTTAATCTACCTTTAATTTTCTTTCTTGATATTTGTCATCCATTTATGTTGTAGATGCTCGTTTGCATTTAATGCACTGACTTGCTTTTTACATGTTTAATGCTTCTGTTACTTGAAGTGTAACTTACAAGTGTAGCTTACAGTGTTCAACTTTACCGTCTTTCCTGATATGGCTTTTTCCCTCGATATTGTCGTCAATCATGTGATTATTAATGTTTTTTATTTGTTTAGATTGTCAGTTACTGTTGTAGGGATATCGTACTATGTCACCTGTTTCATACAAACTCATCCGCCTCCATTTTGTGCGTGCACCATTTGCTTTAAAGGGAAATAGGGCGTTTGTTTTACAGAAAACATCCATATTATTAAAACCAATGTTTGTGGATGCAGAATGATAGATTATTCAAAATAAGGAAGGACAGTAGCCTTCTTTTCAAGAAATAAGTTTCTCACAGATAGAAATTCAGTTATTTGTTGCTCAACACCAATTTGTTCACCCAAACTTTTCAAAATTCAAATGATGCATCTTCCGTTGTTCATCACATACATGATGTTTTGAGGAGATGAAGCTTTGGTAGGTGTTTATTTATGAGACTGAATGGTTTAACAATGACTAAAACTATTTCTTTTGTATGTCATGTTGGTGTATTCTAAACGCCCCATTTCCCTTTAATGACCTACAGCGTCATTTGATGGAACCGATCGTACTCGACTTATCGCGGAATGCCAAAATTATTCCTCTACGGCTCTCCAAAGGCTGAAGTCTTGTGAAAGAACCATTGCAACAGTAGTTTTAAGACTGACAAAGTTGAAGGCAAACAGTGAGGGGAGGCTTTAGACTTTATACAATAACAAAAATGCAACCAGTGGGGTTTCAATTTTTGGAATGACTTTGCCTATTGTCTTGCTCTCTCATAGGCTTAGGAATTTCGTGAACTAAATTATTGAGACACAAATAACAGAAGAAGAAAAAACAAGAAGGCAATCCACGGAGTTGCATATCTCATCGCAAACATGCATTGATTTTAATACAGGGCCTGCACATAGGGATTTGTAATAGTTTATTGCAACCACATGTCACGGAGTTCCTGGCACTGATTCTAAACTAGAGGAAATTATTTTTTCGAACATAAAATGGTGCTGAGCAGAACGGAACGGTTATATTGATATCTACTGTAAGCTAGCAAGCTAAAACCTATAGCCTGGTGCCACTACTTAGGCTAAAGTAAAAATAACAATAACGTCTCAAAAGTATTTGTGCATATTACGCTACATAACGTAATTGTAACATTGGGTTATTCCACATAGGTTAGGCTTAATGGTTACAGTAAGGAGCAGGATGAAAGAGCATCCCTACAGTATATGGGTTATATGCACATTAGTCTCCTGTTTACCTGTGCCGGACCTGGTTCTGCTGCAACTATTGTTTGATTTAAAAATGACGTTCTCATAATTTGCAGGAATGTTCAAAGACATTACCCACAGGGGCCATTTCTGCTAAAGTTGTTTTTGCTAAAGTTAAAGGAGGTGTCCATTGACCCGGGTGTCGGCTCTATGACTTTTTACCAAACAATCATACAATTTTCAGCAGTTTACTATAGGAGTTATATACTGTATCTTCGTTACTGTGTTCATAGGAGCAGTCTTGCAAAATTTTGCGTGTAATGCTCCATTAGCTCTCAAGGTATGCTGGAAATACAAATGTTGAGGCAAACTTAGCTGTCTCAAATGTAGGCACTAAGATTTCCCTGGATTTACCATTACAGTAATATTATGTTGATCAGTGTGTTTTCAGGTAAGTCCTTAGAAAACTTTAAGTTAATTGGTCTCTCAAGATATGCTGGAAATTTTTTTATTATTTATTTACATTTTATTACTGTAATGGTGAATCCAGTGAAATTTGCTGATTTTTTAGGCAAAAAGCCAATTTTACCCCAAAATTTGGACTTCCACCGTATCTTGAGAACTATTAGACCAATCAACTTAAGACTTTGTAAGGATTTCCCTTAGAACACATACTGCTTAACATAATATTATTGTAAAGGTAAATCCAGTGAGATTTGCTGATTTTTTAGGAACAAAGCCAATTTTGCACCAAAATTTGCATTTCCACCATATCTTGAGAGCTAATTAAGCATTATACGCAATATTTTGCAAGGCCATTCCTATGAACACAATAATGAAGATACAGTATATCACTCTTATAGTGAACTGGTGAAATCGTATGATTGTTTGGTAAAAAAACTTATAGCCAGCATCTGGGTCAAAAACCACCAACATCTTTAGCAGAACTGGCCCCTGTGGATAATGTCTTTTATGAGAACATTATTTTTAAGTCAAACAAACAATTTTAGCAGAACCAGGTCCTGCACAGGTAAAAAGGAGACTTATGTGCAAATACCCGTAGAGGGATGCTCTTATATCCCACCCCTAACTCTAACCACTAAGCCTAACCTACATGAATAACCCAATGCTATAATTGTGTTATGTAGAGTAATATTTACAGATACTTTTGAGCCATTAGTTATCGTTACTTGAGCCTAGTAGCAGCAGGCTATAACCTTAAGTTTTCTACCCTACAATGGGTATCAGTATTGAGATGTTCGGCTCTGCTTACCACCATTTTATGCTTGAAGAATATTTGCCACTCAGTTACAAATATTTCCCCCAACTAGGTCTCTGTAAGATGTGGTTGCAGTTAACTATTACAAATCCTGCACCTGTGCACTTGTATTGAAATCAATGCATGTTGGCGATGAGATACACAACTCCTTGGATTGCCCTCTTGTTTAATTTGTTTCAATAACTTTGAAGATGTCAAGTATGTTATAGAAAAGAACAAAAGAACATTGTTTAAAACCCATTTTTGCATACATGGATATTCAAATCCATTCCCATTGGTCATTGGTTTCAAGTAACAGTGATTGACGGGTAGTCTGAATTTTGTAGGACCAATAAAAATGTAGAGACAATTTTCATATTCGAATATCTGGAAAATAAATAAATAGCCCTCTTTAAGATTTTGTGACAAGTGATCTTTTCACTTACTTTTTCTCCCCTGAAACACTGACGAAAAACAAAAATAGATGACCAGGAGAATGGTAGTACACCTCATATTCCAACTTTAAAATTGTTGTAGTTGCGATCGCTCAAGTTATAATGTTGCCCAACCTGTTTTGAGTAGTCTTAAACCGAAGACGGAATTTGGATTCAATTTCTCAGCCGTTATTTCCCCTATCACATTTTGTACACATCAAGAGGTAAACGACGTTAGATTTGTCACAAGATATGGGGATGGGATATTATTTTGGTCGTGGTGTCTTGGAAGTGAAGAGAGAGAGATCACTGTGTTTGGATATCCTACATTGTATCTTTACCAAGGGATTGTAACCATTTGCCACTATTCCTATACCTATAAGGTATAATTCAATCTCAATATTATCAAACAAAATAATGTGAAGATGGGATCTCCAAAGCGATATAAAATGCTTAAATAGACATAGGTTTATAGTACCTTTGCAAACAGTGATCACTTAAAAGTCAATTTTCTCGCAAAGAAAGCTGAATCTATCTTTACCCTCATCGCACTTCTGTCCACTGTACTTTACGTCACCATTTTTCTCAATTTTAAGTACTGAACATTTCTTACAACTGCTCTTGTCAGAAGTGCTGTCTCCAGATTGCTGCGAACCTACGAATAAAGCAATAAATAAAGCAGTAAACGGTGTATAAGTTTTGAATATCATAAAGATGACTGGTAGCCTTATTACATTTTATTTGACATCAGTCTCTACTTGATAACTCTCTGTAAGTATCGCCAGGTTACCGTCACTCTTTGCACGTATCCATGTGGGCATCAGTAGCGTTTGTCATTATGCACCCGATTGACACAGGGACTACAGTAACTATAAGTTGCATCTCATAGCACGTGCTACCGAGTGACAGGAGTATAGTTACTATGAGATAGAGCTTAACATTCACACTAGTTATTGTAGTTTCTATCCGAATCGGTGGTATATAGTATATTGGTATATTTGCATCATAGTAGCATCATTTTCTGCACAGGAGCAGATGCAGACAGCAACCTAAACAACCAACCATTTCTCCAAGGAGTTATGAAGACGAAACTGACGTCACACGAGATTTAATTAGATGATCAATCATAAAAGAACAAAAAGGAACCGTAAAAGGACAAAAAAAAATCCGTCAAAGAAAGTCTATTCGTTAGTCCACCCAAGAATCAGTTTGAAAAACATACTAAACTTTAAAGAGTGTTTAAAATACAATATTTGCAAATGACAGTAAACGTTTAGGGATTTCTTCTTAAAGAAACAAATAATTAGATCTTTCCTGATTTCGTAGAAAACGAATTTTGTTATCTTCATATTCATATCATATGTTTATGTTTTCCTCTTCGCATTAGAGAAGTGAGATGAATTGTTATACTTTGGAATCTTTTAACATGCGTTTATTCTGTCACAATGATATCGGTTATTGCATAGAAATATCCACACAGTGCATAGTTTCGGCGAACCAAAAAAGAAAAAAAGTTTATGATATCATTTTATCCAGAAAAGTTAATTCAACAGATTTTAGTGTCAAACAATAACACTTTTTTCTTTTCTCCGTTTGAAAAAAAAATCAACTACCAGGACAAAACCTTAGACAAAACTGGTGCAATAATTTGCATCTATTGCACTCTTTTTCGTGACGCTAAAAACTGTCATGTAATATAGTATTTTGATAGGTGAAGAAAATCATGGGGTGACTGCAAGATGGTTGATCTGGGAGAGGAGTGTAAGGGGGAGGTTTCACCCATCCCCTTTTTGAGAAATTTGTCACCAATTAGGTAATCGTAGTTAGAAGCAATATCTTGCGCACTATTTGCAGTCCTAGCGAGTCACAAAATGTGTTAGACTGAGATATGAAGATTCCACCACGTGTTTCACATTTTCCGCGCCTAGACTGACATATGTAAAATTTAATTTTACTTAAAGTTTATTAAGATTTTTAAACACATAATTGAGCAATATCTGGCATGTTTTTGTGTCATTCAAAAGTGCTAGACTGAGATATGGAAACTTTAAGTTGCAACTGGTTTTCTAAATGTTGTCGCTCTTAGACTGAAATATGAGAAATTCAAGTAACGTTTTAAGTAGCCTCCCCTACCTCCGCCCCGGTTTCGACGGCTCTAAATGCAATGTTTATACGTTAGTAATACGAGTTAAAGACACTTACTTCCATCGTCACTTGTCATGTTGCCAATCCAAATTTTTTCTCTGTGACTTAACTTTAAAGTTTTTACGTACTGTTCCACATCTGAGTGGTAGCACGCCAATCTGTATTTGCCCATTTGTCGACATCCATCTACTGCGTTAAGACAACTCACCTCGTTATCGCAAAAAACATAATTGTCTACAGAAAGAAAATTATATGTAAATAGCAATTAATTGTAGGCCTATATCACTTTCGATGAACAAACCATTGTGTTTCCAACGTCTCACTTAAAATTCAAGGAAGTTCATCACAGAAAGAGAGAGAAATTATTTGTAAATAATCTAGCGGAAAAGTTTATGTTCCATGTGGCTCTGAAATGTTCAGTATTTTATTAACATCCTCTGGCCGCTGATATGGTTTTGCCTTTGAGTCAACCTCGATGAGATTATGCAATTGTATAATGATTCATTTAATCCGATTTGGCCCAAGCATATTGAGATGAGAGATGTTTCATTGGTTGCAAGTCACCCTAGGTCTGTGCTGTTATTGGTGATTGGTAAAGACCCTCTTCTTGTTTATGTGCTGAATTTCGGTCGTGTTCATCAATTTCAGAGTAGTTAACTAAGAGCCATTTATAAAATTATCACTACGAGTATTCATCGGTAAGGGTAAGCGTTTCCTTCAGGTTGGGTACAAGCCGAAGCGTTGGCTAAATTATTACTGATGTCATTTCTCACAGTTAAGCCCAAACAAAAGCTACTCTTGTTCAGGACTACCCGTGACAGAAACTCACATCGACTAAGGGTCTGCAGAGCGCCCATACGGTGCCCAGTGCCCGACAACTGCACGCGTCCGGTGTCTGCCCAATGCTCATACCTGACTGCTGGTGTGAGCCCGACAGTTACACAATATAGTACGACAGCTGTGGTACTGCCTTTAATTACTCATGTACGTTGTGGATTACAACTGCGATCAGCTGTTGTAAATAGTAATAGGCATTACACACTATATGCTACATTTGCATTGACCTGTTCAAGCAAGGTTCGTTGTGATACTGTATACGTTTTGTGTGTAGCACGTTACACATTTCGACACATTTGGTTGACATTTGTGCTAAAATACAAAGTCTTTGAATAGGATTGACATTTTGAACCTTGTAAGCAGTTTTACCTAACTACCTACTTGGTTCACTCAAACAAATGACAAAGGTGGACATGAATTTGCAGAGTCATCACTTTAATTTAGTTGGGTAAATGGTATCAAGGGTCTTGTTCACTATTTGTATGTAATATAAATGTAATATTAATTACATGTAATATGACATAGGCATTCTGAGTAGTGTCTGAAACTAATCATTAAAAAAATTGAAAAATAGTCACAATTTTCATGGAAATCCATCACGATTAACCATTTCACAACAACATTTCTCGTTTACAATTACACCATGAATAAGCATGAGCTAAATAATCAAACTTACGCTTTAAAAATAAAACTTACTAATGTTAAATAAAGCAATTAAGAGACAATATAGGACTTACAAAAAAAATATTGACACTGTGCAACTTTCCCCATCATATTTTTGCATTTTCATCAAACCCTGAAAAGCCATAGCTCAAAGGCTGCAATGGATGTGAAGTTTCACTCTGCAACTTCTGAATGAAACTATAGCTCTTTTCTAGATGCGAGTTACTTGGTCTTAAAAATTGTCTTCTTTTACCAAAGAGCTGATTGAATTAGTGTTTTAATTTATGCCAATTTGGCGCCCAAACTTCGTTTTGATTGAATCGTCCATCCCCGGCTCCCTGTGTCTCATATTTGTATCACTAAAAATCGCAGCGTCATTCCTCAAATGCCACAATTACATCTGTTTCAGAGATTTCATCAAATTTCAATTGTGAGATTATTATCCTGATCATGTATGAAGGTTCATGGAAACAATTACACAACGGTATGTCATAATAACAATAATAATAATAATAGTAATACTATAATGAGACATTTGTACGTAATACCAAGGTGTGAAATACATGTCAACTTACCAGTGGTTTGGGTGCTTACGTCAGCATATTGTGGGCAGGTGGTAGATATCAAATTGTCATCAATTGAAGAAGTTGAAATCATGACTTCTATGTACAAGATTTAAAGAAAGTAAGCCATAAATTTAATTCTTAATGAAAACAACTTGACTGATATGTAATGTTCTGTTGCACTTAATCTTATGAATAAGAATAAGGCTCCTGGAAGCGATGGTCTAACGACCCATTTTTATAAACATTTTTGGCATTTGAAACGTCATATCGTGGTTGCCTCAATCAATTATGCCCATACCACAGGCTGCCTGTCCCCAGAACAGTCACATGGAGTGATTACACTTATTCCAAAACCTGGGAAGAATCCTTTATTACTTAAAAATTATCGACCCATATCTTTCTTAAATACAGATTTCAAAATTGGAGCTCAAGCTATAGCTACCAGAATGAAGCTGGTTATGGAGAATCTTATTGGTTCAAACAAAACTGGTTTTCTCAAGGGTAGATTTATAGGTTAAAATATAAGATTTGTTTCAGATTTAATTAACTACACTAATGAATTGCATACTCCAGGTTTCCTTTTTTGACTAATTTTGAAAAAGTCTTCGATAAACTGGAATGAAATTTTATTCAGGCCACACTTCTCTTTTTAATTTCGGAAATAGCTTTCAACACTGGATTTGTACCTTCTAAAACAATGCTCATGCATGTGTTAGTAACAATGGCTATTCGTCAGGCTTTTTTAATATTCAAAGAGGAGTTAGGAAGGGTTGTCCTTTGAGCCCGTACCTTTTTATTCTTTGTGTAGAAACGCTTCAGGTTAAACACTCTGCCGGTATTAAAGGTATTTCAATCAACCGAACGGAAACCCGTATTCTTCAATATGCCGATGATACTTCATTTATTCTTGATGGTAGTAAAGAAACTGTGAGGGGACAGTTATTTATTCTCCATAATTTTAATCAGTCATCGGGTTTGAAAATCAATTTTTCAAAATCCCATTTTTTTCCATTAGTTTCCTTTGTGAATCATAGATCACTGTTTCTCAAAGATTTTAAGTTAGATGTTACGTTGGGTACTGTATCCATGTTAGGTATTGTGTTTAATCACAATGGAGATGACTTATTTCGCCTCAGTTATCAACATAAACTTTCTCGTCTCAAAAATTGTCTCCGCACCTGGACCAGTCGAGATTTAACACCTATTGGCCGTACTTTCGGACTTTCTCAACTAGTATATCTCTTTCTTGTGCTACCAAAACCCCCAAAGACTTTTATTAAAGAGTTTGAATGCACTATTTTTGATTTTATTTGTTCTGGCAATCCAGATAAAGTTGAATGTTCCACGATTATAAATCGCATTAACTTGGGAGACCCAAGGGTCACACATATCTCCAGTTTCATAAAGAGCCTAAAATGCACGTGGATTAAACGTTACTGCAATGATTTTAATGGACCCTAGAAAAGTTTTTTTTTCATATTAACTTAAAGAAATATGGTTCAAGCGTGGTGTAATATCTCTTATGTATCCCCCAATGATAGCTACGGTGCCCAAATATTATGAAATAATTCTGACATAAAGGGTTAATGGTGAAGTCATTTTTTATAAACATTTATTTGAAAAGAGTTTACGCTATATGTTGAAGATCTCTTCGATAGACATGGTAATCCTTTATCTTTTGCGAGTTTTAAATGTAAATTTGACATAATATATTTTGGTTTATTACGGAGCTTACCCTCCAACTGGTGCAACTCGTCGTTTGATGATGATGCTCATCGGAATATTAATAAAGTTTTGTTCGATAACTATTTGAAATCGCTTAGATCTTCACACTTTATCTACAGTAAATATCTAAATATTATTGCTGAGAAACCAATTGCGACAAGGAAATGGGCCGACACTTTTGATAATTTAACTGAAAATGATTGGTCTCGTTTTTATTACACACCGTGGGTGTCTGTTTCAGAAGTTAGGATACAATATTTTCAATTTCGGTTTATTCATAGCTTCCCCCCCCCCCCCACTAATAGACTGCTTCACTTAATGAGGAAGGTAGACTCCCCACATTGCACATTCTGCGAGACAGAGGATGAAACGTTAAACCAGATATTGAGGGAATGTAGATATACTTCACAATTTATTGAACAGGTAGAAATTATATTATTTAATCATTATCCTGTTTTCTCTAGGCAAAGTTTCTTTTTTAGTTACAAAAAGGCCAGACATCCTTTTAATCTTCTTGCGATTTATATGAAACAGTATATTTTTAACTACAAAATGAATAAAAATAAGCCTAATTCTAATGAATTTTATTATAAGTTGCAATTTATTATTGAAGTAGAACAACATAAAAAGATACAAAGGAAGAAAACTGTAAATATTGATGATATTAGATAGGCATTTGCCTCTTGTCCAAACTTATTTTTCGATTAAGTTTTTTTAAGTACCACATTCTAGCATTATTCTTTACTTTCTGATACTAAGCTATCAATATGGGCATCATATTACTATGTTTATCTTATTGTAAATAATTTCACTTTTCTGTATTACTTCAACGTCAAGTGGAATAATAAACGGAGACAAAAAAAACTTGACTGATATAACAAATATTATTAGGAAGAGGATTTCGTCAGAAAATTTAAGCCACAGATAGATAACACAGTCACGTAAAATTGTACTTAGTCCCACCCCCTCAAAAAAAAAGTACTTGTAACAATTACTTTAATATTAAATTTCAAGCTATGTTACTGTTATGTTACTGTAGTTGCTTGAATAAAGACAGATGGCTGCACATTATGGGAACTCAAAGTCCATCTTCATGGATGCTTAAACCAATCGATTGAGAGATTCACTTTATCTATTCCCTGATATAAGCCACAAGGCCTTCAAGTTTTGACTGCTTACACACCAGTTAAGTTATACATACCTGTTCCTCGTCTGGTACTTTGGATAGGCTGTGAAGACGTCATGTCAGTCATTTCATCAGAAGCTGAAAGGTTCTCTTGAGTTTCAACTGACTGACTTGTCTTTGCGGATTTTTTGTGTTCGCCTATTACACCACCAACATAAATGATGTTACAGTTTTTGTCATTTGTATCCCACCTTGATTGTCCATCATTGTGTATGAGTGTTGTGAGGTAGCAATCATTCTTCTCACCTGCAGGGTAGTGTTCAACGTGTAGCACATTAACACTAGTCTTTCAGTTTTCTGTCTAGCAGAAGCATCAGTGGTAGAGTGGTGCATACTGACTTGAAACCATTAAAATCCTGTTTTTAAAAGCTCACCTTTCTATTGTCTAAGTGTACTTTATCTTGTTAGCTAAAAACCCCATCCCCTTAGATCTTGTTCGTCTGTCACCTCACAGGGACTCCATCTTACAGACATGAAACAATACAACTGTCAATCTTAGCTGCCATGCCCATAGGAAAAATGTGAAACCAAAAAGGTAAAATTTGCTGACTATTTTAATGAGATCGATTCATCATGCTGATTATTGTAATCACTGACATTGTTGATCGGGACTCACTAACACCAAAAAAAAAAAAAAAAAAACTGTCGGAAAAAATCCTAATTCCTACGTTTACTCATTAACAAAAGTTAATAACTCCTAACCTTTCATATTTCATTATAACTGTTGGTACTTTCAATCGAAAGTTGATATTCCCCCGATTTCTATATTTATATTTTGAAGAACAGTCTTGGATGTAACGTAATCGTTTTAAGATCAACCACAACTTTTGGTTATGTATCATTACACTTTTTATAATGCAGCATGTTATGAAATGCAAAGTAAGGTATTTAGTCCTGTTGAGGTCAACCTCTAATTGTCTGCCTAAAGAAAATGAAAAATTGCAATGTTTTTATTACCTTTATCTAACTAAACAGAAATCCGCTAATATGATTTGACTTTTACAGAACAATGATGACGTACAGTTCTTCATTTTTATTTTTCATAAAAAGAAACAAATTACTGTAAGCTGTCCGATAATTATTCGTTACTGTATTATATCGAACTCACCTTCCGTCCCCTGTATGAATAAACGTATGCAGCATATTATAGTGGATATTGAAGTACAAAGTTTCATGTTTCCCTGGTATTCAAATGTGATGAGCAATATCTAATACGCATGTAACATAGCCTGGTATGACTTCGTTTGTCCGAATCTGCCGCGTTACACACATCTTTACCAAGCAAGTGAGATGTATTGGGATCAGCTGCCAAATTCGCGTTGTTATGGTAACATCAGTTGCGCACGGTGTGAAGACAAAGACTTTCAGTCGTGCCAGCGAAATTCATTTTGTTCAGGCCATGCCGATTGAGAAATGATTGAGCGGTCCGAGCAAGGTTTTCTTGGGATTATTGACTTGACGGATTCCTTCAGTAGTCAAGAAATGTTTGTTTTAACTTTTTTTTACTTATTTCACTATTAATGTTGCACGTAGGTTGCTTCTAATCATGGCGCTATTGCAGATGTTTTAATAAACATTACAAAATGGTACAACTGTGTATATAATAATTTTGTTTCAATTTGTGCGCCAGAAATTTGCAGAATGTATTTCACAAAATTTTGATCGTAGTGAGTTTTTGCGACCAATTCGCAGACAAGGTCAGTACATTTTTTTTTGTTGAAACTACCTATAGAATAATAGTACAAAAATATGAGTTCTTGACATGTAACATATATACAATATATAACAACATATATAACATGTATAACATATATAGCACCATATATAGCACCATATATAACAACATCTATAACATATATATCATATATATGAATGAATGAATGAAAGGTTTAATCACAGCTCTGCCTTGACTGCAAGGCTGATTCACATGGTTTCCTTGATTTTAGCAGTTCCCACCATATTAGTTTAAAAAGATCAATCGTATACTCCCAATGTATTAGGATTAAACGCATCTTCTCTACGGAGAATGAATATGATAAGCATGTCAGCAATCTGACAGAATTCTTACTTGATTGTGACTACCCTCTGCATATTATCAGGAAGTGGATGAAAAAGCTTCCATTCACCGTAGGAACAAACTACTGTCCTACAAGCCCAAAGTAAAAAACTGTCGAATTCCTCTTGTCTTTGATTATTCATCTAAATCCGAGGGTCTACATCAATGTATGTTCGGATTTCAGTATCCTTCAGTCAGATAACTCAATCTCAGATCTTTTTAATGATCCTCCATTAACTGCTAGACGAAAGCAACCTAACCTCAAGTCCCTTCTTACATCCTCCATTCTTCCCACCACTAGAAATACAGGTAACAAAAAGTGTGGCAAACCCATATGTCAAGTTTGTCGTTTCATTGTCACTGATGAAACTTTCACCCCTCCTGGCACTACATATAACATTCGGCCCCCTCCACTTGATTGTGATACTCCTAATGTAGTCTACTTATTATGCTGCAACATATGTAATAAAGGTAACTATGTTGGCCAGACAGGCAATAGATTTAGACTAAGATTTAATAATCACAAAAAAACAATACAGGATGGGTCTTTGGGCTACCCTGTACCCAAGCATTACAGCGGCGAACATAATCATTCACTTTCCAACTTGAAATGTATTTTGCTGGGTTACGGCTACTCTTCGGTGACAAAAAGGTTAAGAGCGGAGGGTAAGTGGATAATTAAATTATCCACTCATTCCAATGGTCTAAATAAAGACCTTGGGTTGTTGAGTGATTTTCCCTCTGTTTGGGGTGGGGTGGGGTGATAATGGTAAGTAAAACACACTGAATTGGGGCGCGTAACACACTGATTGTATATGTATGTATTTGTATGCGCGCGCTGCACATGGGCGTGTGCAGTCTGTTGTTTTTGAAAATTGTTTTCAATATTAGTTTGTACTGAAGAAGGACACAGGCGTGTTCGAAATATACACCTTTTCTTGTTAAATTTTTTGTGCTTCAAAATTGTCATATTTGTTAACATATTTATATTTATATCAAATGGGGCATACGTGGATTTTCACATATATATATATATACATATATATATGTACATACATATATATACATATATATGTATGTATGTATATATATATATATAATATATTAAATACTCTTCATTTATTTATGTAACCACTACAAAGAATAAATGTAGTACGACAAGCGAGAGAACATGCATCACATATACTGTGAGTAAAATCAACCGAGAGCATCCAGTTGCTCATGGTTTCCAACTTAATAATATTATCACCGTTCTATATTAATTTTTTTTTATTTTTCAGCCACCAGAACGAAACGCTTTCCCACTTTCTTTGCTTGAAGAAAAAAGCGATGTTCGATTACATTATATTATAATGATAGTAATTCTTTCAATAAAATCGGACTGAAAAGCCTATCAAATAAATCAGTGGTAAAGTAAATATCTACATTGCTTGCACATCAATATTTTACAGTTTATTACAAGGATATTAAGAGAATGAGCTTGAATGTATTATACGAAAGAGGCACCAATCGAAAGATCTCGTCTTCTATCTATTCATTAATCATCTATCTATTCATTAATCATACATTATTTTTTGTACTTGAACCGTGCCAATCTATTTAATATTCTGCAATTTTGCTCGCTTTCAGTTTTCGCATATTGATCAAAGTGTGCAAACATTGGTAACAGAAATTCAAAAGGTAATATTAAACTTTGAGTAAGGATTTAATTTATCAGCCTATGTTATTCATGCAACATTGATGTTGAAATTGTGAAAAGGTTGTGAGAGGAATCATTTTAACCTGAAAAAGTAAGTTTTAAGAATAGCAACTGACAATGTTATTGCTATATAGACAAAATACCCAGATGTCATTGTGTAATTCTATGACGTAATTGTGGTATGCCACTTTAAACGGCAAACAAACGTTTGTTCCGAGCCTTTAAACGTTTAGCAGAATAAACGGTAACATTTTGCCCCATTTTCTGCATAAAATACTTGTTTTTGCATACATATTTATACACGTACTCTGTTGGTTACATCGGAGAAATATCTGTGCTACTGCAGAGCATGTTTCACACCGTTACAAGGTAGGTTTAATTTATAGAAGGAGATACATTTGATTCGTTATTTGAACCTACCTAGTTAACGCCAGAGACACCACTTTGTTCTTTACTTACAGAATCAATGACTGACCTTGAAAGGATTAGGAACTTAACATGAAAGGGTCCATGTCGTCTGATACGTTGTAAATTAAATCGTAAAACCAAGGTGGTCTCTAAAATCTTATAGAACCTTATATTTTATTGCACTTTTCAATTTTCCGTGTGCAAATTTGTCTATCTGGGAAAAATTACAGACTCACAAAGACAAATTTGTTATTTTTTTTTTTGCAACTATTTTCGACAACGCAATTCTCACAACAATAAAAGACAGAGTATTCTAAATGAATACGTCTCACATGAAGTCAGGAACGCCAAAGTTACGCCAGACAGTGGCAAAATATTAGCACTAACTTGGTACTAACATATCAATTATGTCGTGAAATAACCTGTCCGCTAGAGGACAATCCGCTAAGGACGAATTCTACAAAACCTGCAAGGTTAGTTATATGTTACTGACAAATGTTTTTCTAATACTTTGCTATCATTTGATGTGAGATTTTCCCAAAATTGTCGCAGAAAACGTTTCACCTGTAAAAACTCCTCGCGATTCCTGCAAATTTAGGCGAAAGTTTTGCTACTGTTTCACTAACATTTAGCGAGTTTGCGAAATTCAGTTGCAGACCATACGCAAATGACTTTTTCTTCGTGAGATACTAGCTTCAGAAATTAATAGATAAAAAATGATATTAACATCGTTATGTCGTTATATGGTATTTGCAATGTAATATTTTTTAAGTAGTTTACACCCTCGTTAGTAAGGTACCCTTCTTCGCCGGTGTGATAAGTTCAAGATAATCAGTTTAGAACTATTGTCTGTGTATTAATTACTCGGTCAAGAATACCTTTCTAAAATTGAAAATCTCACCATACGATAAAATAAGAGAGAATTCTCAAAAGCTGTATCAATTATTCGTTGAGCATTGTGGATAAATGAAAGTTCATTTTGACGAAGTTTGTTCTTATTTTTTTGTTCTTTGAGTGTGGACGCCTTATATTCCGTCGATGTGGGTCAATAAATAATTCATAAACAGAAAAGACGAACCATAATTTGTAATTTGTTATTTTACGTATACTGAAGATTTTCTTAATGGTTACTTGTTGAAAATATTGACATTGTTTAAATTCTATTTGAAGTCCTAATACTGGGAATTTTTTATTTCTTGACTTGAAACACACCAGATGTCTATTTGTATATTCGCAGGTGTTACACATTATCAAATGTGACTTTACGATCGTAGCTGTGCATTTGTCTCTCTTAAAGGTGCTTGAGAAGTTACATTTGTGCATGTTACTCCCCCGTTATGTACAATCATTGCCACAAAAATTCAGCACAATCTTGACCACTTTAAAACACAAAACCTAAAGGGTAACATTCAAATTGACTACGTGTCACTCCGGGTTACTCCAACTCACTCCAAGTCGCTACATGTCACTCCAAATCACTCCGACCAGGTCACGTGAATACATATTACCGCAAGTCATCTTAAGTCTTAAGAAGTATTTGCTGTTTGTTGGTATTTTAATTAATAGGCAACAACAAAAATCGATTTCGAAAATATGTGAGAAGTTGATATTCGTTAAATTATCGTTTCCTTTATTTTGATTTAATTTCCCAAGATTTTATTTCTTCAACTTCTCACAAAGAAAGGCATGACGAGTCTTTTGATGTTGGCATTGGTGGACCTTCAAGCTAATTCCTGACGGTTTTAGATCGATAACTGAACATGTGTTGTTGTTGTTGATTTTCCTGATGATTGGCATCCGACTTTCTTCGTTTTCACACTTCCATGAAGCTGAAGAACAAAACAAAATTAAAATTAAAATGATGCCCTTTTGAAAACGCCGTCAATCCAGCTATGTGTAAAAATAATACAATGGCAAATTTATTTCGTAAACCCCTCTTAGTTACTATATGGCATTCTTTAGAGAGTATATCTTTAACCGCATGCATTACTAAATCATTACGAAAAGAATGAAAATAGACTCTCAACAGCTGTCACAGATTGATTGCATTTTTATTTTTTTTACAAATGGATAATTAAAAGGAGATATTGCGTTTATTTTGCAGAAAAAAAAATCGTATTTTTGAACACAATTTTCAAGGACAATTTATGACAGATTATTTAAAATTGGGCAAAAAGGTAGCTTTTTTCAAAAATAATTCACAGGCAGAAATTCAGTTAAATTTTGCTAAACAATTGTTTTTACTCAATCTTTCAGATATTCAAGTGATGCATTTCCACTGTCCCCAACGCAGCTTATACCTAATGATGCAAGCAGATGAATCCTTTTTGGTAAGAGTATGGTTTAGCAATGATTAAAGATATTATTTTCGTTATGCTATGTTGGTGTATCGCAATGCAATTTTCTTCTAAATTTATGTATCTACGGATTTTCTATGCATTAACATAAATTTGAGTAGACTATGTTTTTTCTTTCTTTTTCTAAGCTTGACTTTATTTTGCTATTTTTGCCACAAAAAGAGACAAAGAGACCAAAATGATTATATCAGCATCATAGAGGGATTTAGGTGCACATTATATTATCCCGTAGAAACTACTGTGGTGATTCATCAAGTACCGAAGGTTTCCAGTTTTGTTTTGTCTTAGAATGGAACTTTGCAATAGTGTAGTACACATTCTCAAACAGTAGTAGAGTACAATTCGATCTTACCGACATGAGAACTTTGTGAATGTTTGTCACCAATCCAGACTTTTCTGTTTCCCTGTTCTTTGTGTGAACGGTTCAGTTCCTCCTGAAAAGAGTACTCGTCCATTGCTACAGAATAGCAGGCCAAGTGAAATCTTCCTGGAATGTTTTTACATTCATGACGAGCTGTTTCAACACTACTCACCGTTTTACTGAAGTAACAGTACTTTTCTCTTATTATTATGCCACCTGCCAGGGAGCATTCTGTGAAAAGAACATCTCAATTGTTTTGTTAACTGCTTCATTTTTAATTTTTTTTTTCTGTTTGAATATCTTTAATTTAACGTTAAAAGTATTTCCATACTTCCGGAAGAAATAGCACTAAGCACGTATTCATGCAGCAATTGTACTATAATAATTACATACTTAAGTGCATGTGCCATATATTTTGAAGTATGAATTTGGATAAGATGCTTGATATTTTTTTTTATTTAAGAAAGCTAGAGTGAATGTGATCAACTAAATTATTGAGCTTCAAAATATATAACTTAACCATGTTCATTCAACAAAGGGGACATGATTAATATTCCAAGTAATTTAAACTAATTAAAACATTAAAATGAAATTATTCATCTAAAGGTGATAATTGTAGTTGATGCAAATTTTTTATAGTTCAGTCTATAGCTCGCTTCCAAATATAGCGAGTCTTTTTGATTAGTGAGACATTAGTTTTGAGATGAATGTGGGAATCAGCATTATGATCAAAGCATTGTCCTAGATAATTCTTTCCATAGGGTACAAACAGGTGTGAATAAAGATTACATGGACATCATGACTCAGAAATTGAGCGTATCACGCAAAAGTAAAGGGTGCCCGGCCTGAGCCATGCCTATCCCTTATGAAGTAAACTCTTATTACATTGGGGAAAATCTCATCTATGGATTATCATAAATTAAACTTTCCTTTTAAATTGCTGCTTTCTGATTTAGTGAGTTAAAGACTTTAACAAAACCATGTGAAATGTTTGGAAAGTGTACAGAAATTGTTCTGTCATTCCTTCTGGAAATACATACCACTTTGTTTAAGTTCCAAACCGCCAAGTGTGAATTGGTTGCACATTTGATCTTCTTGAATCCAACTGATATCTTCATTGTCTGTAATTTGGGTTATGTAGTAACATCTATTCTCACTGCCTGTAAAATTAAAGTTGAATCGCAATTTTAGTTTACTTTTCTATTCGAACACTGTTGGACACCTTGACCATCTCATTTGTTCCTTATTGAACCTCGAAAGAAATTTTCAGATGATGGACCATCAAGTAAAAATATGAACCCTGAAAATTCGTGATGTTTGGACTTACATTCTGGCTTACATTCACCTAAATATGTTTTAAAGCAACAAAAATTAGGTAACAAGAGGGCAATCCACGGAGTTGCGTATCTCATCGCCAACATGCATTGATTTTAATACATGGCATGCACATAGGGATTTGTAATGAGTTTACTGCAACCACATCTCACAGAGACAAAGTTCGGGGAACTGGTTGTAAATGAGTGGCAAACATTCTTCAAGTATAAAATGGTGGTAAGCATCTCAATACTGATATCTACTGTAAGGTAGCAAACTTAAGGTTATAGTCTGGTGCTACTAGGCTCAAGTAACAGTAACTAAGGGCTCAAAAGTAGCTGTGCATATTACGCTACATAACACAATTATAACATTGGGTTATTCCATGTAGGTTAGGCTTTGTGGTTAAAGTTAGGGGCAGGATATAAGAGCATCCCTCTATGGGTATTTGCACATAAGTCTCCTGTTTACCTGTGCAGGACCTGGTTCTGCTAAAATTATTGTTTGACTTAAAAATAATGTTCTCATAAAAGACATTATCTACAGGGTGGATCCAAAGGTGATGTCTATTGACCCAGATGCTGGCTCTAAGTTTGTTACCAAACAGTCATACAATTTCACCAGTTTACTATAAGAGTAATATACTGTCTCTTCATTATTGTGTTCATAGGAACGGCCTTGCAAAATTTTGCGTATAATGCTTAATTAGCTCTCAAGATATAGTAGAAATGCAAATTTTGGGGCAAAATTGGTGTTTTTTTCTAAAAAAAAATCAGCAAATTTCACTCTTTGTAATACAAAAGTGATATACCTTGATTATTACATTCTCAAGTAAGTCCTTGCAAAATTTTGCATTAAATGCTCAAATACATCTCAAGATATGCTGGAAATACCAATTTTGGGACAAAATTGGCTTTTTTTTTCTAAAAAATCAGCAAAATTCACTGAATTTTCCATTACAGTAATATCATGTTGAACAATGTGTTCTCAGGTAAGTACTTACAAAAATTTAAGTTAATTGTTCTAACAGTTCTCAAGATATGCTGGAAATATAAATTTTGGGGCAAAATTGGCTTTTTTTCTTCTCAAAAATTAGTAAATTTCATTCTCTGTACTACAAAAGTGATGTACCTTGAATATTTCATTCTCAGGAAAGTTTTAACAAAATTTTGCATTAAATGCTCAAATACTTCCCAAGATATGCTGGAAATAGAAATTTCGGGGTAAAATTGGCTTTTTATTCTCAAAAATGAGCAAATATGACGCGATTTACCATACAACTAATACATCTCACACATATTGGCATCATGCACAACCTAACCAAGTTTCAACTGAATTCGCTCCTATGCTTTTCAAACTATTCTGGAAAAACCACAATTTGGACAGGTCCGGACGCACACACACCACCCACCCACCCACACGCACGCGCACACACGCACACGCATTGGCACGGACACGTTTTCCTTTATACCACCCAACAGGACCCTCCTGTACCCATGGTCACTCTACCATGGGGTACCCCTGGGGTGTCGCTACTCATGCACTCCAAGTGTTTCCATGGCAACCATTCTCCCATGGGTACACAGTACAATATCTAGCTCCTCTAGCCAAGTGACTACAATATCTCATCTAGCCCCTGTAGGGCGATGAGATAATAAATAATAACTGCACACAATTATCGCTACTCAATTCTCTTCAATGCAATTCCATATTTTGCCCAGGATATTCAGTCACAATAGATGCTAAGACTCTCATAATAAAAGTACAGTTTCAACAACCTTTCTAATGAAGCAAGTTCAAATACGTAAATGCTTTCTATTCTGCAGAGTGCCTTGAAGTAGTTTGTAAGTTTAATGAAAAGGTTAAAACTTTCCTTGACAACTAAAATCGTTGTTACAGTTTCAGTAACATGTATTATTTTGAAACATTGTTACCATAATTGTTCTTGTTTGGTAAACGTTCCTATTTTCCATTTCTCCTTTAACATAGTGTTAGTTTAGTCAAGACAAAATATCACATTGCTGAGAAGTAATATTAAATTTCACACTTTATTCACAATTAAAGTTTCTAAGTAGTAGATTTATCTTGAAAAGTAGATGAACTAACAAGATTTAACCATAAAGACTTAGTTTACGAATTATTAACGTTCAGTTAGATAAAGTTTCATGATAAGCGTATCTTAAATTTACTGTGGATCTAGTTTTACTCACCTCTCGTCCGTCTTAGCAAAACATTTGTTACAGATAAAATCGCTGCTACAATTATAAATGGTTTCATGTTCTACTTTAATTTTAAATCCAAGAAATATCGTGTGTAAAGTAAGCGCCTGTCACTGCTAGCGTTACCCAGCTCTATATATGTCACCGTTGATCAACAGTAGAGTGCTTTCACTTCTTTGTTGCCATGGGAACTTAGTGTCACATTATAACATTCATATCTTCTTTACTCCTTGTCTATTGCAGACAATCGATATCAGTTAATACAATAAATGTGTTTTTAGAGAGGAAATGAGAAAAGTCATGTTCTTCATATGTCACTAATGTAAGTTATCGACAGATTATTACCGTATACTCTTCTCGGAATACATACCGCTGACACAAAGAAAGAGCCATTGTGGTTGTAAACATAAATCTTTTCAAGATAAAACTAGACTTAGATAAAGAGCGAAAGATAATCGTCAAATGTTGTAAAGATATAGTCAATCGAAGTGATGTGGCGGCTACATTCACTGTAGATGATTAGACCTTCTAACATTAACTTTACTGTAAGACAACTAATGCAGATGAATTATGTTGTTTGGTATTTGAAGACTTGATTCAGAAGGAAAAAGTCATTGAGCAGTATATATTTATGACTATTTATCCCTTGGCTGATTTCCTTTCCTTTTGCCAATTCAACAAAACTTTTTAATGTACTTGTCCTTGAGCATATGGTAGAAAAACAGTCTTACGTTTATTCAATTCATTCAATTCAACATGTATGCCTAGGGATACTTCATTATCATGCCTGTAAGTAAGATACATGATGTTATAAAAGTGCAAAGCAAAATGTATTATTTATTAACAATGAACGCGTAGTCCCACGGAATTCATTCTTCGGATAACCGATTATGAACTACGAGTACCCGGCACCGAATTGTGGACCCTATGTAAGCACTAAACATCTTCTTGGCATCCAGAACTACCGAGCGATTGCAAACATTTTTGCTCTCATGAAATTGAAACGTTTTTAAGAGGTCTGTAATACAAACATGTAAAATCATCTCACAACCCCTCCCCCGCACCTTCAAAAAGTTTGCTTCTCATACGTGATACCGAGTTTCCATAAAAGTCACGATAATAGCTGAAAGAGCTACGTAGTTACACAATGACTGAATATGGACACCTATAGGTGGAAGGCATTCACATTTGCTGTATCAGTCAAAAGGTGACCCTGTAGACGGAACTTCAGTCACGTGATGAAATGCTCAAGTGTCCATTAGATGTAAAAAAACAGACATACAGGAATGCAGTTTAATTACAAAATGACAAATTCTACGCTCATGATAAGATCAAGGTTCGCTATCATCTTCATATCAATCGTCATAGCCTATAGTCATCGTTAGTTACATTGTTAGTTCCATTAGCAGCACATATTATGCCCCATGTTTCTTTTATATTGTTGTATACTGATATAATGCATCTAATTAATATGGCAGACGTCACGTTGATCTGAACCAGCCAATTCTCCTAGCAGATACTGTATTAACCGCGAATTAATTAACACCATTACAGAGTAAAAAGTGCTCTGAGTTAGTAACAGGTAACACATACAGGTTCTCTGTCAGACAAAATGGGGGGGGGGGCTCTTTTTTAGGGTGAGCCTAGAAAAATCGGGCATGCTTTTGGGAGGAAAGGTGGGAAGCGCTATTATTTAGAGTTACGTCAGCGGTGTTCCCTCTTTTTCTTTTCTCTCCTTTTTCTCTCCGGAAAGTTTTGTTGTTTCTTTTCTTGACCTTCATACACTATGTTTCCTTTTCCTTGAAGCTATAGAGGAGAGATAATATTCAGTGGTAAAAGATACATCAGTAGACGTTAGACTCGAACTCATGATTATAACATTACTTAAGTAATCATTAAGAGTGTCCCGTAGAGACTTCCGGGTGAGATAACTGTTTATCTCTAACAATCATCTGTAGTCTCACCAAATCCTGATCCTGAACCAATAGCATTAATTTAACAGGAGACAGGAGTATTTTAAATGCCAGTACCGCTAAAGATATACTTACCCAAGGATCTGGAAAGTTGCATAAAGTAATCTTGCTATTACTCGTCGTCTCATTAATTGAAATGATTGTCAGAGATGCAAACACTGGAACCAAATAATATTAAACAGAATTATGATGTTGTAATGTTGCAGTTAATCTGAAAATAATTGTACTTATAGCTGTTCTTCGATAATGGTTTAAATAAATGTAAATGTTAGATTGTTTGACAATTATCAACAAAAAAACATCTCTTTCATTTTGAATTTGTTTAAGCCTGGAGAACTCCCCTCTTCGTTCTTTTGAATTTACAGAACTCAATTCACTATGGTCAAAATTGACTATAGATTGGTTAATATGCGCCGTCTCAAAATATGGTCAATTTATTAAACGTAAATTACGTGTATCAAGTTGACCATATTTTGGGTCAGTGCACAGTTAACAAGTCTAGGCCTATGGTTCATTTTGACCATTTCCTTTAGAATGCAATAAGTGTTGCTGGGACAACCCTAACAAATATAAATGGACCTTATATATCCTTTATCATTATGATATCACTCATTATGATCCTCTATTGATTCAACAGTATCAGGTGTACTGAGTTGGTATGCCTTATGCAGAAATCACATATTTGTTTTGAAAATGTTATTGGAAGTCTTACCAGAACAAAAGCAGTTATTTTCACACACCATTGAGTAAGTAAAAAGGTGGATTGTTTGCCTCTATATACGACAACTTTAATAGAAAGACTTGCATTTCTTAGCACTTCTCTTCCATTTTGACTTTACATGTTCATCGATCTGTATTGCATGTAGAACCACATCATTCCTTCTGCCCTCTTGAGAAATGTGCATGATTTTACCAAATGCGTAGGTCCATTCTCAATGGTATATTTCGAGCAATGCTGTAGTAGGAATCGAATTTTATGCCAAATTTTGTAGACAGATCAGCAAATGACATATACGTTATAAAATATTTTAGAGTGCGACGTCATATTTTTTTAAACTTAGTGTCAGTGTTAATTTTTCTTACAGATGAATTGTCTAAAAATTATTCTTGAAAGCACAGAATTGCTTATCGTTGTTAATTTACTCAAATGACTTAATCTCTTGTTTAGTCCCTTTACATCTTTCATAACCTTACATAATCTAAATATTTCAATAATTTATATTGTAATTTTGTGAAAAGACATCCCAATTTTTAGATGCTCTACATATTGACCACAAATGTTTTCGATTCTCGCATAACGATTACATGAATCTTTCGACACAAGGATTGAAGGAAGATGTTTCAACCTAAGGATACTGTTGGAATAGTCTAATATTACCAGAATTTCCAGAAATATGGTCAAAACACTTCATTTTTCTTCAAACCCTCTCATTGTGTTATTGATAAACAATGTTCAGGGAAAGTATTACAGCACCGCTCTCTGATTGGCTGAATGAAAATAAAAATGTGCAAACTATCAAAACACACTCAGTCAGTGAATTTGATTGTCAAAAACGTCATTTTTGAATTAAAAATTGGAAACTGGATCATTTCTTTCAATATCCTTTAAATGATAAACTTCCGCACGTGGGAGAGGGTAGATAAGTTAAACTTCTTCGTCTGTCTTCATTTATTACATTTGCAACCCTTACACTGCTCTTTAATGAGTTTCCCGATATCATCATGTGTAAGAAGGCATGGTATTCTATGTAATATGGAAAAAGGGGTTCTGATCTTAAATACGTGAGAAGTCTAAGAGAATTCATTAGTTCCTTTTCTTTCTTTTTTTTTTTTTTTTGTTGTAGTAGACTCCTGAGTGCGGTACGGATTTTTCAAAAGAAACTGCATATATAATTGTGAAGAATCCTTAAACCATATTGGTCCACTTCAGTCAAGTGACCGTGCATTATCCGAAGTATAATACACCGCCAATTTTATAGGAAAATCACAGGCGGATGAATACAATAAAAGCGTAGGTCGACAATGTCCTGTCGTCTGCTGCAGTCTTACACAAATCAATGTTGGTATTAATAATGTTGATAGTCATGTTGTGAATCTTGTTTACCTACCTCTTGGGTTGGACCTAACTGTTTTCAATAAAAAATGAGGTTATTTACAAACCGGAATTTTCTTTTACATCTTACATCTCATTTGGTATGTATGTGTAAGGTTAATCAATGATGGACGGTGTATCTGCCGACATTTATGATAATGCACTCTCGGATGTTAAAGCGAACGATGCCGTGTGATGCACACGCGCTAGGCCCTCGTGCATCGCTTGAATTTACCTCCGATCGTGCATTATCCAACATGTCAGTTAATCAGGGCCTTTTTTAACATACATACTGGTAGACCATGGCCCCATGGCACAGTCCCTTACTCGGCCCCTCCAATTTGCTCATTTGTCCCCCCTCCCCCCCCCCCCCACCAGTATGGTAGCTTTCTTCTAGAAATTTTTGTCTTCACGTGTGAAAACAAATTTATGCAGACAGGGCAAAGTACAAACTACTTCACTCAGTGACTAGCTTAGCGTACACTGCAAACAAGTTCTATATGTACAACATGTCTGTCACATTTTTAACAGTGTATACCTAGGCCTAGTTTCCTGAAACTAGGCCTAGGATCTCGCCGTACATCCTTTTCCCGGATACTACTGTGTATATTCGTGTGTGCAATGTATATAGCGTCACGTTTTCGTTGGGAAAGAAATTATAAACGAGTCAATGGACATATTTTTCTGTGCATGAATACGATCGTCATAAATCATATGCCCCTGCAACTGCAATTCTTTTTTTCCACCGTTTTGCTGATATTTTGCCCAGATCATTCTCCAAGTTCAAGCTAATCAAAACATACCTACGTTCAACCATTTCTAAAGATCGGCTGGATTCGCTGGCTGTCCTTTCCATCGACAGTGAGGAGGCATGATCACTTGATATAGATGGACTAATCAATATGTTTGCTGGCAAGAAGACCAGGCTGAGTAAATTCAATCTCTAGCCTTTCCAAGTTCTAGGGAAGTTGGATACCATTTGTCCATATGACACAGGATTTACACCATGGGTGGAAATATCAGTGCTGGGAAATATACACCTTTATGTTAATTGGACACCGGTCATTTGTTCTTATTGTCCTTTCAATCTTTTAATGTATTCTAGCTTTGCAACGTTCTTTTGTTCCCACTTCAGTATGACCGACAAGGTGGACGAAAAATGTGTCTATGAACACAGACTGCCCCCAAAATCTCAGCCGATAAAGTCACCACAAAATGTTCCATATACGGCTTAGATTGCATCAGAGAGCTTGTAGAACCCCAGAGTTTCCAGGGCCCGTCTTAGGGCCCTGGACCCACGCCTTTGGGACTTCGCGGCTCCGCGCTCGTGATGTGCGCTTCTCCGCACCAGCCAGGAGCCCTTCCTTCGCTGATATCAAAGGCCACCAGACTCATCGTGACGTCACTGCGATCAGTGTATCTTTTTACCAATTGTGTCAGTGACGAGATTGCTAAGCTAATACGGGATGCACAAGGCGACCCAAACACACGGACTAAGAAGCCTAGGGATGGACTAGGTAGCCTACAGGTTCCTACACCGTATAAATTTTGATCGACGGAGAAATTTGAGAAAACAAAATATAAAAAGTAAGGGTGATTTGATAAATTTACTTGTTGGGTATGGTAAACTCATTTTTGTAAATCTGGAGAGCATTTTTCGAAAGTAAAATAAAAAAATCTTCATACTTAGTGACTTACGGTGGCTCCGTTTAGATGGCCCCTTTTTTCAAATGCCCCCACCCCAACTAAAATGTTTTTTAAAAAGCCCCTGCAGTTGATATACGGTCCAGGATTGACTAACCCTTCATTAAGCAAGATTTTCTTAATATGCTCGTTCTTCTCTTCTTTCTTTTTTTTTGTCTTTTTTCTCGTTCGCTTTCATGCTCTCTTCTTTTTCTCCCTCTGTCTCTCATTTTTTTCCTTGTTTGTGCTGTTTCACTTCGCTCTCATTATTTTGTGTTTTTGTTTACCTAGTTGTTCTTGTTAGTTTCCGTGCAGGTTGCTAGACCGATGATATAATTTTTGATGACAGACTGAATTCTAGCGTCCTTCATATGTTTGGTACCTTTGTTTGAAACTGTTGTTGCTTTTTATATTTTTGTTGAACATGTGACATATAAATTTTGAATTGAAAAG
This sequence comes from Stichopus chloronotus, assembly GCA_021234535.1. Taxonomy (NCBI): domain Eukaryota; kingdom Metazoa; phylum Echinodermata; class Holothuroidea; order Aspidochirotida; family Stichopodidae; genus Stichopus; species Stichopus chloronotus. The sequence goes on along the minus strand of CM037842.1, from coordinate 29,042,034 downwards.
CATCAGCATCTGGTCACATAAATATAGCCGCGATATCATCCAAAGTTATAAAGAAACAAAATTATGATTATCCTTTCTAACATATGACAATGTTTCACATTTGGCTTTTCATTAAGACATTGGAGGAAGTGTTTAAAGTAATAAAGTGCTTTGGATGAACTAAGTAACTTTGTAAAGATGTAAATCATTGTTATTTTCACGTTTTAATTCATGAAACGTTGCAAGTACAATGATCGCTAAGGTTAAATTCTTGAAACGAAATCCCACAACGTACTATATTCCAGAATGATCAAATGTGAAGAAATTCAGACACAGAAAATATTCAACGATATTCATGCGACATTAAGGAATACTGAACCTTAAACCAAATCTAAGAATGTTCATAGGATGTTATCAGCGTTCAGACAAGGATACATAATATCAGTTTCAAGATGTCCTTCGATCCACTCGGCATCAAACGGCTCTAGTGATTCTCCTTGATTCAGAAGAGATGCTTCCCTAAAGATGCCGGTAACCTTCTCGACCATCATTGTTGATTTACATCTTTTACTTTTCCCTTTGATCTCCCGTAGCTTGTAACAAAAGTCCCCTCCCGCTCGAGATATTCCACAAAGATTCTTTTTCAACTTCCGACAGACAGGAACTGACCATTTTAATGATTCACAAATTGACCAGTTGGCTTTTCGCCTCAATGTCCATAAGCTCGACCTTGCCTCTTTCCACTCGATGTCTGTATCAGACGGAATCTCGGCTTTTTCAGAGCACGGATGTTTAGGTAGGGTCATCTTAATAACGTCACTTCCGTTCCTCATGATTACGGTACCGTTTGGGTATCGATCAATTGTTTCCACGTAAGTGACTTTCTCGCCAAAGAATGGTCCAAACACTGTTGTAGGGCTGTCAGTAAAACAGGCAATTGGAATATTCACGAAAGTGGTTTCATCTTTCTCCAGAAAGCCAAGATGAAATTCTAACTTTTCATAAGAAGTGTTAAGCGAACGTTGTAGTTCAAGTGGTGAGGTAGCTAAAGCATCTGTTTCATAGGTACCGTACAATAACATGGCAACAGCTTCACAACTTGAGTTGAGCATTTTAGCTGGATAGCTATCTGGTAACTTCAAAACGTTATCTGAAAGTCAGAGAATAAATGTCTTCTATACGCATCCACTACTCCTGTTAAAATTACATCGTGTGTTTTTACTTACGTTTACAGTCTATGTTAAAAGGGATTAGTCGTTCAGGAAGAAAGCTGATAATCATACTAAAATGTTTGATCACTCTTTCGGAGTTTTGAGTACTCTGAAATTAGAAGACTAGTTAGTATCATGCCACAAAGCTGGCAATACAATATAACATACCACCCAGTGGAATAGTAGTGGCAGTAGGGTGATAATGGAATTATTCAGTGCAAACTTGTAATACAATATATCAGTTTGCAGTGTAACTTGGTTTGTCCGAATCCATTGGAAATTGTAATCTCTCAGTTTGAAAGGAGTTACAGATGTCTTTCAGACTACGTTTACTTACATATTGAATAAAAGTCAGTTTTAAGTTACAACGTCCTATCACTTTGTTATGTAAATACAATATTTGGTATGGATACTACATAAGTAGCTGCATAAGTAGCAGACATTTCTTAAAGAAACACCATCAGTGTCTGTCAAGATGTATGGTAATATTTTACTTGTTTTCGCAGGCATATAGGGATGATTTTCTTTCCCTCGTATGCTGTCCTCTGTAGTCTTAAATCACTTATCAAAAGGAAACAAAACCATTGTCTCGTGGCTGCAGGAAAAACACCTATAAGTAGGTGACTAATTAGCCTTCTGTAGCTTTGCTCCATTCTATCTTAGTTATGACAGTACGCATTTTCAATTATTATTGACTATAGACAATAAGCCAGAGATGAAAGTCTAGTATACAATAGATAAGTATTTTCCGTATAAATCAAATCACAATATTTCAAATGTCACCTACCTCCACAATTGTCATCGAAATAAGTTCCTATAAAAGATTGCGCTGCATCACGTGACACCTTGTAATACGCGGCGTTGACTTTCACGTGTTCGTAGTACATATTCGTCAATACAACGTTGGCCAAAACGTTTGTTGAAACCATTAAAAACATCGTCCATATAGTTCTTAGCATATGCAAATTCATTCTGAATTTGTTATGTTTTATTAATGAGGGGTTTAACATGCAGTGCTTTTCTGACTTCATAATATCGCCAAACACACCTCAAATATATTCTAAATGAAATTTACTGCTTTTTAGATTTCAAAAGCACCTTACTGATAGGTACAGGGAACTTGTCTAAGCATTGCTAAGCAATAACCTATTATTAGGGCAAATATTTTTACTGATTTCCCAGCTATGAATTTTTATGTTATCTTTGACAAATAACCATTTGGCAATTACGAATCCACAACGATATAACTGGACTAGCAATATGCGCATAGTCAACTTCTCTACTAGCTCTTTAATAAGAAAAACAATTAAGGAACATTAAACAATCCTGCAGGTAACCGTAATTTTCAAATTAATTTAGGAATACGCTTTATTTAAAATTTAAATATTTACTAGCTACTGCTATAATTCGAACAGTACCAGCAGAGTTAGTTATATGTATATGAATAAAGTGTGAAATATTGGATTAATTAACCAAGTCGAGATGCAATGCCAACGTGATAATTTTGTGAAAAGTCCATAATATTACATCCACACAAAGAAATGAGCCTTCATACAAGATTGAGTAATATTGCAAGCATATCTACTCATTTTATTTGGAAGATAAATAATTGTGTTATATTACATTTAACCTATATTGACGTTTATTTCTGAGTATGTTGCCATTAGAGGGTACAGAGAGGTCGATAATGCATACCACGAGTATATTATAGAAAACAACTTAATACCTTAAACGTTTAATAGTAAGAGAAAACAGTGGAACTGATGCCAGTGTTGTCATATGGGCTATACTTCAAACCGTGTGTCACTGTCTCTGCCACCGAGTTGGTCGAAAACAAGCGATCAAGAAAGTAAAATCTCTGTGACAGATTTATTATGTAACAAAGGTGTATGTTCTGTTTTACTTCCACTTTATATGTGTCAACTGCAGTCACGCAATGTTGAAATTCTCCATAGAATGGGTTTCAGATTAATGGTTCCACATAGCCAAATGATACTTTCTTGTATGAGTTACTTCTTCTTCGGATCACCCAGAATCTCCATCCAAATCAGTTGCATGACTTTCGGTAAGACACTAAAGGTGCTGAGAGATATGGCACGAAAGCCAGTGAGATAGAGGAAAATTATAGATGAAGTCTCTTGAAAGTAGAAAGAAGTTTTCTGTGGGCCTGGTTACCCTGGTAATAGTCTGAAGTTAGCAATCCAATTCAATATAGTGATCATGAGTAACCAAAGAGAGTAATACTCCCGGTAATGTCTGGAGTTGGCCTAAGTTTTACTGTGTTTCATACGAGCCATAATATTATCAGGGTTCTAGTATTCTGGGTGACACAATCAAGTAACTCTTCAGAGAAATACTAGTATTTTGAGGTGGAAAATAATCAGCAAATCTTCACTGACACATCACATTGGCCTAGTGCGCTGATTGGATTGGGCTTTGTACTGTTTTATATGAAGTTGGGAAAAAAAATCAACTTTTTGAGAGGCCGGCCTAAGTCTGCCCCTGATACATTCCCAAGTACCAGATATCTTTACATCACCCTCATTCCTAATGATAATCTCAATGAATATTATTTGATTGCATATAAGGTACACCTTTCAATGTACAAACGACCATCCTTCAACTTTCACTTCACTGGCTTTGGGACATGCAATGCAGTTTTATTTGTAATGATTCGGAGGTCTGGTAAATTATCTTGACTCTTGCATACAGAATAATCTAATCTATGTAGCAGCTATAGCATAAAAATGGAGATGAATTCTCCTTGCTACAGGTATAGGAGAAGGGGATCAAAAAAGGATTTGATGTATACGCTCGAAATTTGTTGAAATATTTCTATGTGAGAAATAGTATATTTGTATCTGATTTAATTGACGAGTTCAGTTTAAGTCAGAGGAATCACATAGACATGGATGATAAATATCAGTTTCAAGATGACCTTCTATCCACTCAGCATCGAACGGCTCTAGTGGTTCCTCCTCAGATATAAGAGATGCATTCCTGAAGATGCCTGTTACCTCCTCCAACCTTATTGATGATTGACATCTTCTACTCTTTCCTTCGACCTCCCTCAACTTGTAACAAACGTCACATTCTTTCCTGACTAAGCCACACAAATTATTTTCTTTTAATTTTCGACAGACAGGAACAGACCAGTTTAACGTTTCACAAATTGACCAATCAGGTTCTCGACTTAATGCCCATAAACTTGACCTTGCGTCTTTCCACTCTTCTTTTATGTGAGGTGGTATACTACCTTTCTGAAAGCAGGGATGCTCGGATACCAATAGTGTCATGACGTCACTTCCGTTTCGAAGCATTACCGTACCATTGGGGTAATGATCAATAGCATCAATATAGGTAACTTTTTCCCCAAATAGTGGGCCGAACACCGTCTGAGGACTGTCGGTAAAGACGTTGATTGGAATGTGAAAGAAATTTTCTTCATCATTTTCTCGTTCAAGAAAGCCAAGATGAAATTCCAAATGTTGATAAGAAGTGCTAAACGAGTCTCGAAGATTAGCGGGTGCTTCTTCCAAAGCATTTGTTTTGTAGATACCGTAAATCAAGACAGCAACTGCACCGTCACAATCTGAGTTCAACATATTTTCGGGATAGCGATCTGGTATTTTTACGAAAGAACCTGCCGGAAAAATGATGCAATTAATATATATGAATGAATGAAAGAAAGAAACACAGACCCTATCCACAAAACTCACTTTATTATGATACGAGAGAACATTTTCACATATTTTGTAGCTACCATTATTTGATGCAATGATTATTATTACATATCACTCAAATTTGAGGGAAGAACCTCCGGGAAACAGTAACTACATTCCGGGTAACTCAGAAGAGTTAGTTTTCGGTAACTACCGTATGCTACTTTTAAAAGCAAACTTAAAATTCCCCTTAAAGCTAAAGAAGCCTGCTGCTTAGGTTTTCTTCCTTTTAATACTTCTTTAATTTTTTTCTAATTTGTCCGTTTTGTATGGTCCTCTGTTACATTTCATAGTGTATGTGTGTATGTATAGACGAAATAAACTAAATGTTGCCATTTATAAGTACATTTTACAATGTCATCAAGGAGTGGCCATGTAGGAGTGGCCATGTAGGAGTGGCCATGTTTCTCTGATCTCGGAGTCAGCAATGTTCAAGTCAACCGTCTTGTGAAGTGATGGTATAGCTCTAGAAACTAATTATAAGCACATGTAACAAAATTTATCGTTGATATTGAACGTGGATATTTATTATTAACGTAATGATGTAAGTTACAATCTTTTGTTGTGAGTTCTGGTTGTCGAAACTATACCTTCTACAGAAAATTAACGTAATTTTTTTTTTTCATATTCTAACCTAGACAATAAACAGAATCAAAATGACCAATAAATTCTTCTTACTGTTGTGACAGCTGTCAAAATAGGTAGTGATGAATGACTGAGCTGCATCACGTGTCACTTTGTAATAGGCAGCATGGACCTTCGCTTCATGGTAGTAAACATCTCGGATCAATTCAGAATCAACATTCGATACCAAGATAAATAAAATCACCGGGCACGAGACTTTAAGAACGCACACTAGATTCATCATGAATGTTCTCTCTCTCTCTCTTTGTCGTCAGCAGAAGTAAAGTCCTGTCTCTCTGTTCATTTTCAGTGGAGATGATAGACTGAGCTATAAGTGAATCGATAATCAATACATATACACTTCCAACAAAATGCACTTTTTTAAAAGCTCAAAAGACAAACTGAAAAATTGAGCCTTATCCACAAAGTCTAGTGTGCATGTCTTACCATATTTATCTTCTTTACAGTGAATGGAAACATCGTTATATACTTAACATATATTCATGCCCGTGTAAGTTTTACTTGACTCTGTTTACCTACAAGAGAGGAAATTAGATAAAAATTTATATTTAACTCTGTCTTCCACAAGAGTGCAGATGATAATAAATTTTATATCATCAATTAAATTACTCTACCATGTAATTAACATGTCGACATCGTCTTGTTGTTTTGTCGTTGTGTGCATATATATATATATATATATAAATATATATATGTGTGTGTGCGTGTGAGTGTGTAAATAGATGTGTCAAAGAATTAGAAAGTATTAACTTTTTATATCATCTCCGGTCGACTCAAACAAAGAGATACATAACATGTCTAGAACCATCAAACCCTCATGAATTATTTAGTGACGATGTTCTATTCATTTACTCTGGGATGTTTTCAGTGTGGATAACCCCATTGGTTGACAACTAGTTACGTCACTCACTTTTTCGAGGAGATTTCATCATTGGTCGAAGCTTGCAGAAATCTTGAGGGCGCAAGCGAAGGCCTCGATTCCATTCAGCCACAAAGCAACTGTCCCAGTTCGCCTCAACACTCCGTGATGTTATTTTTATATTTTTGTACCGCCTTTCTTCTTTGACAACTTCCTTGGATGTATTTAGTCACAAGTCGTCACCACCATAAGCATCAATAATTTATATGAGAGCAACAAAGAATGGCAGAAGTGGATCCAAGATTTGGCAGAAGGAGGAGGGGGAGACAGGATGGTGACTGATCCCCGTCCTGGAGAGGGGTCAAAGGTAAGCGGTGTCCCTTACCCTTCAAGGAAATTTTTGCTAACCTAGGGTGGATTAGATGCAAAATGTTGCTCTATTTGATGGTAGATTTGAAAAAAAAAGTTAATCAACGCTGGACCTTGTATTAACTGTAAGATAGTGCACGATCTGGGATTAATGCAAGTAATCATGAGGGCTCAGCGTGAGTACATCCAGCCATAGCAAGTAGACAAACTGGACACAAAAGCCTGATATTGTGGAAAATTATATCTGAAGAATTCTTAAACTCCCTTGAAATAGGAAAGGAGCGACCCCCTCCCCCCTTAAATAGGCCCATGAATGAAACTTTGATCATGAAATCAAGTCGACCTCTCTCTGACGTCTCTATGTCTCCACCCCCCTCATTCTGATGTCTCTCTCTATCTACCCCCCTCGTAACACCCCTTCCTTACAACAGCTACAAAAATGGTAGCAAATCATTATCAAGCGACAGCAGCAAAGAGAAAAATGTTTATATATTAGGATGTTCTAGTAAGATATTTTTAAGCGCTTCCGTAAAACACTAGAAGCTACGTTTCGATCTAATTTCTGAATTGAGATATTCCAAAATCCAGGGGCGCTGAAACATATGGAACGATGGTGTATAGATGAGGATGAGAAATGGGGACGAAAAATATCTTTACAGCGGGTATTGAAAGAATGAACACTGTTTGATATGTTATCAGTAACGAATTGCTTTGTAGTTGTTAGTTGTATCATACCGATGTGTTATTAATACCAAACTGCTTCTTTGAACAGTTACCATGGTGATATGATTTATTTGGTTGAATAGAGGAGAGTCGCTGCAGGATACCCATAGGGTGGTCTTGATATTTACGTTAATCTATGAATATGTCAAAATAAATGCAATAGTCAAAGCCAACCATTATAACACAAAAACGGCTTAATGACTAGCACGGTTCAAGTCGTTTTAAAGATACTTGCACTACAATCCCGATTATATTAGATTATATATACGTTTATTGAATATGTCCGTTGTGTTAATCAGTGGGCTGTACGTTTACGCCCATGTACTACGATTATGTTTATGACCTGTTGACGTTTTTTGGTTAAAATAAAAAAAATGGTGGACATGAGCAGCATGTCCATTATTGTGTTTGGTTGCGTTTTCAGATGGTCACGTGATCGCATATTTTTCGTTCAGTTTATTTCACGGCTAATTACTGCCTGAAACAAATTGAAGCTTTGCGAAAAGATTCGTATAGCAGAGAAAACATGTATGTGACAAGATTGGAGGAAAACATCGGCAATTACGCTTTTTTTCCTCAAGAGTGCCACATGTAAATGTTAAGTGGCCTATTACAATACGGTATTAAGTATAGGCTCATTCACCGATACGTTAGGCAGGTCTCCCTGTCTAGAATGTTTGTAAATCGTGTATTTGTTTATATAATATTTGGGTATATGCAAACATTATTTGCATTTTGACTCTCAACTCATTCCATCCTGTTGTAAAACTAAATTCTTGTAAAAAGTCTATCAAGAATGTGATGACATGGAGAAGTGCATAAAGATTAGAAAAACCGTGAAACTTTTTTTCTGGCAATTTGTTGGAATTTGGACAGAGCAGTATGGTATGTCTCAGACTGCTTCGCTGCAGGCCTAAGTCACTTATAGCCTTGAACAGAGGGTTAAATTAAATCGATTTGCACTTAATCTGTCGAACGTTAACGTTAGGTAGCCTTTAATAGACTGCCTTAGTCTGTGCGTTTGTTTTCATGGCATGAACGAGAACCTAATAGACAATTATATATCGGCCACGGGCCTGTATCGGGGGGGGGGGGGGATTCGGACGAACCCCCCTACAAGATCTGGAGTTCCGCTCAGTCTTTGATAGCAGGCCTACGTTAGCAACATATACAATGAGTTTTGATTTGTTGGTCATAATTGTCTTGTAAAATGTTCCAATTATGGCAAAATCGAACCCCCCACTGAAAAAGCTGCACACGAGCCTGGGTCATATAAATTCCTATCACGGAAATTAATCACAATTACCAAACAGGGAATGTTATGATCAGTGCCAGCCGTATTCAAGGGTTTTTGAAAGCATAACACATATTTGTACACCCTTTAAAGATTTAGTCTGACAGTATTAAAACCATAATTTGCAAAGGTTACCACATTCACACTTTACAAACTGTTTATGTCAGTGACCTTTGTGCTAGTAAGTTGTACGACTATCATATGCATAGTGTTCTTGTGCAAAAGGCTTTCTGACATATCTGGTCTTTCTACATCTAGTGCTAAAAATCAAGTAAGTTTGAAATATGTAACAGTATTTATTCTCTCTGCTGTTTTCTTTATTTTTCAACCGATTTCAAAGGATTGATCTTTCTTAAGGTTCTTTCATTATGGCTTCGTTTTCCCTACTTCCAGATTAATGTAGTCACTTAATAATTTACTCCATACCCCTTGGCAATATGCAGTATTCTAATTTCTGGTTCGTGTCAGTCATTTGCAATGACTTTGGTTACATCTTCAACTCTTGTATGCAATATTGCCCCCTCCCTCTCCCTTCAAACCAACTAACTCAACTCTACATATGATCAGTTTAATTTCAACGTTGTAAATGCCAGATAGTAAGTGCTCATGTCCAGTTTGGTTTTGATACGTAACCAAATTTTCTATTTTCTTAATGACTTTGTTTTATACTTCTGCTTTCAGCTACCTTGTTTGTCTTTTGTAATATTTAAATTCTACAAAAAAAAATAATAATCAATCTTTACCAAGGTAATTATTCGTCTGTGTTGACTAAGTATCGTATAAATTACATTAGATATGTAGGTAGGGCGACTTTATGTAAGATAAGTATTGGTGACATGCAGTAACATAGTCTCCCTATCTTATTTGTGCATGTATTAGGTAATTAGAAACGAAGAAAGAGAGATGCCAATTATTGTATATCTAACCAGAACAAACAGTACTTAGAATGTCGTAACGTATCAAGACCAACATTCCTAACACACCTAAAGTTCCTCAAAACGAAAGTAAACCAACTTTTTAAGTCAGTATGTTTTGTCTCAAACAAGGATAAATTATGTCATTTTCAAGATGTCCTTCTATCCACTCGGCATCAAACGCCTCCAGTGATTCCTCCTCAGAGAGAAGAGCTGCTTTCTTGAAGATGCCTGTAACCTCCTCCACCCTTATTGATGATTTACATCTTCTGCTCTTCCCTTTAACCTCCCTCAACTTGTAACAGAAGTCCCCTCCTACACCTGACAAGCCACACAAATGTTGGTTCAACTTTTGGCAGACTGATCCAGACCAGTTCAAACGTTCACATATTGACCAATCAGCTTCTCGACGTAATGTCCACAAAGTCGTTCTTACGTCTTTCCACTCCTTGGTGTGAGATGGTATATCATCTCCCTCAGAACACGGCCTTGTTGGAAGTGCAACCTTCATGACGTCACTTCCGTTCCTGAGTATCACTGTACCATTAGAATCTCGAACGATCTCTTCGATGTAAGTGATCTTTTCACCAAAGAATGGTGGAAACACTGCCGTTGGGCTGTCAGTGAATTGGGCCATTGGTATTTTCACAAATGTGGTGTTATCTTTTTCTAGAAAACCAAGATGAAATTCTAACTTTTCGAAAGAAGTATTATACAAATGTCTAAGGTCACTAGGTAAGTCATCAAGTGCATCAGTCTCGAAGCTTCCGTACATGATAATAGCCACTGCACCGTCACAGCTGGTGTTTAGCATATTTTCTGGATACCTGTCTGGTAACTTCAGCAAGGAATCTGAAAACAATTATGAGTGACATGTATACATACCTGTCATAGCAACTGTTTCTGTTACTTTCCAGTAATGACAAATCATAAATAGTTAACGGAAGTGAAATTAAAACCATTAACCGTGCGACAATTTTAGAAACCTTACGTAAACACGCTTGCTTTTCTTCTTTACATTGACTTTCCAAAGGAACAATTTAAAAGAAAACCTTCTGAAAGATATAAAGGCATCATTAAGAACTAAATTAAGGGGCTCATTGAGTTGATATCGATAAGGGTGTGAGGATTTTGAAGGGTACAAATACACGTTCCTAACAGCTATGAAAACTGTGAATTTTTTTTTTATTTTTGACTTTGACCTGTACGGGCTGTGTTCATATGAACTAGCACCATTGTAAAAAATGTCTGGTCCCGAATTTTGAAAAAAAAACTAATTTCAATAGTTATTTACTGACTCATTAATGTTTGTTTGTATGGGACACATGCGGTTTCTTTTAGTTTGATCATTTGTCATGAGTATGTGAAGAAAACGACTGTCACAGGTCTGTAAAAATTTAGTGAATTTCACAAGACAACTCAATGAGCCACTTTAATACCATAAACACCAATGAATGCAATACAATAGTGATTAAATAATGTCATACTTTTTCCTCTTCTGATTATATCTACTAATGATGAATGAATGTTCATGTAACGGATTCATTATTTGTTTCTACAATTAGGCCAAGTTCTGTCATTTTTCAGTTGTTGTAATGCCAATTACAACAATTGAATCCTCTTACTCATATCCTAGAATAAAGAAAATTCAACAGTATTCCTCATGATCATGATAACAGAATGTACTGATACGTTGCAGTAAAACAACATTTAAAACACCAGGGTTAGTGTAACTTACGTAAATGTTTCAAAATGCTACATATATTTTTCTTGCCAAATTGCATACGTTTGCTATCACACTAAAACTCGTTAGTGAGTAACTTCGAGTTTACCTTACAAATGAACCATTGTGGGCCTCGATTTGATTTTGAAAGTAGATATACATGTCCCCAGTCCTGCCTAGCTCCCGGCCAACCATTCAAAGATGCTCGTGGTGGATACCCAACAACACGCTAAATATTACTGACTTACAAATACGACTTACTTCCATGACAATCTTCAAAATAATTCCCCAGGTAAGCTTGGACGGCTTCACGTCTCACCTTGTAAAAGGCAGCATTTATCTTTGCATGTCCATAGTACATGTTTTTCATGGTAGTGACGTCGGAGTAATCCTTTGGTAGCACCACCAAAACTATGGCCCATTGAAACCTCAAGGCTAACAAATTCATTCTTAAATCTTCTCTCTGGACGTCGATCAAAATAATAGATAATTAATTCCTTGGTTGTAGTTATTCAATAAGATATTCCTTATCTGATTTTAAATTGTAATAAATCCCACTTTCAAATTCACATTCAACCGCCTCCAACAGTTATTTAATCCCGTGACAATGGGGTTTTCAGTCACTATTTATATCTTCCACCTGCGGTTCTGCTTGAAATATGTTACTATACAAATGCAAATCTAAGTGCTATTTTTCATTTCGTGTTCCCGTTACAAATATTCAATTTGCAATCAATTTTTCTGGTATACGTATGACGACTGCAAGATTTTTCTTTTTTATTGAGATGTGTATGCAATGAAACCAGTCCACTGAATACACCTCAGTTGTAAAATGCCTAATATACATGTAAAGACTTTTAAACTGTCTGTGACAACTGTCTATGACAACTGTCTAATGACAGAACTTTAAGTTGTGGTTTTCCTACCACTATTATCACACTAAACATAAGTAAGCACATTGCAGAATGTTACCCATATAATCATTAACGAGCATTTTATATATACATATAATGCATTAATGCATTTTATATATTTTTATATTTTATACATTTTACATATTATATATATATATACGTATATGTATGTATATATATATATATATACATATATATACATATATATATACATATATATATATACATATATATATATACATATATATATATATATAAAACTATAAGACTCTTTCTCTTCAGGATAACAGCATTGTGTGAGCTGGAAGGGCAGTATCAGCTCTTTTTATTTCGATTTCAGCCTGGATTAAAATTGCACAATAGATGCTTCTTTCTATGTTTGCAGGCTGATCCTAACTCGTTCCTATTGTTCAGGCTGGCCTTGTCTGGCTTATAGATTATAAAGTACTTTTCTTTTGTGCAAAGGTTACAGGATTTGGTGGAGGTTGAGTAAGGACTACCTCTGTCGACAATTCTCCATTTGATGGAAAAATCGGTTTTTTGTTCCTTGAGATTCCAGATGTATTGACTAAGCGTTGTTGCATTTCTGTTTGTACGATTTTTAAAGCTGCTTTTGTGTGCTATGTATCTCTGTTTGAATGTGTTCTCTGTTAGGCCAATGTACGTTTGTTTGTACGTCCTCTCTCATCAGGGAATTTTGCTGTAATGGTTGTGACATATTTACCCGAAATGGGTACCTCTTAACTGCACAATGCTTTTAACACCTCAGTGGAATCACTATCCTGACGTTATTTCAGAGTATTTACTGCGCTCCAGTAATTTGTAAGCGTTACATTGAAAGTACCTCATTTGTATCTTATTTCTTATTGCACATAAGTCTCATGGTCTTCCAATTAAACTGTATCATTGACACTCATCGCTGATCATACTGTTACATGCTCTGATTCAGTATCCCTTGTCTTGTCCAAGCGGTCATTAAACACCACCATCAAATGTAACATCAGACAGCTGATGTAAACATACCACAGTTGTAGAATATGCAAAAATCAGCGAGCTCCTACATTTTTGTGACGTTCTTATGGCATCCGTAGGTATTGTTTTTTGCTTCTTTTTTTTCTAAAAGAACACGAATTATGGGGATGTGTGTTCAGTTGACTATGGACACATGAGGGTCACAAAGAATCCTTCAACCCTCAGGTCGAGTTGTTGTATTTACCTCACACTGCCTAGCACGCTAGGCTGGTCGACCTTCTACCGACCCTCCTTGTATCCTTCCGAGTTAGTTGTGATATCAAGGGAGACTCGGCAGGGAATCCTAGCCCAAGAGAAGGACCATCATCATTTCATCAGTATACTCTAATTAGAGGTTTGAAATCTCAGTACAAACACTTAATTTCTTAATTCAGTAACTTACACTCATTCGCAAGTCCTTTGTATTGTTATAAATACACCAAGGAGGTTTTGAATACACTAACAAGGCTCACGCTATATTTTCTGAAGGTCTACAGTCTTGGAGAGCGAAAGGATTATCTCAATTGAAATGTTAGTAACTTTGTATTTACAATAATGCTTTGACCAGTCCCTGCTTTTCTTGTCTACATTTGTTAAATTTTGATCTCTTTATTTTCTAAAAGTGGTACCAGCGGGGATAATTCCGTCTGCCTGATAGAATGTCTTCAAATGGTGTATCTTGAATACAAATAGCCTTGATTCCAAAAACGAAGGGTTACCCAAGCATGTTCACTAACTGTCTAATTCTGTGCTGGACATCTCCAAATCATTCATTCAAGAAATAAATTGCAAATCAAATAATTACAAATAAACTAGCTGGTGCAGGTCTATAACATATATACAGTAGAACTGAAATGATGTATAAAGTTGACTTAACTCCAGCAAAATAACAGTGAATGTATCTCATGAGTGGTTTATCAGTTTGTTCATCCATGGTTGAGTTTATTTCAAACACTCGGATCTAATATCAGAACATTTAGAAACGAATCAATTGTTACCTACAAAGCTGAAGAGGTAACAGAGATAAAATTTTCCCTTGAGGATTTGAATCAACATTTCCATATTAAATGTTGATTGTTTATGTGTAATGTACCTACTTCACATCACCTACAGTTTGTGGGATAGACTTTAGGGACTTTTAGGATTGATAAACTTTATAGCAATGAAAAGAGTCTCATCTACATGGCTAAATAACGATAGGAAAAGAAACGAAATACAACACGTGATTTACACAAAAAGAATTCAATCACAGTACGTCATTCTGGGCTGGAATAATCTCAGAAAATTTTTATTCATAAGTATTATATGAAAAGCATTATATTCAAACAGACACATATCGACCAAGAATCAGATGGCAGCGGAAAACTGTAAGTGTGAGAACTTTTACTCCACTGCTCCTATCTAAAAGTAGGAAATGATCTTACATGCATTTGATCTAACATCTAAATCATAGTGATATGATCCTGCATGTGTTTGATCCTATGTCACACTAGTACGATCCCAAACGTGTTTGATCCAACAAGCAAACCTTAACTGAAAATTAAGTTGTGATTCAATGAAACATGTAGTCATGTTTAGCAGGCTCAGTGCAATATCATTCTTAAACTCGCATTCTGCAGGACTGGAATTACTGAGTTTTGTACACACATTGAAATGACTTTTAAACTTGTACATGTAAAACATCATGGAATACTGTAAACTAGTATTTACTACCCAGGTACGCGACAACAATATCAAGACCTGGTTCTGAAATTGTGACCGAAATCAAAAGTTTCATTAATGTCCATTGTATGAGTATCAAAATTCAGCTTATGTGCAACTAAAAACACTTCATTATCATGCCAGTACCTAAGATACGTTAACATGTAAAACAAAATGCTGTATTTTCACTTCTCGACAAACTCGTGACAAACGTTGGTCTGTTGGCTGTCTGGGAAGTCAACAGACCATGCAAAGAGAGAGTAAACGGACCCAAAAGTTTGACACAGTGTAAATACTAATAACAACTAGAATTTGTAAATAGCCCTTCAGTAATATGTGGTGGTACTCAATCAAGCTTGTAGACACCCAGTGCACATCACCAGTATATGAGCAATTTATAAACGATGTAAGTGACTCGAACGATGTAAAAGACTCATTTGTAATCAGCGATTGTTAGAATTACATAATTCACAACTCTGTCAGAGAGAATCACTAACATTCAATAATAACAAGACCATTCTTGGATTTATCAAGGATCCTTTACCATGCTGATCTGATACAAGCTACAAGTACCACATACAGCAGAGAAAATATTCAACCATGCATGAAATCAACACTTCAAGGAAAAGTGACTCATTTCATGGTATTGATTCAATATTATACCAATAAATTGCATCCCTGCATTCTACAAGTTTGAAAAACACATAAATACAGAAGGCTGTAAGTCAAGCATAAACAGAATAACAATTCAAAACAACTAGAAACATATAATGGAGGCAATGTGAATACAGTCAGTCACAGTAAGTGATATAACTTAATGTGTGGCTCAGTTTACAAAAAAAAAAAAAAAAAAACTGAACAAAACATGTGAACAAGATTTTTCAAGGTGAAGTTTTCAAGGTGAAGCACTCAATAGAATATTATGATATTATATCATATTCCATCAGCAGCAGCAGCAGCTACTTCTGACCTGTGGGGAGGTTACTCCTGTTGTTACCGGATGATGTGTGGGGTAACGGAGGCTGACTCGGTGGTAAAATGTGACCCCCTTTCCTGGAGAGTAGTCCAATCTCATCCTTCAAGGCAGTCTATCTCTTGGGCTTGAAGCTGCCAAATTGAAACCAAACAAAGGCAAGCAATGAGCAATTACATGATTGTAAAAAACTATCACATTCAAGGAGTACTGTTTCTTGAAAACACAATCTTAGCTTGATAGAGGAAATTGTATTGTACATGATCCGATGTTCTAATTATTCTGAAAGGAGGTCTGATTATTGGAAGTCTTTGTTGGACTTGAACATTTCAAAATGCACCAAAAAGTTGTCAAGAAAATAACATTCTCTGTACACTTCTATCGCAAATTTACATACATTATACATACTGTAACTGCTGTATTATTGTTACATACTGCTGCATTACTGCCTTAAAACTACTATATAAATATATTTAACTCCTATATAACAGCTTAATAATTGCTATATAACTGCAATGTAACTATGTTATAACTCTCACATGACTAAATACTATATAACTGTTTTATAAAAGTCCTCCGCTAAAGTATATAACCACTGTATCAATGCCATGTAACTGCTAAAAAGCTGCTAAATAACCACTTTACATTTAAAAACATAGATATGGCTCACTAGATAAATGTACCTTGTTATCTTCATTGGTTGCAGTGCATAGCTCTAAAATGTGGATATTATATCACTTACAGATGTTGACACAGAGGAAAAGAAAACTCCTCGTTTTGAGACAGTGACTGGCTGTGTATCAGCCCCAGGTACTGATGCAATAAGGGAATTAAAGTTGAGAGAATCAAGTTTCCCAGCCTCAAACTGGATATGAACTAAAGGTTTTAAAAGATTTTCTAAAATATATGAAAAAAAAACACACAGAGAGACTGCTGGTCTTATTTGCTAATTCTAACTTGTAAATACAGCATGACAAAAAAAAAAAACAATTGAAGAGAAAGCTCAAAGAAATTGATAGAAAACAAAAAAATCATAACAAATCTGAAAAGAAGAGTAAGAAAGATCAGTTGCAGAACTATTTGCTCACCTGAACCAGTTGGATAAGTCTCTTTCTCTCAACAGTGTCTGCTTTACGACTGCCTTGGAACTCACCACCCTGTGAGGGGAATAAATTGAGGAAATTACAACATGGAACTCACCACCCTGTGGGGGGGGGGTAATATTCAGTAAATTACAACAAATGAATGGTGAGATTAATCTCTCAGAATTGTAAACTAACTTGATTACAACAAAATCTAGACCAGTGGGTCTTAATCTGTTTTGTTCCATTCCTCCTTTCCAATCAGTTACACTTGGTATTCCAACCTCTTAAAATATATCAAACATTCAATACATTGAAGGCATGACTTCAGTATAAAGTGCTTGTACCAGTTTTGCAATCCCCCCCCCCTCCTACAGGGCGAGAACAACTGATCTAAAATGAGACTATTCCTTATTGGATCATACGCACGTCAAGTTTGTAAATCTACGATTCAAGTTACAAGTAACACCAGCAATGTTTATTACTTTATTGGTATCATATCTGGTGATTTGGTTGCTCATAGATGCCAGTGTTGTGGACTAACAGAAATCAAGCCAATCTCCTGAGGGCCTATCCACCTTCTGGTATTAACATTTCAATGCAATCACGTTTTACAATAACACAGCAAGCAGTACCAACAACTAAAAGGGCATTGTTTGCGACTCCAATTATTGTCAGTTAGCCTACCATTAGCTATGATACTAATACCTAAATTAAATTTAATCCACTACAAACGATTTTCTTGTTTCTAATGTTATTTCTATTGTGCTCAGTTTTTTCATACTTTTTTAATTGTTCTTAATGGTTTGCCATGCCTTCAAGCCTACTTCTTGCACTTAATATATCTTAGTAGCGTTCAACTCATGAAGGAAAATATAACTATTTAAAAAAGGCCAGATGCTGGCAGGACGGCTCAACAAGAAAATGGTGACATGATGCTGAGAAAAGCTGGACATAATCACCGCTAACCAGTTACAATGAAGCAAGGGAGAGTAGTTGTAGTAAATTGAAACATTAAACATCCAACAAACAATAAACAAAAAAGTGACATTCGAAACAATATTAAGAGACAGTGGAGTAACCCTAATGGGCCTGGGCCATGATGAGCCAAGAAACCCCTAGACATAAGAGGGCCTTGCTACGGATACCGAGTTGGCAATTCAGCCACATTGTCATGCAAATAAGGAACATGTCCAAGTTGGTTTCACTGTACAAAGTCACTTCAAAACAACACATTTTACATTTATGTAACTACTTCTGTCAAAATCAACAGCACTTTCACCTTAACCTTATGAACTTAGAAAAGTTGCCTACTGTAGGAAGAAACAATATTTCAGAAAATGATTTACTGATATCTCAGTTTTATTGAGCAGTGTAAATTAGAGACAAAATTCTCCCAAAATCTAAACGTTTAGTTTTACTACTGCATAGAGTGAAACTTTCTGTCCAATTAGGATGGAAAGACACAACAGCTAGCTATAATACATATCGATTTGCCAGGTAGGTAACCTTGACATTTGTCAATGTCAAAGGCAGAAAATCTCAAATGAAAATTTCTTTGAGGAGCACCTTTTTTTAATGAGCATAAATTTCAAGAATTAGCTCAAAGATGGAGAAACAGTAGCCCTGCCAAAGACCATCAAAAAAGGTCTATGATAGATTCAGCAACAAGAATGCAGTGCTTGTTACTGCACAATTAGTGAAAAAAAAGAAACTAGCAAAGTAATTCCATGCACTTTGACAGAGGCAGGTCAGAAAGAAAGTTATAGTCTGGTGTCTTTGTTCCTGGTTCTTTGTTCTTTCAAAGGGGTGATTCTGAAATACTGTTTCAATATCTGATGTTTATTTGTCCCCAACATTAATCACACATTATGTTAAGTTTACGGGGTAAAAAACTGACTGAAAAGAAAAAGATTGGAGAGAAAAAAAACCTAAACCCCAACAGACAAACTTTGGACAAAATGACCCAGCTGAGAAATTCTAGACAAGACATACCAAGGAAACATTTTGCATCCATATTATTCGTAACTGATTGTGAAATGCAAATTTAAACTACATTTTCTGTTGGCTATTGGTAGTTTTATTCCTAACTGATTGCAAAATGCAAATTTAAACTACATTTTCTGTGGGCTATTGGTAGTTTTATTCCTAACTGATTGCGAAATGCAAATTTAAACTACATTTTCTGTTGGCTATCGGTAGTTTTATTCCTAATTGATTGTGAAATGCAAATTAAAACTACATTGCCTGTTTGTTATTGGTAGTTTTACACCTAAATTTCTTCTGTGATGCAAGGAGCTGCTTAAAGCCTTTGATGTGGCATGTTTATAGGTCACATGGGGAAAAAACTGCATTAAAAGAATGTTAGGTCTTAGGTACTCAAAATGCATCTCCTGATCAAGACAAAAATGAATACGAAGCAACAAAAGGTGTTGAACAAAGCAACAGAGGAATACAATAGGTAATTGTTGTAAAAAAACAAAGACCAACTTCAAATGATAATACAAGTTGAACAAAAGAACCGAGAAATGCAATAGGTAATTGGTTTATAAAAAGCAAACATCAAAACATTGATGCAGTGTAAAGGACAACTTAAAAGTAGAGAAGAACTGAAATAAAAGTGAAGTAAATTCACAAAAATATTGTAAAAGAAATTGGAGAACAGAAATGACAAGAACCAGAACAAAAAAGCTACGACAGAAAACAGTATGAAAGACTTAAAGTTTACTTCCCTAAACTAAATAACTAATTCACTGGAGCAGAAAATCATAAACATCAACCAACAGCGCAATACATGACACAGTCACTCTGCATAACTACTAATAAAGTGGTGTCAATACTTATAAAGTTGTGTAAATTTTGATAATCAGATTTTCATTTCGGTAAATTATTGCTAAGCAGGCAAAGCTGTAAAAACAAATCCACAATTGTGAAAACAAACACATTAACTTTGCTCATAACAATAAAAATTACCACTTCAGAAAGATACATCTGTAAAGAAAGAACAAGGTTAAAATTAATGATTTTTTTGTTTGTGGGTTTGTGTGTGTGTGTGTCTCAGCAGACCTCAATGGGGAGAGACTGTTAATAACTGCATGTGATAGACGACATTCTCTGTGGGTATCAAGGAAAGGTGGAGATGGATTGCCAGGTAAGAGGGTCTGAAGGGAGGAGGCGGTTCTTCCCTCATTTCCAGTAATTAAGATGCAAAATGGTGCCACACAGAGACAACCAACATTAAGGTAGATCTTCATTTAAAATAGCATTATCTGTTTTTGGAGGTCAAGCAGAACTTTGCAAGGAGCAGTATTATGGGAGTAGTTTCTGTTTCAGAGGGTATCAATTTTCATTCAGAGGGAGGGCTGAGCTACCCTCCTGAAACTTTTTGTGTCACACTAAACATGTTCATTATTTATGCATATGATTTTTGGTATTCCTAGAATAACCATATACCACTAAATGCTATACATGATGATTACATATACCATATAAACCACATAAACCATATACTAATACATACTATACATGATGATTACAAAATTCCAGAAATAGATGACAAATTTATGAGTCAATACTACTACTTACCAAACTTGTCTGTCTTGCATCTAGAGCTCTTTCAAGTTCCTTCTTCTCTCCCAGTTTCATGGTCATCAGTTGGAGATGGTGTGTGTTCTCTTCTATCAGCTCCGTGATACGGTGCTTCTTCTCTTCGATCTTGGCCTGAGGTTTGGGGAAAGAAGAGACTGAGGAATAAAGTTGTCACAAGTTGTCCTTCAACTGCTATGAAAAGTGTATCTATATACTAGCAGACGACTTTCTCTACTTCCATTTATTGATATGGAACAAAAGATCAAACTCAATATTGCTTCACATTTCTCAGTCACTAGGATATTCTTTGTTCCAACAACTGCATTACGCTGATGTGTAAACCTTAAAAGAAAATTTAACTGATGTTTCCGTTGATACAGAAAACCTGTCTGTGAAAATTTCAGATCTACATTCTGTTCTCACAACTGTGAGACAGGAGACATAAAAATAGCTCTTTCAGAATTAAGAGCAGAGAATGCAATACGTAATGTTTCATACTCACATCCATCTTCTCAAGATCCTTGGCATTATCCATTTCACCCAGTCTTATTTTCTCTTTCAGTTCTTCTATGTTTCTGTTGACTCCAACCGTCTCGAGCTTGTCCAGGTCTATGATGCGTCCAAACTTGAGTCTCATGGCCTGGTTGCACTGCTCCCTGAGGTCTTCAATCCTCTGTTCCATCAGCCTACGGTCTTTGATCAGTTGGATGTGCTGCTGACGGTGCTCCCTGAGAGCCAAAAAACAAAACCATCAACATAACAACCTTAGCAGTGCAACAAGTGCAAAGAACTGTATTCATCCTCACACAATGATATGCAATAAAATGAGAGAGTCAGACATTGAAAACATGAAGTATCAAACATTTGATACCTGCTGCATCACACACATTCATCCTGGATCTTCCTTCAACATCTTTATCAAATCATCTGTATCATTGATTCCAATTGCCCTTCATCTATCCATCTATCTGCAAATGCCCTTCATCTATCTTTTGTCTTTTCCCTTCATCTTCTCACTGCATCTCCATCTTCCCTTCCTAATCATCTTTAGTTCGTTGTCCCTTTATCTTCACCTTTATTTTACCTTTCACCATCTCTTCCTGCCATCTGAGTTTCACTGTCTGTTCTCTTCATCTTCCCTTCATCTTCTCCTCTTGTATTCCTTTCATCATCATCATACCTTCCAAACCACCTAATACCTTTATCTTCATATCACCCTTACCTTTGTTACACATGTCACCATCTCCTCCCTGAAGCTACCTTTCAACATCCTCTAATTGCATCTTCCCTGCATCTACCCATCTCATTCTCTTCACGTTTATTTTACTTTTCACCATCTCTTCACCTCTTACATTAAATTTCTTTCTATTTTCCATATGTCTCCTTCCACTGTAGCTTACTTTCTTCTTCCAACGACAATTCTTACTTGTAATGTCTCTTCTGGGCTGTTTTCTCTTCTTCTAGTTCCAAGATTCTCTTCTTTAGGTTCCTGATGGACTGAGTGGTGAAGACGAGACACGGGGAGAGGTCCTGTGGGAGGGTACCATTCACCATGTACTCGATCTGATGGAACCGGAGGGTAACTACCACATCCAACTCATTCAACTTTTGCTGCTTCTCCAGCTGAATTACCAAAGAAAAACATTTCATTGATCAAAACCTTACAAAGCAATAAATGGTAATCTTTACTAAATTTGAATAATTGAATATTCACTGTTTTCCATCCAATACATAGTAATATAAGAATGGAGAATTATGACATGGTGCCTTGCCCAGTGTTTATTTTACTCCACTGAATCTGATGTGATGTCGCTTCTGCTGTACCACAAAAAGAGGACATCGTGTCTGTCTCTCATATCTGTTGTGCACAATCATCAACTTTGAGGTTTATTAAAGTGGAATTGTTGCATTATTTGATTTCTTGTTTCTGCTAAAAAACGTTCAAAGTTATTTAAGGAAAAAAGTACATATTTTCATCATATTCCTGGCAATTCTGACATCCAAGTTCAACACATAACAAGGAGAGTTTGAGCAAGATATGTTAACATAGAGTGTGTAATAAGCACTGTTGCTTGTTGTTTCAGGAGTAAGATGTTTTTTTCTAATAAAATCCAGCTAACCGCAAGTTTTGTATAAGCCGTGAAATTCAGGGAGCTCATTCAAGATTTCAGTTAAGTTACAAAACCTCATTTTTCTTTGAACTGCTCCAGTTTCACATGCTTCAAATACTCTAAAGAGGATTAGCAATCTTGTCAGTTACTGGACAGAACTAAACACTTGTTTTTATCTTTTCTACTGGACCAACAGATTCTTTGAGACAAACCGGGACCTTCACTCACTCTCTCTCTCTCACACACTTAAGTCAAACCACAATCTGCCCAGACTTAGATGGACTGAGACCCATCGCTGTACCTGGAATGCTTCGAGGTCAGCCTCTGCTGTTTTCAGGTTTGATTCGATGATCTTCTGTTTCTTCACCAGGGCATCTACTTCCTTCTTCAGACTATCAGCAGTCTTCTTCTCCTCTGCCATCAATTCCTCGATGTCCAGCCTCTTCTCACGAAGCGAACATGTGTTGTCGAAAAGCTCCTTCACAGACGATGAATGTTAAGGAAGAGAGCAGGAGAAAGAATATTCAATGTTACTTCCGACATCATTACAATAATTTACAATGGAATGTAGAGGTAAAATGTGTAACATTTACTTAAACATCTTGTCATGAAACTGCTTGAGATATTCAGTTTGTGAGTCCTTACAGCCAATGTCAGGATATGCTTTGTGTTGTGTTTGCTTAAAGGCAGAGTGTTTTCTTCCTGATCTGTATTTTCTGGGAATGGTGCTTGAAGTTGTTAATTTCTTCAGAGATTGACTTCCACACTTATATTCATTTTCTCTTCCATTCTGGATACACATTCATTCCTGACTGCTATTGTCTACCGGTATTTATACATATTTTACTGCTTTATGTATTTTCAGTAACATCCATCCCCCGTTAGGCAGTTTCTTTCACTGCCTGAGGCCAGTTGCTACAATTTTCTTTGTTTTTATCAAGCATTACTTGAAGTATGGTGAATTGAGTTATTTTGTCCTCCCTTTGTAAACTCATAAAAAAACACACAGGTGTAATAAGAATTCAATGTTTGCAACGATACTTTCTCAAATTAATGACAATCCATGGGATGCTGTGACTATTAGTAAAGTCTTACATTATAGCCTCAGTTTGTGCTTCGGTCTCCCAGTCAGCAAAAAGAGAATGCCAATAATGTAACCATGAAAACAAAGATCTCATCTCACACTTGTGGAAATACTCCACAAAGCTTTCTCTGCAATGTCCGTTCATATCATACATAGCTCTGATTGATGTAGTGTCAACTGGAACTACCTCAGTCTACTGAAACTATCACCAGAAAGGTCTCACATTGGTAGATACTTTTAAGTTTTTAATGGTGATATGTCAATGTTGGTATTAAATGTTTGCTTTTATAAAAACTCTGTTTTTCTACATGAGGCCATATCATCATCCAGAGTCATATCAATTTTTCGAAATAGAGCTGACACCCTATCATCCTCCTCCTCCTCCTCATCATCATTATCATCGTCCTCATTATCATCATCATCCTCATCATCATCATATCATCATCCTCATCCTCATCATCATTATCATCATTATCATCCTCATCATCATCATCATCATCCTCATCATCATCATCAACCTCCTCCTCATCATCATCCTCATCATCATCCTCCTCCTCCTCATCATCATCATCATCATCCTCATCATCATCATCATTATCATCATCCTCATCATCATCATTATCATCATCATCCTCATCATCATTATCATCATCCTCATCATCATCATTATCATCATCATCCTCATCATCATCGTCATCATCATCACATCCTCATCATCATCATCCTCATCATCATCATTATTGTCATCATCATCGTCATCATCATCATCATCCTTATCGTCATCATCATCGTCATCATCATCGTCATCGTCATCGTCATCGTCATCCTCATCATCATCATCATCATCATCATCATCATCCTCATCATCATCCTCATCATCATCATCATCATTATCATCATCTAGACTGACCTGTTCACATCCCGGAGGACAGACGGAGTCATCGAGAGCGTCATCATCTGATTCTTCATCTTCACTGGACCAATCAGACTCTTCCTCTGAGCTCTCCTCACTTTCATCATCGTTCGATCCTGAGAAGACACAAAAAAGAATTACATGCGATGGCGAGTCGAAAACGGAAAGAGGTAAATACCACCCAAGGAAACATGACTAGATGTACAGAAACTAGCAAGGACATCATCAAACAGGTCAAAATATGACTCAGTTTTAGTTTTTCACAGAAAACACACTTTGCCTGTCAGGAAATCACAAGACATGAAACATCAAAAGTCACTGGACAGATGGGGAGCATTAAATTTTGAGAGGTTATCTACATAATTCAAATGAACAGACAATCTGAATGAGCATTCTAATGAAATTTCTCATCTGCATTATTTGCAATTTCAAAATAGTTTGTTAGTAAAACAATATTCACCATACTCCACCAGCACTGCAACACCTCAGTATCTAATTGTGGCTGTAAAACATTACACAAACATTGCAGGAATAAAGACCAAAATATTTGTGGATTAATTAATCCAAGAGTCACATTAACATTACAAATTTCCACTGGCTGAGGTCATAACAATATTTTATTTTCCATAATCACCTTCTTCATTTTGAGCTTTCTTTTTAGCTCTTTTGATCTTCTTCTTGAACACTTTGTTCAGAAACTCTGCAAATTTGTTGTTCTCCCCGAGGGAAGCCTGAAAATTAGCATAGAGGGCCTTCTCCTTCTCGGTGAGTCTGTCGATGTCCTTACGCTTGTTGTCATGCTTCTGCTGTATCTCCATTACCTAGAATACCAAGGAATAAGACGAGGTGAGACAAAAAGGTTGCTATGGGACCAAAGACAAGATGAATATCACAATTATTATATTTGAGTGTGAAAATGTCACCAGCATTTACAAACCTCACTGAGTGGGTGAGTCAAGTTTTAAAGAGGGTGTGTGGGGTCAACCTTACAACACTTTTGATCAAGCAGCAGACTTTTTTTTAAATTGCTATGATCGTATATTGATTAAACTTCTGTTAAATTAATTATTTTGATACTATAAAATAATGTAATGAACAATATTAATGAATCTCACCGAAGTTTACAGCTACTATGATTGTCTAAAAAATAAATGTAAGAGCAAAGTATAATATTTTATCACTTCACTTTACAGATTGATATTATGCATTGTTAGTTTTACACTATAAGCACATCCCATACAACAACTAATCATTTCAAAGGTTTCACTTACATTGTGTTGTTTTTCCAAGTAGGTGATCTTTATCTTTACTGATATAAATGGATAATCTGTTTACCTTCAAATGCATGTCTGTCTTCTCTTTAATCTTGGCTTCAACTTTCTCTGCCAGGACATTTTCTCTCTTCTCAAACTCCTTGAGGAGCTGAAGTTCTTCAAATAAAGTCACCTTCCTGGAGAGATATGTACAGCTAAATTGTGACTAACACATCTTATGTATGTGAATTGTGCAGCAATATATTGCTTCTTTTGATATGTACATAGTTTACTCTATGAAGAAGAAATGAATGTTGATTGGGAGTTCATCTTGCAGTATAAAGCATTCAGTTAATATAACTTCGTGTTGGCAAACTGCAAAGGTTTGAATAATATGAATTACAACAGGTACCTTTAATACAAAAGATTTGACTCTAAATCACCTCTGAATATTATCATGCATTCCTCTAACTTACATGTGCAACTTTGAATTAGGCATTAGATCAAAACATCTACTTCCTTAAACAAGTTGGTTAGTCTCCGGAATTCTGATGTGTTACCCTTTGAACTGTCTTCACATGCATCAATCACAATTTTGTGTGATACCAATGTTGATAAAAAAAATATAATGAAAGAAACAGGTGGCATAACTCCTATAGCATATGACCCACATGTACAGTACATTGCCACTGATGTGCACACAAGTCACTCACATGTACATTACATAGAAATCACATGTACAGTACATGCCACTCACATGTGCAGTACATGCCAGTCACACTTACAGTACATACCAATCACACATGTTCAGTACATGCCAGTCACATGTACATGTCACTTACCTCAGATCAGCATTTTTGATATCAATGTCCAGATTAAATTTAGTGTGTCTCAGCATCCTCAACTCAGCATCAAAGTTGACAATGAGGTCTTTGATCATCTGAAGCAGTTTGTCTTGCCTGTAGATGATTCTGATGTTTTCTGCCTCTGCGAGTTGCTGCTCCAGCAAGGAGAGGTTCCCTGTTGTACGGCTGACTGAAGGCGACATCATGGCCTGGGCTGATCTGAGGGATATACGTGACCTTACCCTACCAGAGGCCGGGGTGGCAACCTTCTGCTGCTAAAATAAGAACCAGATAAGTCTTTGAAAAAATGGTTGTTGCTGACAATTAGAAAGGACTCCTTCAGGATACCACATGAAGCTCTCATTGCAAGATTTCCCAATCATCCAGCACATTAACATGTAACAATGTTGATAGTTTATCAAAGTATAACACTAATTACACCTTACATTTACAGAATAAACAGAACCAACACTGCAAACCATTCAATTCAAAATATCAAATATTTATTCACAATTTGCCTCACTTCTCTCAAATTGCCTTGTATTTAATTCTTGTTCAAATGACTTTTTATTGGTTCTCTCTCAATTTACTCAAGCTTCTGGTAAATTTGAAACATTTACAGCCTAAAAAATGCGATTTAGTGTTAACAAAACATCCACAAATCAAACATTCTTTGCTCAGTGCTTACTAATCTAACATTTAATAAAACCTTCACATTGATTTTGCTTCTCTCCTGACTTTTTTGCTGTCTAGTTTGAACGGGTTTATCATACATCCCTGATTATATCTTTTGCAAGATTTATAGTTGTTAAGCCATGTCACCAACTTTATTAAGAATAGAACAGAGTATCACAACTCTGTTAGCAAAGCCTTGGATCTTTTCTCTTTGAATATTTGTTTAAATTCTTCCTTTCTCTTCTTCAAAACTAAATAAAATGAAGACACCTCTTTCTTGGTAGCATTGTCCCCTCCGTCTCCTCCTCCGAATCCACCAAACCCTCCAAATCCTCCCCCTCCATCGCCGGTGATTGCTTCCAGTTTCTTCTGGGCCATTTCCTCTTTAAATTTTAAAAGAGTCTCTCTGGTGTACTGAAACTTCCTGAGGAGATACATATGGGAAACCAATTACACCTGTTACATGTTACTGTTTTAATTAATTAATATGAATATTCATCGCCGCTAGTAAAACGTGACATACAGTAGAGTAAACATTATACTGAGATACAACACTAGAGTTTGACAGACTTTGACCCGTGAATATTCATTACTGCTAATAAATACTGACATACAGTATACTGTAGTACACAAATAATAGGATACAAAACTAGAAATTGACAGACTTTGACTGATGATAGTCCATTGCTGTTAGTAAAGAATAACATGTAATGCAGTACACAGCATACTAGGATACAAAACACTACTAGACAGGTGTCAAGAATGAAGAGTAACATGCACAACACATGACACAGTGTGTTCAAAACAGCCAGTTATTAAAATATAGACAGGCAGAGAGACAGACAGAGAGATAGACAAAAACAAAGAAGCTATAAATAGACTATGCAGTATATGTCCACATTTAAAACTGAGGACTTATTACTAACAAAACTCATAATTTACAATCCAGCTGAGCCTTAACAACTTGCAACATCATGCAACGATCTGTTGTTCACGTGTTTTTTCTATGACACATCACTCGAAAGGGCTTAGTTAAGTGCCCTCTATCTTTGTTAGTAAACTAGAATGTTGCAAGAATATGCAAATATCTCCAACATATATCACTGATATATACAGAACAAAGACAATAGTTGCTGCTGAAGCAACTTTATGCCACAATTTCCTTTTATTCCAATTCTCACCTCTCTGGGATTTCAGAGGGTTGTAACGTTGGGCATGCTGGAAGCTGTTTCCTTTTGTCTTCGGAGATGTTTTCCTGTAGGTCGGTCAGCTCATTCAGGTATTTCTTTATCTTTTCAATAATGTTGATCTTCTTGTCTCGAAGAGCTATGACCTTCCGATTGAAATCCATCTTGTACTTGTGCATCTGGAGGTACCAAGACCAGAACAATCCTCAACAATGGTATGTTTAAATACAACTGATATCAAACTATGCCACAGTTTCAGAAGTGAAAAGTTTACTCTCTTGAACTACAATACCACGCGATAGACTTTCAAATTTTACAACTAATGATGTCAGGACTCTTTTCTGAAATTGTTACATGAAGCACAAACATACATTATACATGTGACAAGATTCAGTTTGTATGCCATTATACATGTGACAAGATTCAGTTTGTATGCCATTATACATGTGACAAGATTCAGCTTGTATGCCATTATACATGTGACAAGATTCAGTTTGTATGCCATTATACATGTGACAAGATTCAGTTTGTATGCCATTATACATGTGACAAGATTCACTTTGCATGCCATTATACATGAAACAAGATTCAGTTTGTGTGCCATTACACATGTGACAAGATTCAGCTTGTATGCCATTATACATGTGACAAGATTCAGTTTGTATGCTAAACTAAGTACACTTTATTGTCCTGCATGTGCACAAGGTACATGGTGTTATAATAATAAGCATGACTTCACTACAAACTTGTAGCCTCACTTCTATTTTGGGGATATCTGATCGACTATGGACTGTGGGTATCCGAGTCCGTGTGCTGGTCCACCCTGTGCAAACGTTACTCACACATTCTGAATATAATGTCAAAGCAGGTGAAAAGCTACCATGATGTTTCTTTTCTACTAATTTGAGTTTATTCTCACCAATTCCTCCAGGATTAGCAGCTGATTTCTTTTCTTGAGAGCGTTCATCCTCAGGTGTTCCGGGACGACGTAGTCCTTGGCTGTCTTCAGCTTAAAATCTCCCATGTGCTCCTGGGCTTCCTTAATTGCCTGAACATCGGCTGGGTCTTCGTAGTCTTCTGGAGGTTTGCTGGCTCGTAGTTCTTCCCACTGAAAATGAAATGTATTGATACCATGATCAAGTATAAGTAACTGTATGCAACAGCAGTTTACCTCAAATATACCACTATGGTGGGTTCCAAAATGCTATGTTAATGCTATAGTGGTTTCATGCTATGAAGTGAAATTATAAATATAAATGTCCTACATTGTCACTAAATACTCCTGAAATTATATATGACATATTGGCCACACAAGTAGACATTCAATAACTACCTGCTTATCACAGTTGGGTATATGTGGTGATATCATACATAACCCTGTCAAGGTTATATATTACTCTCCAACAACCTAAAAAAAAAATGTTCTTGCCTTCTTGAGAGGAACATACCATAACCATTATGGTATACCTGGATATCACATCATGTTCTATCATGCCCAAGAGGTCTTCTCGAGACATGACTGTAGCATACTATGTGCATTTTGTGAGGACTAGGTGGCAACACTAGAAAAGGGAAGATGGACCTGGTGACACCTACTCAGTCTCTAGAATTGTTGATATTATTCTAGCACTACCAAGAACAAAGAGATGCAAATCAGAAACAAGCTAATGAGATCATTCTGCAGCCAACGATGGAGAATACAAGTCACATGACATCATTCAAGTCACATGACATCATTCAAGTCACATGACATCATTCAAGTGTAATCTTTGTAAGGTCCACCTGTTTTTGACGAGCAAGTCTCTTCTGCTTGGCTTTCTCTGCCTTTTGTAGTGCCTGATTAACTTTTTCTCCGAGGCGTCCTGTCAAAAGCGTTGGCTTTTTAGCTCCTTGCATACCTGTGGATAAAAAGGTCTTTCGGTTTATTAAAACGGTCGATTGTGCCACACACTATTAACTGTTCCATCTGTTCTCACACCAACAATCAAATTTTCAACAGCTTTTTGCAAAAACAGTAAACTAATAACAATGGTAATAATCTATGTGTACAATGACACCACATTAAGACATAACAGACCACTCGGTATTGCTACTAATATCAATCTGACGGAGACAAGTCAGATGAAGTCAACATGGTTACTCCCACCATATAAACCAGCTTATTTTGGTCTCCATGGTAACCATACAAGCAGATCACTACTGTTCCTGGTTACGAAGGGTATGCAGCTATAAATAGCAAACAAATGATAAGGTAACTTCAGAGTCATTCCAAAGTTTGTTTCAGATCTTTTAGTAATTTGCATTATGACCACCTACCGGTCACTAGAGCTGCATCAGAGTTAGACTGGGAGAGAAGAGGGTCCCCTCCAATAGAATCCTGAGTGGCTTCACGAGAGGGGCCCTTGTCTGAGACCGTGGTCGGCTTGCGGTTCATCTCCTCTCGTAGGATGTGAAACTCCTTGCTCAGTTCGGTGGT
Source organism: Stichopus chloronotus (assembly GCA_021234535.1). Lineage (NCBI taxonomy): Eukaryota > Metazoa > Echinodermata > Holothuroidea > Aspidochirotida > Stichopodidae > Stichopus > Stichopus chloronotus. The sequence goes on along the minus strand of CM037842.1, from coordinate 29,010,782 downwards.
TCGGTACGTCGAGACCTGGTGGGAAGTGTTGACGGAGACCACCACAATCCTTTCGCACTCTAGCTCAGCTTTGAACCTGCGAGAGATTACAACATAGCTAACCTTGGGTGGTATACTCAAAAACCTATTTTCCCTTAAGGTTACCATAAAAGCAATTGTGAAAATAAAGTGGTGACAAAATTTGTCATTTACAATAAACACCTGATGTAACATCATAACCCATTTCTTTTACAAACGTCTTAAAACATCCCAAGAACACAGAAAGTATTTTTTCATACGTTTAGCAGATCACATACCTCTGCTCAAGTTTCTCCAGGGCGATGCGGTGCTTCTCCGCCTCCCAAGCAAGTTCTTTCTTCACCAGCTCGATTCTGTCCTTGGTTTGCCTCTCAAGCTCTCGTCTGATTCCAGGATCCATTTCAAATTCCTGAGAAAAATGATGGACATGAACAAAAAAATGTGAAAATTTCTGATAAATGTAAATGTGATGGAACTATGCATTTCATTCCTGTTTGTTGTCAGAATCAACTGTCAAGGAAATGGAAGAGCGGAGGCCGAGGGGCTACTTTAAGCAGAATCTTCCTAACGGTTAATACTACTTAACTCCACCTTGGATTAACATCACATATTTAATAGTTACTTTTCTTTCAAGCTGGAGCTTTTCAGGCAACTCCTGGTTTTTCTCCAACAGTTTCTTAAACTGTCTCCTGAGTTTGGCTATGGTTCGTCTGACTTCTGTCTTTTTCTCCTCAGCCAGTTTCATCATCTTGTCATACTCTGCCTGCTGTTTCTCCAGTTCAATGCTGTAATGATCCTTGCTCTCTATGTCCACTGTCCTTAACAACTCATCATCTCTCTGGACAAAAGTGTATACAAACAAATTAAAGATAAAGATAATTAAAGATAAATTTTCAAATAAAAAGTGTCATGAATGTTTTTATAGTCTTTTTAAAAAGAAAATCTTTTCTTTGCAAATATTGACTCAAAAACCTTAAATTTTTACAATATTCTATTTTTCAAGAATTACACTTTATACACTTTTTATGCAATTTCATTTTTTTTTTCATAGGGCACCAACCAGTAACTGAAAGAGTGTAGTTTCTCTTCTTGGAAACTCTAACAGAGAAAAGACAGATGTTCACAATAACATCAAGAACAAAACTCTGCATGGCATTGAAGCAAACACTAATCACAAACTACTCCCACATTCTGAACAAGATCTAAAATTAGATGGAAACAACTACCAGGACATATGAGTCCCCATCATTTTCTTTACACTAGCTGATAGAATCTTGGTCCTAGTGACTGTACAGGAGGTATGAGCCACCATCATTCCCTTACCCTAGCCTATGGAAGCTTGTCCATGGTGACTGTCTGGATATATACAAGTAACAAAAGTTTCTTTACCTTAGCTGAGGGAATCTTGGCCCTGGCGACTGCCTGGGCTTCCTCTATCTGTTCAGAGCTCATCATGCTGAAGACGAAAAAGTTGCCATCCGCAGCAGAGGAAAAGACGTGCTTGTCGTCAAAGCTCGGAACCAGTCCGGTGATCCTGCCATAACCATTGTCATGGACATTCAACATCCAGTAACTGGTTAAGGTGGAGAGATCCGCCTGGCCGCTGGTTGGACAACGGCTGTTTGCGTCATCTGTGGTTTCTACAGTCTGTACCCTGATGATACCATTCTCCATACCCACTATGGCATACTTGCCATCATGTCTGAAATACATACATCCATTACAACATAAACAAAATTGTTTAAATGTGATCCCCTGAGACAACTCAATCAGAGTTAGCATCAGGATTGTACCGCAGGTAGAAATACTGCCCATCATCGGAAGAAAAACCTAATTTCAACTATTCTCCCTTCAATGTCATTAACGTATCAACTATAGATAGATATAGACTACAGTCTTGAGGCAGGGTCACACTAATGCAATTCAAAACAAGATTCAACTTCAATTCAAATGGCACAAACTGAATTCTTTTGCACTTTGATGGATGCAAAATATCACAAAGTCTTCAAAAGAAATTTACTTATTAAACACAACTATGATCAAAAGCAAACATAGCGCTGTCCCATTCAAAACATTTCTATGATCAACTCAAATTTCACAAGTTTAGTAGAAAGTTTAATCATGTGATAAATCATGAGATGAATCATGTGACAAATCACCAGACTGTCACCTGGTCTTTGGGTAATGCATGGCTTTGATTGACATGCGAACAAAAGGAAAAATCAGCCTTTTAAACATTCACACACTGTGAAGTATAAAATATCAAGATGGAAGTTACCAATTTTTGTATCACACATGGGTTTCTGCACTGTTGAAAATTTCTTATTGATGTTACACTGCTTGTCCTTTTCTCATAACACCCAAAACCACAGGACACCATGGTAGCTACCAAAGCTTAACTTGGTAGCTTCCCAAGCATAACTTGCTGGCTACCAAAGCACAACTTCGTATCCACCAAAGCATACCTTGGTAGTTTCCAAAGCACTATTTACATTGAAAACCACCAAGAATAACTTTGTGGCCACTAAAGCAAATCATGGTAGCTACCAAATCATAACTTTGTAGCTACTAAAACACTTCATGTTAGCTACCAAAGTATATCTTTGTAGCTACTAAAGCACATCATGGTAGCTACTAAAGCATAACTTTGTGGCTACTAAAGCACATCATGGTAGCTACCAAAATACAACTTTTTAGCTATCAAAGCATAACTTGGTGGTTGACAAAGCCTCAGATTGGCAACATCCTAGATACCTGAAAAATAAATTTCCAAGTAGCCAATCAGCACTTACATAAAGCTGATGGTTCTTATTGGGACATATCCAAACCAATCAGCACTTACATGAAGCTGATGGTTCTTATTGGGACATATCCAAACCAATCAGCACTTATGAGAAGCTGATGGTTCTTATTGGGACATATCCAAACCAATCAGCACTTATGAGAAGCTGATGGTTCTTATTGGGCCATATCCAAACCAATCAGCACTTATGTGAAGCTGATGGTTCTTATTGGGACATATCCAAACCAATCAGCACTTATGAGAAGCTGATGGTTCTTATTGGGACATATCCAAACCAATCAGCAATTCTGTGAAGCTGATGGTTCTTATTGGGACGTATCCAAGTAACCAATCAGCAATTATGTGAAGCTGATGGTTCTTATTGGGACATATCCAAACCAATCAGCACCTACGTGAAGCTGATGATTCTTATTGGAAAGTATCCAAGTAACAAATCAGGACTTACGTGAAGCTGATGGTTCTTATTGGGACGTCATCGCTATCGACTACTGGAATGGATCTGATCGGTTCGTTGATTGCTTCCTCTCGACTCTCCTTGATCAACATGGCCTTCTCCTGATCGTCAAAAAACTTACACTCATAGAGGTAGCCGGCGTCAAACCCTCCCTGCAGACACAAAATGATAAAGTAAGGTCTGCCTGAAACCGGGAGGAAGGGTGGGCTATGATAACTCAGATGGTTAGTTAGATGCTGGGCAACCACATAACTGAGGAGGAAGCCGGTGGCTCTTATATTCCAACTTCATTTCGGATGACTACGAACTCAACAGTTTTGAATCCCATTTGGCATCCATTTTTCACAAGGTGAGTTCAGATGGCTGTAGGCTGCACTGAAATTAAGAATCTCTTACTGCAATCTGGCCAAGGACTGCACCCTAATCATCCGGATTGCTAAGCTTCACTGCTCCAAACGTCACCACCTTTATTGATTCCGCCACAGCACTGGTAGAGCTAAATAACCTAGAGGCTATAGAAATACCCTGGGGCTATAGAAATACCCTAGAGACTACAGAATGCCTTGTGTCAGGAAGATTCTACCTGTATACCACTGGTACTTCCATTCTTTTACATGCTTTTGTTATTATATGTTTTATATAGTATTCTTGTATGTTTTATATCCAGTGCTACTATATGTTATGTGCCAATGTTCATTGTACATCTCCCACACCATATTTTATCTACAATTGTTAGTCTATTTTATTAACTATTGTTATTATACCTTTTGTAATTATTATTCATTGTGTTTTACTTTCCATACAAAATTTACAGATGAATCTAAAATCATCACTGAGTACCATTTTTACAACATTTAAATGTAAGTGCCAAACTTACAACTAAAATGATCATTATTCCTTTTTTTTTCTACATCTACAATACTGTGGTGCATACAGAAACCCTAATATTCAAGCACTTCCAACTGAATCACAAAATGATGCTGCAGAATCATGAGAGGAGAGACAGACCTGCAATATTGGTGCAAAATAAATTCAGTCATGAATGAAATGTATTACATTCTGAATACTACTTTGTTCATGTTTCAAAAACATATTCATGCTGGTAGCATGGGGACAGTCTTCAAGAGACAGAAACACATTCCAGAAAGTCACAACAAAATCTTACCATTGAGACCCAGAAGGAGTCTGGATCATGAGGAGAGTAAAGACCAAAGAGAATAGGACTAGGATCCTCTGGGATGTAGAGAGGCTCTGGTTCTTCCTCTTCTTCTTCCTCTTTTTCTTCATCTGGTAAAGAGATACAAATGAGAAAAAAATATTTCAATCCCCATCTAGGGCGAAAGTTTCTCAGGGGTAACAACTGACTTTACAAAAGAAAAGATAGAAAAAGTAATTTTAGAATTAAGATTTACATAACTTTCAGTGCAGACTGTTTTTTCTTCATCAAATATCCAGTCACTATAAATTCCCCTTAAATGTCAACTGACCCACATGTTTTGAAATTTTCACCACCAATTTCCTACATCTATAGAAAAAATCAAACTTGTTCACCCTAAAAGTAGCAACCTACAGGATGAAACAACACCACAATCAATATGGTACAGTACCACAGAATGAAACATCACAATCAACATGGTACAATACCACAGAATAAAACGACACCAATTAACATGGTACAATACTACAGAATGAAACATCACAATCAACATGGTACAACACTACAGAATGAAACATCACAATCAATGTGGTACAATACCACAAGATGGAACAACACCACTATCAATCTCTTTAATGTCATCATTTTGCTGCACATAATTTATGCAGTGCCTGTCTGATACCACTTTGTATCACACAAGGACAAAGATATACTTGCCAAATTTCTGAACTATACATCAACTATTTTTACCATAGATTTCGCCGCAATTTTAGCAAAAGTGACTGTTGCTTCAAAAGCTGATTTTGCAAGAATTTCAAATGAGATTAACAATGACAAATATCACCCACTGTGCCCTGTACTACAAAGTCTCTCACGTAAACCAAACAGAGACACAAGAAATCCACACATCTTGCCAAAATACAGGACAGAAGTTTTTAGAAATTCGTTTATCTATCATGCCACATTATTCATTCAATCGAAGCATGTAGAATGTTTTTTGTAGGCTTTTTTTTTCTGTTTCTCATATTATACATTATAAGCCTTTTTACATGTATAAATATTAGTGTCATTGTTTATTTTTTGGTATATTCTTTAAACTTTTACTTAAGATTAAAAAGATTAAACATTTTCACACCATCATAAGACTTCCTTTCTCTTTATATTATGTTACTTATTAATACATTATCTTCTCTTTATGCATATTGACAAAATACAAAAAAAAAGGAAATGCAAATGAAAAAATTTACACAGAATTTCGAACATAAATTTGCTACTATAAAGTCTGGCAGCTGAATAACTGGTATGTATGTAAGCTAAGTTTTCTTATTTCAATTTAATTAAAAGTAACTTTTGTACCAAGTTTAATAAAAAGAATATTTAAAATTTTTAATGTTTTTTCAAATTTTATACTTGCCACACTACATATTGCATTTGTAATGAGGTGTTCTTCCAATAAGCGTTACACCAAACTGTACTTTAGGATATGGACGTGTTTGAGGAATGTCGTTTCCGAATCACTAGACATCAAGGACTTGACTTGTTGTCTGAACTTTAGGACAGAATCATATCACTTCATTACAGTGTGAAGCAATTAACATCCATTAGTGGGGTGATGTTACCTTTCTTTTCTTCTTCATCATCACTGTCCAATCCTCTCTGTCTCCGCAGCTGTCGTTTCCTCTCCTCTTCCTGCCTCTTCTTCTCTTCCTCTTCTCTCTTTCTTTCCTCTTCTTCTTCCCTCTGCAGACATTGTCAATAAATTTTTAAGAATTTACACTTTAAATTGAAAGCGTAACAGTAAAATGGAAGCAGAGCAGAAAGTTGGAGTACAAAGGCATTTCCTAAAACAATACAGTTTACAACACATCTTCATAATTCAGTAAACTAGATCAGAGACGTTTAAAATAGACCTGGGATGGGTCAAAGAAAGTCACTGACGGTTCAAAATATGTCAGTAACGATTGAAATAAATCAGGTTCCAAATGCTCTCTTTAAAAGATGAAAACACAAACAGGAAAACAGTTGCTTCTTTCTGCAAACTACTGTAGTAGGACAAATTGAAAAGCTGCAGCAATTAATGGCAATGTTTTACGTGATAGTATCTTAAGACTAACCCTGAGTCTAGACTTGATGCTTTTGAAAGTAAGTTGCCGAGACGACAGCCCTTCTATCTTAAAGGTCTTGGAGGTGTCGTATTTGCCAGGTTCTGGAGCTTCAACCTCCAACACCTCTCCGTTGGAGCAAAATATCAGAAGGGTGTTCTTCTCCTGTTAAAAAAAATGCAAATTGGTGAAAGAATTACTTGGAGAGATTAAGTCATGTCATAACTGGACAGTTCATTGTGTAAGTGATCTCCACAATACTCTCATAAAATAAAGTCATTACTTAGCTATTTGTTGATAAATTGCAAGGTTATAAAGAAGAAAAAAGTATTTTCTTATTCCAAGTGTTCTCTGAACAGATGGTATTTATGATCTTTAATGATGAATGGCTGTCAAAGGCCAACACAGGAATACCTGCCACAGGCCAACATACGAATAGCTGCCACAAGTCAACAGAAGAATAGCTGTCACAAGCCAATGGAAGAATAGCTGCCACAGACCAATGGAAGAATAGCTGCCACAGACCAACAGAAGAATAGCTGTCACAGACCAACAGAAGAACAGCTGTCACAGACCAACAGAAGAATAGCTGTCACAGGCCAAATAGATTTTTTTCCTGCTTTCTTTTCACCATAGAATTACTTACACTACCCATTTCAACACATTGTACATTCACAAATCGACTGTTTGACAACAAATGTGTTGTTGACCACTTTCAACAGTTTGTGCATTTAAGTTGTTGGATTTGATTGGTGTGACAGAGTCTGTTGGGTGGAGCTTACAGGATTGGAATGATGGCTACAGAATTAAATTTAAAAATAAATTGATAAATTCAGTTTAGCTTTCAAAATTTCAACAAAATTTTCAGAAAAATGTGTTATTTTAGGCAAACATTCTGTCCTATCACCATAATAAGTTTGAAATGCAAAATTTAATAACTAGAAACTTTGTTGTTGCAGATTATATGTCTTTCAGATCACAGCTACAGCAGATTGTGGCTTTCAAATAAAGTAGGTTTCAAACAAAGCATCTGTAGGCATCACTCTCTGGTGTTTTAATCCTCACATGTGATTGCTCCCTTTAAATGTCACTACCGAGGAAGACCCACAATCTACTTGTCATACTTACAAGCACTGTAACCTTTATAACAGATGAAATAGCAAATAAATGAGAGGTATAAACCCTCATGAGTAAGTTATCAATGGTTGAGGACTTACACACTTCATGATATCTGTTTGTTACCTTTATTTATGTCTTAATTTATAGTTACGATATTTTCACGTTTGTTTCACAATTTGCTGATGCAACATATGGCTGTTTATGCCGTGCCACAGCTATCTAAAAGTTTGAAATATTAGGACAAAGGTATTTCAAGATAGCAGTTTGCAATGTCACTAGTAGCCAGACCTGTAGCTATAAGTATATACTTACATGGTATCCTGGTGCCCAAGTCAGGTTTGACACCGGTCCTGGAGTCTCAATAAATCCAATCGGTGAAAAGTTGTCACCGATGCTCAGGAAAAATACCGTACAGTCCTCTCCCTGAAATTACAAGAACGTCAAATGGAGGGGGGATTAAGAGATAATCCATCCAACAGTGAGGTGTTCCATCAAAAACATCATAATAAAAACAAGATGTTAGCCTTGGGATACTCCATCTAACAGAACATTCAACTATATATAACAAACATGAGTTGTCCATTAATGAAAGTCCAAGGTACTCCACTAAAAACATATAGCAAATTAATCATTTATCATATGAGGTACTTCAGTGACAAGCACATAATGCACCGTGATATTGATGCATATATCAGGTAGTAGAGCTAAGTGATCAAGGATGGAAGGTTTTATCAACAATTGACATAAGCTGATAAGATACCAATATGAGAAGTCTGCAGAAAATATGACTTCATCTCTTAATCAAAATCAATTATCAATCGGACAATGGTCTGTAATTGCATATTGTAAATCAATAACTGACTGAATTCTATTTCAAAATGGGCAAAAGAAGGTACAGAAGAGTTAATAAATTCACTTTTCCAGAAAATGTATCGGACCAAATGAAGAACTTTGTCCACAGTCAAAACTCTAGAGGCCAAATCTTCAGGGCACTATCGAGGGAGACTTGCATTCTAACAAACATCTACATAAATAAAGAACAACCTGAAATTCGACAAACTAATGGAAAATCAAGAGGAGGAACTCACTCCGGTGGCCAACAGCTCTCCTTTTGAGTCTATTTTCATTGCAGTAACCATCTTGGTATGAGGTTTAAAGGCCTGCTTCAGCAACAGATCTGCCTCCTTAACATTAGAGCTCCTCTTGGAGTCACCATCATCATTCCTTGCTATGAGGAGGGCTCTCACCACACCATCCCTGAAACCAGCAAGAATCACTGATCCCTTAGGATCAATCTGATGGGGTAAAACAGAAAATATGATCCAAAGTTGAAAACAGCCAGAATCACTGATCCCTTAGGATTGATCTGACAGAGAAAAGCAGAAAATATGACACAAAGTTGAAACCAGCCAGAATCACTAAACCCTTCGGATCGACCTGACAGAGTCAAATAGAACCAACTAATCTAAACTTTCAACGTGACATAACTAGAAAACTGATACTTGAACTCAATACCAACTGCTAGCTGTGACATGTTCCTGAGACTGGAAGTCACAGAATATGATCTATAAGCTTGCATGTACTTCAAGAAAACAGAGTATACAAAGAGAAATCTTCCAATTTTTTTACTACCAGTGTCTGGAGGTCTAAATGGCACACTTTTAACCTTGAATAAAATTTAGTTATGACATCCCTGTTGGATATATCTCTAACAGTGGATGTTAAATCATTGGTAATCATTGTCCTACTGATTAGACAATTCATAATTCCTGTTTAACTGTCCTAACATTCCTAGTCCACAAGGGTACAGAAGTCGTATGATTACATGCACGGCTAAATACACCATGCATGTGAAGTTTGCAGGGATCAATTACATTAAAGCAGTATGTTCAAACAGTAGACTCAGTTATTTTAAACTGTTGAGCAACCACAAACGTCAGGTGACTGCTATCTCGACATATTTCAAATCAAATTAGTATATTTTATTTTTTTCACAAAGTAAGTTCACATGAAGAAACCTCCACTTGGTCTTGGATGAAAATCCCATCTTACTGTGACCTGGCTGCGATTGTACTCCAAACCTCCCAGTTGCTCAGCTTCATTGCTTCAATCCAGTCAACAATGTCGACTTGGTCACAAAACCTTCATCTTACTTTAGAATATAAAGTTCAATGTCATTGCCTTTGTAGGTACATAGAGAAATTACTAGTCACAGTTCTCTTCATTAGGAGCATGCTGAAAGCAGCACTTACAATTATGGTTCACCAATATGCCTGTATTATTGATATATTGATTATTGACAGAGTGATCGTACTCTATACCCATGATAACAATATTGAGCTTGGTTGATAATACCAATACAAGCACACGCTAATATCTATGCTTAATATTGGCTACTATGTTTACAGCATACAGTCCATACACTGACCCAACGACTAACTACATTAAAGAGACCAGGCAAGTGTTGGTTGGTAACATAGAAATTGTTTACAATGAGGTTAATGCTCCCTTCTACTTTTTAAAGGCACACATTTGACAACTTTATTGAGGGACAACTTGCAAAGAAATGGTCCATAAACATTGATATTTTGCATGCAGTGCAAATTGGCGTCTTAAAATTTTGTGGGAAAACCTATGCCTTAGATATTATTGATACTTTAAAATTCATATGTCAATATCAATCTGTTTTTCAATACTTACAATATCTGGAAGCCAGAGGAGGGACGTAGCACTGGAGTTGAACTTGTTATGACAGAGCATGGTCTTTGATATATAATCATACACATTGACCGAATCTAGAGAAAAGCAAAAAAAAATAGGAAAACAATTCAAAATATCAAAGAAAATGAACTTTAGCATACTAGATGTGAGGAAAACTAATCCTGACTGAAATTTTGCAATGGCTAAATATTTAACTGCTGGTTCTTTTCAGAGTCTTAATTTAGTTTTGTTAATGTTTAGTGACTGAGCAACTTCCACCTGCTGCCACAGATTGCCAAAGATCTCTAAAGATAGCTATTATGTGGAATCACAATTTTAAAATAATCTCAAAAGTTGTTGCAAATTAGAGACTCTCACTGGCATGTAGTTATTCACTTACTGTCTACTCCTGTGGAAGCCACCAGCAAAGACACTGGTGTACTCTGATTGACATGTACTTAAACACTTACTGTCTACTCCTGTGGAAGCCACCAACTGATAGACTGGTGTAGCCTGACTCACATGTAATTATTCACTTACTGTCTACTCCTGTGGAAGCCACCAGCTGAGAGACCGGGGAGGTAGCCACCGCTGAAATCTCACCAGAGTGAAAGGAGAAGAGCTTCTCAGGGGTCTCCATGGTGTGAGAGAAAGATAGATCCAACCTCCAGATACCACCATTAGCATCCTGAGAAGCAGTCAACAACAATATCAGTAAGTCCTTCAAGATACCACAATTAGCACAACCAGAAGTAATAAACAGCATAACCAACAGTCCCTTAAGATACAACGTTAGCATCCTGAGGAAGCAATCAACGACAATATCAGTAAGTCCTTCAAGATACCACAATTAGCACAAAATGAAGTAGTAAACAGCATAACTAATAGTCCCTTAAGATACAACCATTAGCATCATGCAAAGGTTATGAACAACATACCTGAGGGCAGTCTCACAAATCTACCCAAGATCATCTTAGAGTAAGCCGTTGCTAACCATTGTAATGGGGATAGCAACTAGACAGTAATGATATATGCTCTAGTGCACATATCTTCTGGTGACTCAGAGAGTCCACTCAACCATGTGGAATATGCAGGGTGTATAATGAGAAGCTGTGTGAAGCTTTGTGGACATAAGAGAGATTTCTCACAGTCACTCTAGATATCACTACTAGCATCCTGAAGAAGTAATTCACAAGATGCTTCATATCACTACTGCTCCTTCCTTCTAAATTTAATTTGGCTTGCACTACCACTTTTCTTTTTAACACCACCATGTTATTTAAATATCAGAAAGTGAAATGAAACAAATCAAATTGATCCCCATGAAAATGATAAACCATCAGACCACCTACATCTACCACTGGAAACACCCATACAGTGAACCAATACCACCACCAGAGCTATCAGGAGAACAATTAATGACTTCTTCATGAATGGTTCCACCACCAACTCAACTGTCATTGCTAATTATACCAACACCAAAACAACCAACAGCTACAGCACCACCTCATTGTCTGTATGGTACAACCCTGTGACACTACCAAACACACACCTCACTGCAATGTCTTCAATTCACAGTCTTCCTCACAGTTTTTTACCAGTAGATTTTATTGCCAAATATTTTGATGAGCATGGATTTTAGGTTTTCAACAAAGATAGAGAATCTACAGCATTGTCAAAACATCTGACAAACTACATTCAGCTAAAATACAAAAATTTGAATTAAAAAGTGATATTGAGATTACACGGGAAATGTCACTTTAATCAAATGGTGTCTGGCAATACTTAGAAGAGATGCTTCTCTTGAAAAAAACATCATAAAAAAATTAATGTCTTACTGCAATCCAAATGGGTGACTGCAAAATAACATACAAAATACATGAAACAAACAAATACATAACAAACATTCACACAAATACAAAGAGTGTTACAAATTTTTGTAATCATGTGACAGATGAGCAATAACCCACATACTGGTCACATACTCTGTTACACACCTTGAATATGTGTATTCAAACCTGTACATACGTACCTTGTCACACACAAGTGCATACACTGTCATGTCCCAATGCATACCCTGCAACATACCTGTGAATACCCTGTCACATACCTGTAAATGCCCTCTCACAGGTTTGTACATACCCTGTCACATCCCCATTACATACCTGTACATAGCTTGTCACATAACTGAACATAACCTATCATATCCCCATCAAATACCTGCACATAGCCTGTCACATAGCCTGTCACATACATGTGTATACCGTGTCACGTACCTGCGCATACCAAATACTGGTCGCCTCTGGATCAACGGTCTTCACCATGGACATCAAATGGACATGGTTTCCCACTTTAAGTTCGTTCATGGGTTCCATCTCAAAAATGCCAGATTCATCCATGGAATCAGCAGTATCGATGCTCTCAAAATCCCAGACCTGCAAACCAATGTGGTTACGATATCGTTAACTATAATGATTAGATCTTGTATTAAATTGTTTGCTCGTGAGGTATGTCCCAACAAGGGGGAGAAGATTAGGACACCAGTTCAAATAAGTTAAATGGACCCTATGGTGCAACAGCTTCCTGCATCCACAATTTTTAAGTAGGACTGAACCTTTCAAATATTTTTCAGTTACAGTGTGTTTGACAGGTGATGTGTTGTGTTATGTTATAAGTCATGCTATGAGTTATGTTACACAGTGTTACATATAAAGTAGTATGTAAGTTATAATGATGTTGCTTACAGTATATACTCACCCTGACATAGCCATCTGCTCCTATGGAGATCAGCTCTCCTTCGTCCATCACAAACTGTTCGATTGTTCCAGCATGGCATGACTTCTTATTCTTCCTAGATATCTGGACCTTGATCAGCCCACCATCCCACAGCAGCATGTTGCCCCACTCTGTGCCTGATAAGACCTTACCGTCCGGTAGCTCCACGTATCCTCGGATGTCTGAAATTTCTGTGCGTCCAAACTTTCCCAGTTCTCCCTGAAGTTTCAAACCTGTGAAGGTTCTTGCCATTTTCCAGAATCTAAAAAGAGAAGAAAAAATTCAAGATGCCCAGCTTGAAAACAGCAACATTAGCCGATACAAAGGAGGCAGATACTTTGGTGAAGATTTAAATTGGCTGATACAGCATCTTACACAACATTTATCAATGATTTCACAAATTAACTCAGATACATCCCCCTTGCCCCGCATCCATGGATAAAGATAATTCTCCAAAAGCCATGTCACTCTGTTAAATTTGACAGGTTGGTTACCTCAAATGGTAAATCTTAGTGGCATACCAATGCACATCACTCAGAGTCACATCTTTAAACCTCTCTGTATTTGCACTTGTCTGTATTCTAACATTGCAAACCACTTGTCCAGTTCATATGGACAATTCCAAAGGCAAGGATGACTAGGCAATCACCAACAAAGGATCCCATATCCTGCTTTCACTAGATAAAGTACAGGGCATTATCTTGAGGTACAGACATCTTAGACAGTGTAATGGCAAAGGCAGAGTTTCCAATGGAAGTTGCCACATCAAAAAACAAAGAGATTTTTTTGAGTGCACTTTCAGCAGAAAAACAAGTGAAATCCACGCATATTTCATTCCATTGCATGATGTTTGTGAGTTTGCAATGAAGTCTAATTACTGTACATCAAATTTCAAAGAAAACTTGCATTTATTTACCAGGTGACCCAGTTGACATTGTAACTGATAATACATCAACAAGTTTTACCTGATATGTCCTGTGCCACTGCTTGTCAGCTGTCCTTCATTCTCTGGAGAGAATGTCACTCTGAAGACATCTTGAGAGAATGCCTTCGTCCTCAACATTGTCTTTTCTTGTTCCCAGTCCCACACAGTGAGCATAAAATCAGGGTAGCTACCAACTGATGCCAGAAGAGATCCAGAGGGATTGAAATCAACAAAAGAGTAGGCAGACTCCGTCCCTCCACGGAGGATGCGATACAACTTCAGGGAGGGGAACTCGTAGACACCGATGTTTGGCATCTCACCCTTCTCTGCCACAACAAAATACTTGCCGCTCGGATGTACCTGTTAGTGTGAAAAATGGTTGGTAATAAATACATTTTCACCTTCCAAGACAGGACGTCATAAACATCTTTCATGTTGTCGTAATAAAAAATGAACAAGAATGAAATTTATGTTCCATATTGTATAAGCAATCATAAAATTGGTTTGGCAGGTCAACTTGGGTAGGCACAGAATTTTAACATTTGCACAGAACTAAAGGAATAGTGACTCACCGTAACAGCACCAATGCCCCCACCACTCATGCTCCGGATGTACTTCTGCTCCGCGGTCTGCAAGTTAAGAATCTCAACCACGTTACCCGCCACAAACAGGACCGTGTCGGGGTCCACCATGTGGAGGTTAGACATTTTGTGACAGTCATATCCAAAAGAATGCCTGAATTTCAAAGTTAAGGACAAAAACTGTGTAATTGTCTCTTCTGGACTATTTCATGTTTGCTGGTATGTTAGGATATCCCAGTACACCATCACAATGATGACAGGATAGCTTAGTCTACACCAATTGAACATTACAATGATAATAGGATAGTTTAGTCTACACCAATATACCATCATGTTGCCAAAAGGGTAGCCTACATCAATTTATTGCACCATCATATGGCTGACAGGGTAGCCGGCAATACACTATTAAATTGCTAATGGGGTAGCCTACCCAAAAACAACATTATCTTGTTGATGGAGTTCTTGTTCTTGTAAAACATCTTACATGTCCACACGAACAGGTAAAATACCACTCACAGGTTTTGAGACCCAGCTGGCATACACAACCATGGGTAACAATCAGCGGATGATGAACCAGAGCCACATGAGGCTTTCAGATCACAGTTAACAGTGAAAGTTAGTCTCATCAGTACAGGTTAGATTCAGTTCATGGTTACTCCTAAACAAAAGCAAAGGTGAGGCCTAATGCATTGTGCTCTCTGTAGGTTGTGAATTCCAGACGTAGGTGTGATAATGTTACATAAGTTAAAATAAAACTCCTATTTTAATGGACTCCACAACTATGCCCTCACTAGTGGACCAACAGGGCACTGTTGTCACATAAAAACAATTCATTTTTTTCTTTTTTATGAAGGATACTCCAAGCTCATGACATTCTCTGGCAAACCAGATTCTTCTGTGATGCGAGCTCTGGAAACGAGATCCTCGTAGTTGTAAAAGAAGTCAGAGGCAATGATCTTCTCCTCATCTGCAGTCTTCTTTTTCTTTGTTTTCTTTTCTTCATCTTCATGAAAAAGAATGAAAGAGACATTTTCAATTTGCCAGTTTTATGGTCTAGATCACATGCAAGAAATAATGTTGCATCTATAATGAACATTGGGAGGAAAACATTGACTGTCTAGGCTGTGTTGAATGGAATGAAGTGAGGGTAAGGGTAGGGGGGCTAGTTTAGGAATACACCCCTGTTCAAATATGCTAGTCCCCATAAACCGACGCAGCTTGGCATGCACTGCTAAAACCAGTCACTTAAAAACACTTACCATGTATCTCGCTCAGGCAACCCTCCTGAAAATCCAAGGTGGACCCACGCAGATTACCATGAGTGACAAGCTGCTAACTATTTTAGCACACATAAGGGGTAAAGATTACATTTCAAAGTAGAAACTAACAAACCTTCTGCATTCTCCTGCTCCTTGCTGTCTTTCTCTTTTTGATCATCCTTGTCGGTTGCACCATCTTCCCCTGTCTCTACTTGTTCTGCCTTTCCTTCATCTTCAGCTTTTAGCACAAACAGAAAGGAGATACTTTAGAGTATAAGAACATTGTAGACATCTTAAAAATGAAGCCTGGGAAGAATTTGCCATACATGACATATTATTTCTAAGAGATGAATTCATCAAAACCACAGTGAAGAATTTTTAAAAGCGATTTTCACTTTCTTCTTTATGTTAGATGCCTGACAACACCATGAAGTCAAGCATTGCCATACATTTATCTAACATCAGCATGATGCCTAACATCACTGTGATGTCTAACATCGCCACGACACCTAACATCACTGTGACGCCAAGTATTGTCATGATGCCTAACATCACTTTGATGTCAGGCATTGCTGTGATGTATAACACTGACATTGCTGTGGGGCCTAACAATGCAATGATGCCTAACATTGCCTCCTGTACTGAGCAATTACAAATGAGTATACTCAGAAATCAACTAGTTGAAAGCTTTCAGGATCATATTCATTTGAGCTTATCAAAAAAATAATTTTGACAATGGAGTGTTTGGAGTCACTAGAATGGATTAACTTTTCATGAAATGTGTCATGCTTCAGGTACGAAAATAGGTAAGATTGAGGGTAGAAACTTCATTTGGTAACAGCTAGGGTGTGCAACCTGAGGGGGTAGGTCAGTTTAGAAACTCTTTTTACATTTAGAGTAAGTTATACCTGTGACCGGCTCTGACTCCTCTTTCCCCTCATCATTTGTTTTATCTTCTGTGGATTTCTGTTCCTCAGAATCTGCTTCTCCGTTTCCTGTCATTTCTTCTTGATTAGTGCCATCGTCCTGAACAGTTGACTCTAAGTAAGAAAAAAATAACAATGTTTATGTTACAAACTCAGCTTTACATAAGACGATCTCAAAGTTGAAAACATTTTTTTTTTTTCGTAAGTTCAACTTTTTCCAATAGTTTCTATTTAATCATGGTAAAATTCAATTCAGCTATCATAAGGCATGAAAGAACCAATACATTGGCAGCAAGGCAGTACAGATGACAAATCATTTGTGACAACTACAATGAAAAAAATTGCTGAGAATCTAGATTATTAGAGTTAATAATCAACACGATACATCCAAATGTGTTGTCAGTGACAGTCATACCTTCACCATTCTCTGTGACAGTATTGTTCTCATTTCCATCTTCAGCGGGTTTGGGTTCCTCTTGGGTCATTCCTTCTTCATCCCCTCCTGCATTGTTATTCACATTATCTTCTTCAATTGGAGGTGCTTGATCTTCACCACCATTCTCCTTCCCTGTAGGCTCTTTGGTCTCGCTGTCGTCATTACTTACTTCCACATTCGTACCCTGCTCTGTCTCTTGTTCGACGTTGCTGGTCTTGGATTCTTCAGATTCTTTCCCCTGACTTTCTTCAACATCCTCTGCATCATTTTGCCCAGGATCATTCTCTCCATCATTTTGCCCCGGATCATTCTCTGCTGCTCTATCTGCTTTGGTTACCTCTTCTGAATTGTCATCTCCAACTGTTCCCTCTCCAACATCTGGTTCATCTTTTATTTCTTCTGCACCTGCATTGTCATTGTTATCCTCTGGATGAGGCTCATCTGGTTTATCTTCACTATTGGGTTCATTCTCATCCAACTTTTCTCCTTTTGCTCCTTCATTTACCGGGCTCTCTTGAGGGTCTCCTGCTTCTTCTAAAAATACAGGATACAGTACCACGTAATTAGCAGATCACATTTGACCATGAATAACTTTACCAAGTGCTTTGGAAGGTTGTATTTTCATGCAGTTAGTCTAGCCTAGATTGTACAATGCATACACTGGATTTTGAGATGTATTCTGGATTGTTATGTTGAAATGACATTTTAAATTAGGATAAAGCCTAGCCTGTACTCACTGTAGGCAAGGGTGGAAAACCTTATCAAGAAAGCATACTTGCAACAGGCTTCATCAGCGACATACTATGTTTAACGAATTATGTCATTCTTCCTTCAATAAAATAGGTTTGTTTGTCTGAAGTAATACAGTTTCGGCAACAGCTAGGGAATGTGTGTCTTTCTAGGTGTATTATAAGGTAGCCATCTACTGATCTACTGTGCCTCTAGCCTATCATTTACAAATCACAACTTAGGTTCGGCTTAGGTTCGGCATGTTGGAATAGTGAAGCACGCAACCATTTTTTGTCATTTCTACACTAAGTCAACGGTAGGCGCACTCGACGGGCACCTTAGCGAAAGTTAATTTTGTTTGGATTGTTGTAAAGAAGGTGTGATAATTTCACCTTTGCTGACACACTTTTTCATTGCAATGAATACATATTCATTTGAGACAATACTGATTCATAAGGAAACGTTCCAATTTTTGTAGGTGGAACTGTCACAAACTTGGAATGATAAATTTCCTTAACAGAGTGTTCGACGGTCACCCCTTTATACAGCACATAAAACTTCGCGAACTGCCAAACATCGCACACCCCTAGAAAATAAGTCCGAAAATGCAATGGACTACGCAGTTTGACAACGATTTGACTACCATACCTTGAAATAACTGGAAAGTAAGCTGAGACACTGTTTATTTAATTGCCCTTGTCTAATTAGTCAGTTTTATGGTGCTGTGTTTGCACAGGAGACTTAGGCTAGGCCTAAAGCACCCTATTCACAGTTGTTGCCCTAATGTTACAAATTTCAAAATCATAATTTTGACCACTCAGTGGAACTGTTCATGACGGTTTATTTTGCTAGCTTGTTCACAGGTTACTGCTGTAGGTTTACGCATGGGATTTATTTAAAAGGACACTCTCCATTAATGATTTTCATGCTAAGTTAGTGAGGTGCGTGAAGTTTCGCAGGTTTACTGTACATCTATTATTAAATCAATTGTCTCAAAGTAAATGTTTGACAATATAACAGATTTTGAGGTACAATTCCTACCAGATTAGCTCACATTATATTAATAAGGATCTTTAGACGTGCTTCAGCAAGATTAATAAATTTATAGGGATTTTGAGTTTCCAGCACTTAGTAATTTCAAGGTTTAACGTTAGATGCGCAAGTTTTATACATCCATGCCACATACGTGTGTATGGTAGCCTGAATGATTTTAAGGTTAGTATCATAGCAGAAACACGCCTCATCAAAAGATTAACCAGGGACAATGCATCATATTGAAGAAATTTGCGACAATCTTAGTACATGGCATATGCTATGTCAAGTAGCCAAGGCCTACGTTTCTTTGTGAAAGCCTTTGGAACGACAAGCTTAAAAATTTCGCGAAACCGGTTCTCACATTGAGAGCATTCACAACGGTGGTAACAATACGGGCTCAAGTGTAGGGAAGCTGCGTTTCTACGTTTCTTTGAAAGTACATATTACATGATTTGTCTGAAAACAATATATTATCTCCGAAAAAATGTGAGGTGATTACCCTGAGCACCATTCTGCTCTTCCGCAGTGTTTTCTTCCATTATTTAAAGCCCAAAAAATAAGCTCGGTGCTGTTCTGCTAGGTTCAGGTGAATGTCACCATGGCAACTGCTAGAAGTCCTATTCGCTGATGACCTTTATGCGGGATATGCCAATGTAAAGGTCTGTCACATGCACAGTGGTTCTATTGGACAGCCTAAGTATGGTTCATCTATACACGGATTTGACGACCCTGTCACTTACTGAAATATCGTGATCGTAATATATTGCACCGTTTACTAAAATAAAAAAGAAAAATCTTTGCAGTAATATTTGTTATTGCTCTACGTTATGGTGTTGTATGGACTGAGTAATGTGCAGAAAAATGAACTTTGAAAAGATTAAGGTGGCTTCGACATCACACAACACAACATGTTCAGGAAGGAACCCAGGGCCAATAACTACCAAAGAGTGCAAAATATGCTATAATTAATTATTGTAGGAAAAAACAGTTATTATTATGAATAAAGCTGGGAATTTTGTCGTTCCTAGCGAAACTTTTACAACAATCTTTATCAGAGGTAGTAACCAAATTTAGTAGGCCTATATGTAAATTTCTAGTGTCGGCCTAAGCAGATGTGGGGCCCATCCGGGCTTTATAGACAACATGGTTCCCATGCAGTGGCGGCGGAACCAGTTGGGACTCGAAAAAGTGAGTGACTAAAGGAACGATTAGATAGTCCTGCCGACATTCAGCCCAATGATCTCCACCATTCCACATATTCTTTTCGTTCGGCGGCCCCTATGTACCCGTTGGAATACATATCATATGGGGCCCAGATGGATATCATTAAGACTATATGGGCTATGGTGGAACCGTTCTACTCGCACGGGCCCACTGATGGGCTTTATCTGGACTTAGTGAGAATAACTTAATGCGAGCGCTGCCCTAATTTTCTTTTTCTGTTTCATGCATTGTCTTACTAACACGACGGTACAGGCCTACAAATTTAGGATCCAAGGCGACATGTTGAGAAGGTTGCATGTTGTAAATAGTGTTAAATCTGTGTATCATTAATACTCATATTCATATTTGTCATATTTATCCCGATTTAAAGGGTTATATGAGGCTGGATAATAGTAGGCTATATCGTTAATTGTACATTTGTGTTAGTATTATGCACGTGGAAAGAAATTGTGAACAAAGATGAACGTGCAAATATCATTGCCATGTTGTTTTGAAAAAAAGGAGTTGTGATCCAAATTTATTGTAAAAACGATAATTTTGTATAGCCTATATGAGACCACCAACTTTCTCGTTTACATTTTCAGTCCTCTATGAGAACAAGGAAGTTAACTATTGACCGAAATAGGCGTAGTAGTGTTTCGATTTTGCTTGTCATTCCTTAGAAAACAGAGAAAACAGAGTTAGGCCTTCTTTGTTTAATAAATAGGCCTATGTACGTTTGAGACTGCCCACATCATGACGAACTAACTGATGATTATAGCCCACATTGCCCCTAAATCGGTCCCAGTAATTGCACCCACTGCGCAATGACAGTTGGGTCACCTATGGACACTATATGGGTCACAGCTAGTAATCCCATCTTGATCAAGGTCGGCCCAGTTATCTGGATCCCAAATATTACGCTTGCTGGTATCACGTTTTGAGCAGAGAGTTGAAAATGTTGTCAAGTCGTGGGTAACATATTTACTTCTAGCATCAAAAATAATATAGTATATAGGCCTAATTGTTTGTTATGTTGTTTGAAGAATATGTCTTGCATGTCCAAAGAATTAACACAAAAAGTGATCAAACAGAAAAACAAAGGAAGACACCAGAACACCAGAATCGATATTGCATGCCCTTATTGGTTTTAAGTAGACTTGTCCAGTTGTAGACTTGCATAGCGTAGCCTAAGATGCAGTCACTCATGAGATTAGCGTCTGACATTGATGCTTACATTGTGTAACAAACATTTGCACTAGGTTTTCTTCCGTTCTTCTTCCCGGCATGAGCATTAGGCTACTGGAGCAGTGCACCAATTCTATGAGTCTTGAATCGTGCCGACCTTGAACGGCGATCAGCCCACCATGCAATTTAGAAGTAGATACGTATCTAATTCCTTCCATTGAACCTACTTAGTTGCCGCCAAATACATTCTCTTTGTTCACAACTTACAGATTCAATAGGGCTTATGTTATTAGGAAGTTAACATGAAAGGGTTCATGTCGTCTGCTACTTCGTCATTTACATCAGAAAAGTTTCATCCACATTTCGGGTCAATGACGGGGGAGCTGGCTGAGATCAACATCAAGCAGGCTTCTGGGCCTAAGAGTAACACAAACACTTGAAACAGTGACATCAAATTTTGCAATTTCATAAAAAAAAGAATCATCAGTACTGACAAAGACTTCAGTAACTTGCCTGTGAGCTGATGTGGTAGGCTATTTAATGTTTTCTTTCTCCTTGTTTTATTTTTACCTTTTTTTTATGTTTTACAACGAGTTAAGACGTTTTACTGAAGACAATAAACAACTCGGAATAACGTGTAGGTCGCATCCTATGAAAAGATGTTGGATTCAATTCACAGCAAGTTTTAGTCTAATGGGCCCAATGAAAAAATTATTGGAGATGGGCGGGGGGATGGATTTAATGTCTGTTGTCAGGACTGTCTAAGCGGACTGCCACCATCAGTTGGCGCGGGGAGTACAAGAAAGTCCACAGTCCGGCCGGAACCAACATTTCCCGAGTGTACTCAGTTGTATTAGACAAGTCCTGAACACTTGGCAAATATAGAGGGGGCGAGCTAAAAATACCTTAATCCCACACTTTTCATTGGAGAGATTTAATTTTACCTCCTCGCCCTCCCCTCCCCCTCGCCCTCCCCTCTCCCTCGCCTCGCCCTCCCCTCGCCCTCGCCTCGCCCTCCCCTCGCCCTCCCCCTCGAAAGCACATCCTCCCTATTAGTACTATAATTTTCTTTGCCCTGTTCAAGCAAGCTTAAGGGTCTTTTTGAGCGTGAAAGCTTTCGTCTACAGCACATTTTAGATTACCCAACGTTTGGTTGATATCTCTGCTAACTATTTATCGACAGTCTGAAACTAGATCACTTTCCTAAGTTACTTACTTGGTCCAATGGAAACAGTTACTTGGTCCAACGCAAATGACAACAGTATTGGATATGAATTTTCTATGTTTATATTTTCTTAATGTAAAAGTTTGGCATGCATCCAGAAATGAGCTAGATGCATTCAGAAGTTTCGGATGTGAAATTGTGAATCAAAATGGATCCGACGATTGTGTTTAATTTACTACGTTTGTTGTTGTTGTTGTTGTTGTTGTTTTTGTTTACTTTTGTTGTTGTTGTTGTTGTTGTTGAGATATGACTCTTTAATGTTTTATAAAAATGGATGACGTTGAGTGTTGCACAGAGTCAGCATTTCTTTTGTTTCGCCTTTGTATATTGCCTCTTAATTACTTAATTACTGGGTTTCACATTGGTAGGTAATATCGGTATTTTGGAGATAAAAGTCAAATTAACAAATTATAATGTAAGACATATCATATCATAGGAGTTCTTCCCTTGGAGTATGAGAAAGGAATTTGCCTGTGAACGTGTCAGTTTTTGATGGATTTTGTTGGAGTTTGTAGCTATTTTTTAACATTTTTAATGATAAATACAACCAATACTCCAAAGTGTTATTTTTACCTGACAAATTAATATAGTGATGAGAGTGCCAGTACACGATGTTCTTTGTGGTCACATACTAGACCTATAAGCCTATGCAAACTGACCCGCCAACTAGAACTAAAACGTAAGACGAAAAGTAATCTGACTTTGGAATCTTCTTTGAAACTGGGACATAACCTACTGCAAAAAAAAAAAAAAAAAAAATCGCATTTAAAGTGGCTTTACAGTCAACTAAAGGATATTTCAAACTCTTCACTCGGGCTCTTCACAGTTACCGAAGTTACTAATTTCTACTGTACTTGAAATATTGATTTACAGCACTTTCAAGGAAAAAACCTAACGGAATAACATGCATGCTGAAGCTTTCTTACAATAATTTCTAACAAAGTCTTTCTCATATCGACCTGTCCTAATGTCAACGTGTCTTTCTCTCAACTAACTACGGTATCTTTCTTGTCTTTCTAAGCAACTACTGTACCTATCCTTCAAAGTCTTTCTCATATCGACATTGTCCTAGTGTCATTCTCTCAACTAACTACAGTATCTTAATTTCTGGTCTTTCTAAACAACTACTGTACCTATCCTTTAAAGTCTTTCCACCATTACATATTCTCCTGATAGTCTTTCTCATAACAACCTATCATCCCTGTTGACCTTTATCACAACTACCTATCCTCCTGATAACAACTTCCTTCTACCTATCCTCCATAGCTCCAGTGCAATTGAAGTTTTTCCAACAATTACCTATCCTACCAGTAAAGTCTTTCTCCCAACTGCCTTTCCTTCTGGAAAAATCTTTCTCTCAACCCCCCCCCCCCCCTACTGATTGTCCTATACCTATCCTTCTGGTAAGACATTTTTTCTCCGTAACAACAACATAGTAATCCTGTAACAAAATATCACAAGAAGCTTCCTACATTGATGGATTTGTCAGACCATCGGTAACTAAAATTATCGTGACTGAGTGTATTGCATCGCTATATGTGAATGTTTTACTTTCATACGAGCTACGTGAAGAGATGTGATTCAAAGATACAGTAGAGGTATTTGTACAAACTTTGTGATGCAACCACAGGACTATCCCGGCAGTCAACATGGCCCAACTTACTTAAAAGATCTCTCTTAGTGAACACTTATTATGAAAGTAAACAAGTCAACATCTCACCTGCTATTCGTTCTGTATGCTAACGTTAAGTATAATAATCATGTAAACATGCGAGAACAATCAAGACACAAGATGGTTCTTCACCCAATCGGATTCTGCTTCGCTTCGTTGCGTTAGATAATGTTCAACCGTCAAGTTTTACTTTTATTTTCAAGTTAAACATTTCCTTTTATCAACCAATGAAAAGTGGAGTCTAAAGATTTGTTCAGCACCACTTCTCTCCCTCCTACTATGTACCAACTGTTCCAAGAGTAAATGAAAGAGGATGAATTATTTATTATGATTATTGCATTATCTCAACCCATTTGATACGTATTACTCCATTCTTCATACACTGATTTTTATTTCATTAGGCCTAATTGAGAAACAGCTGACATGAGATCCTTATTTTAAGGCTGGGTACATGCAGCTTGGAACACTCTGTAAGTGCCATTCTCAGCCATTTGGAGAGTTTAAAACGCCAAAAATTTGCTTGACGTAGCTCCACGCCAACTGGCGCTCCACTTAGATAGTCTTGACAGCCCTCAGCCCCCTCCAATACTTTCTAACCTTTATTTTAGATTCATGGATCCAGGTGTCAAAGAAAATCAATTTTGCAACATGATCGGGCAATTAAGAAGGACAAACATGATCCTCTTCAGTAAGGCAAAGGGGAAGGAGGCGCCTCCACCCCTTAGACCTACTAGTATCCTCTTGCCACCTAGGCCTATCTGTGGACTGACTGATTTGAAATCCTGACTTAAGCTTTATTAGGCAAACATTTCTCCCCTTGTACCCCTTCCTTATGACGAAGGTCAAACTAGGGACGGAGAGTCGATTTTGCCCCTCATAGGGCCCTTGCTATACGCCCCTGGATTTGGCATCTCTCCTAATGGCTACGTACGAAAATTTTCGTTTGTTTCCTCAACCGAGTACGTGTACACTGGAAGGTGATTTACAGGCAATGGATGGACTCATTATTTATCATGAAACGTGAACCTCAGAGTTCTTTAGGTCACTTCCGCATTTTAGTTTACTGTTTTGTTCTCTGGGAATCGACTGATTCGTGCCTAACAGTTGACTTATACGCGCAAGTAACGTACTCACAGTACTTGAAACTACATGCAGTAGTGCACACTCAAGCGGTCACGCGATTCTTGAAGTGACCCGCTGTCGATAACAACACCTCCTGCAACCATACGCAGGAAATTTAACATACTACAGACAAACTAACAAACAGATGAACAAAGGAAAAAACGAGAAACGTAGGAAGAAATAGGCACGAGAAGTTTAGTAGAAGTTAACTTCGTTATTATGTCAATGGTACAAATTTAATTTAGTAAAAATCAATTCAGTGTAAGAGGAGAGACGAAAGGAAATTTTGGACAGTAACATTATTTTAAAACGTGTTTACATCACGATGGCAAAAGAAATCCATACATGTATGAAAATTGGATTTTCCTTTCCAATAGCGAATGAGGCAATATTAAACGTTAGTTGCAGAGAAATAATATAATTACATTGTTAAGATCAAATATGGGTTATAAGGTAATAAAATGGAATGCTCCCATTTCGCCATCATGGGAGAAAAACACATGGCACCGGACATTCTAAGTTATCCTGTTCCACGAGATTCTTAAATCCTTCAAAGAAAAAAATATATACGAGTCTTAATTTGATTATAGACGAAAAGGTAGAAAGTGTAGATTTCGAGTATAGATGTTTCTTTTCAATAATTAGCTGTAATTAGATAAGCATAATGCATCTATTTAAATTGTAATCAAGTATGCATATATTTCAATTACTACGGTATGTTGTTTTTCCTTTCCCCTTTTATTGAGTTAAATATTTCTTTGCCAGTGGCATGTGTTTTATTGAGAAGCAAGTGAGATATTAATTAAGCTAATTATGTGCAAATAATGGAATACAGCTAAAGATAAAGTAATTTCTAAATCTTGAAAGAGGTAACTAGTGAAAGACTCGAAAAAGAAAGTATAATGATTCATTGGAATTAGTGAAATACAAACAGCGTCAACAAGAAAGATTAAATACTGTAGCATAGTTTTTCCACTCCTTCATCCAGGCTCCCAACACGAAAGTTACCCTAGGCTTATATTCTTACATACCGGTATGTACTACAAATTGATAAAAACAAATAAGACAAACAAATAAAATTTCATTTCTTATCAGTGTGTTCTAAAACATTATTTTAGCAGTCATTTCAATGTAGCGATTCAGATGGTCTTGAAACATTGAAAATGCATTTCTCTTTTGTTAAAGTGACTGTGTTTGTAAATAATGTAAATTTACGTTTAATAAGATACTTTTTCACTGTTCCATTTACAGATTGTCTTTATACATCACATTTTAATACTTTCAATTGCAATTGGTTCAGAACAAATCAAATTCAAAGTGTCTTGTCTTTCACAAACTGCATTTAGCAAAATATGAAAATTTATAACATATACGCGCACAACATATAATAGAAATTCAGAATACTCTAAAAGTATTTTATTATTCATTTCACCACTGAAATGCAAGCATTGATAACAGTTTTCAATTCTATATGTGCAGTTCCTTGATCCACATTGTATGTCATTGCTTTTTATCTTTGACGCTCCATTTTATTGCATTGATGCTATATAAGGTCACATTGTTCTGGTTATAAGGCTTCCGTATGGAGTGTTTTTGTGTGTGTGTGTGCGTGTGTGTGTTATTATTTAATGTCTATTAATTTTAAGTTTTCACATTGATCCAAACTTTCAACTTGTTAATTTCAATTGGCTGATATTTTCTTTTTCTTTCTTGTTTTGTATTCGAAATCCAACCATGCTGTTGTTACAATTTATCAAGCACTTACTTAGAAACTATATATTATTGAATTAAAAAGTTAATGATAAATAAACAATTTATTGTCATGGACAGGAAACTATGGACTAAACCTAATCCATTCTTTTATTTCATTGACTGAACTAATTATTGACAACACGGGGTCATGACTTACAAAATACACACCATTAATCCACCTGTACCGCCTGTTGATTCTCCACTGTGCTGCCCTGAACATCAACAAACTCTAATCTCCAATTAAGGTGACTGGTTTCTAGATCGGTCTGCGCATGCGTAGAAACAGTTACATTTGAAATGTCACTCTAGAGTTAGCTTGAGAACTTTGCAAGATAAATCGTTTGTACATAACTGTTTAGTAAACAATGTTGGTCCGATTGACATAGCGATGAGTTGTTTTCACACGTCCAGGTGAAGTCACATTAAAAACTTCATTTGACTTGGATTCGGTAGGACTTGTGGGGTGTGATGTGTAATATAAGTTGAAAATCGAATGGAGGTACGTTCTAGGAGACAAGAAATAAAGTTTATTATATTTCATCTGTTACGAACTTTTCAAACTGCATCTTTGTGCTGTTTTTCTTTTTTTCATATATATTTTCTTTATTGTCTTAATGTAATCATTTTCTAGGACCGTGACGGACTTTTTTGTAACTGTGCTATTTTTTTTTCTTACGTATGTTTTGCCATTGTCGAATTAACTTAATTAATTTTTGGGGTATTAATAAAACTGGAATCTCGTGACCTTTTTCTAAATAATTGGTGTATAAAAATGATTTCGACGGTTTTGTTTACTTTTTTTCAATGTTTTCGTTCTTGTTATTGTTATATTTTATTTTTTATATGTTTAATTATATATTACTATTCTTAATTTTTAACGGACTCGTTACAAACACAAAATTAACTTGTAAAGTGATAAGTGAAGTATAAAAGCTGTTTCCTCTTCTATTCACAGACTCTAGAATCTGCAGACTTTAAATTCGAGTCTAAGTTGCAGCAGATTTTTCTGCATCCCTCATAGTCTTACATGATCTGCATATATACCAATAATTCAGTCAATTTTGTTCCCTTATGCTCTCTATCATATTAATTAATACCTTCTAGTTTGTCAGCTTACTTAAACAAAAGAAACAAGTCTCTCAAAATATGGATTGCACTTTTGTATATGCCAGATTAATATCTCCAAGTAAAGTCAGTTGACAACAATTCTTTAAAATAGCTCTAAGACGAATTAATAATTCTTGAAAATTCAAAAATAAAAATAACAAACAAATTGAAATAAAAAATAACAAACCAATGTCAGTTAAACTATTTTACACATAAAATGTATTCACAAACTTTCCAATAGTCGATAGTACGGCATTTATTTGTGTTTACGTCTGCAGTCAATCAAAACTAACAAAATGTTGTTTTTTCTTCTTATTTTACTTTCAGGAGGTAGCTTTATGTCACTCATCTCCAACAAGCTGGTAACTGAGGAAGTATACAAAATAAAGCCAACGAGAGATTGTTTATTAAAACTGTTATTTAAAATTCTTTGCAAGTTAAAGTTAGTAATTTGTCATCCGAGAGAATAACCAACTCTGCACACCCAAAATGTACAACCAGTTCAATGATGAATTAACCCCAGGGGAGCTATCGATTCGTAATATCTCCAAAAAAGTAACATGTTTTACCATCGACAATATTCTTCGAAACAGGGACAATTTACCTCGATCTCGGGAAGTAGAGAATGAAAAGTGTAGAACTGTAAAATGTGACACCTTGATAGAAAAGAACGACACTTTAGGCCGCATGGAGGGTGTGATAAATTCAGCACTAGGTCGCTTGGGGCCGTCACGATCCTTCTCAACGGACCCTCTCGGGAGAGGATGTTGTCAACAACCGCCGTATTACCCGTCACTGAAACGTACCACATTAGCAAACGAACGATATCGGTCAGGCTGCTGCTGTTACCCTCCCTCTTACCATTCATCGAATCAACCTTTCTTTATTTTAACACAAGGTAAGATTATTTTGACATTTGCAATCAAGAGTAAGGAAAATAATTTAAAAATTTGTTGCGAAAGTTTTTACTTCCACTCCTTTGCCTTAGAAATTGATGCTATGGTTTTCATAAAATTGAAACTTGAGAACTAAAGGTTTCTTTCATCGTGGAAACGTTTTCTTATCCAATACAAACACGTCCTAATAAGTAAATTAATTTTACACTTAATAATTTTAGAAATACGAAGAAAAAGCCTGGCACCTTAGATCAACGTTACTCTTTTTGACAAATTGGGATCAGATCGCAAGCAAACTACTTTTTAGTCACGTCGTAATTTAAAATTTTAAAATACCCAGGTTGAGGATTAAGTACGAAAGTTTAGTAAGTTGCTCCAAAGAAGTTTTAGATGTTGTTGTATGACAAAAAAAAAATCACATGGACAGGTTAAGAACCCTTCTTTAGGATTTGCAAGCATTTACATTTCGGTAAAAATTTTGTAAAATGTAATTTAAATCTAAGGTTTTTGTTTCTGAACATCATAGTCAACCAATAATATGGGCACACGCAAGAGGAATACCTCAACTACGTGATTCCATTAAACAGATGTTCAAAATTCTTTTAAGGGCTTAAAATTATCAAGTTAATTAAAACCAAAAAAGGAACCATCTAGATCTTTTATTTTCTGAACATCTCAGATTATATCGCTTAATCCGAAGAACGATATTTTCAGACATAATTTGGCACCCTAAAATGTGTAGTGTTTACCAATTACCGACATTAAAAGTGCTACCCTTAAACCATGTAAAAGATATATCACTTTTGTAACAGTAAACTGAACAGTCTAGAGTATATAAATATTTACATTACAATGATAATAATGTTACAAAATAATAAGAAATAAATGTGGGCAAAAAAAAATTTCAAATTTAATGCCTTAATTCAAATTCTCTATTTAAATGCTATGTTGAATAGCTCACTCTAGTTCTCCTTGATATGCTTTGGTATGAATAATTGTTGGATATTCATGAAAGAGGATAAATTATGGATGGCATGAATAAAAGATTTAAAAAATAATACAATTAATGCATGATTGTTGGGGAACTGTATTTTTAATAGGACTGAGATTAGAAAATATCAAAGAATATTTATTACCTTAAAAATGTTGCTCAACCATTGTCAAAGGACACTATCACTCCTGGAAGAACAACACCACTATTTTATTGTTTCATTGAAATGCATGCTCAAATATTGAGGAGCGGTCTCGTTACGAATAACACGAAAATGTTTCACGAAAATGTTATGACTTTTCGCTGATTGAGAAAATGGTATGGTATTTGCTTATTGCTATTTTCCTATTTACCTGTCATTACGTTAAATTAAAGGTGCATTAGGGAAGTTTTATCTTAGAAATGAAATAGTACTGCAAGTTTATGTCATTCCAGTTTTACAAGGATTTTGTTTCTATAACTGATCCAATTACTACTATAACATTGTTTTGAATAGACACAAACTGATAACATTTCATTGGAAGATATGCGTACAGGTAGTACCTTTGTAACATTTATACAAAGTCAATAGTTCAAAATGAGAAATTATATTTTAAATACAAAATAATCAGAATTGTATTTTTGCTTTATTCAATCTGTTTCAAGTAACCCTTTCATTAGTAACATTTTTATTCACTCAGCTACTTAAAATCAAGTTATATTACATATTCTAAACCTAGCTTCACTTGTTCATGGATGTGTGTCTGTCGCCTGAGTTAGATGAGGATGTAAAAATGTACTATGTTGCTATTTACCACAATTTGTAAGGACTTTCTGCATATACTTTTTTACTTAACACAGATATCAATATCTTGTTTAACTTTTTTCTGTGCCTAAGTTGCAATAAATATGTATCTCTAGATATATACGGATATTTGGTCTCTATAATGTATCTTGGTGACAAGAAAAATACTCCTCCACATTCATGGTATCTAAATCTGGAAAGTTGCCACCATGATAAAACGAACGATTGATTATCAGATGAACGGTGATGTATGCCGACCAATTTCAACGCGAAATGTAGGAAGTTGTTGATTTCGTTACTACTTAAAATAAGTTTGTTTTTTTTTTATTCAGAAACTTTTCCAACTTCAAATAATAACTGATTACATTTTCAGACCAACAAAATTTTTTTATATTCAAATGTCACGTTCGCTTTTTATGTTAATAGTCGCTGATGCAATTAACCCAATTTAGCTGACAAACTTACTTTTAAACTCATTTGTCTCATCTGCACTATACTTCAACTATGATTATATAAGCTAATTACTTAATTACTTGGCATGTTTTGTTTCTCGGTTATACCATGCATATTTATGACATTTTTCGTAACACACTTTTTTTTTGTTTTTGCAATCTGTATAAAATGTAAATTAATGGAATCCAACTTGTGAATTTTCGGGGTATCTATAGCAAGTAGGAAGAAATCATATTAATTAATGTTTTACACTTGCATGCGCTACGCATTTAATAAAGCCTTTTATATATCTCACAGTTACAAATATAGAATAACTGTGACAAATTTAGCATTTTACCTAATTACAAATACTTTTGTATTCAACTGCTCATGTAGCCGTCGTGCATTCTAGGAACGGTGTTGTTTTGCATTTTTCTTTGGTGAAAAATAATGCCGAACATCTTCGCATCGATTGATTTTTACTTATTAGATGCATCGTGATAAAGAATTACTCCTGAATTTGTAGTTAGTTCTCTCCGTTGTGATTGATTATCGTACTATGTGTTGATTAAAGTTAGATTATCAATCCTTCGTTCTTCAACAACCTCCATCCTCCACTGTCCAACTGGTCCACTTTCCCAACTACACGATAGGGACAGAAACTTTTTATTCCCCCTTTGAATTTGTTACAAATTCTGTAAGCAAATCATTTCAAAAATACTACTGTACTTTGCCATAACAAATCAAAACGTGTAGCCTTACATTGTATTGTAAACTGTGACTAAAATGTGACCATTCTTCTGTATATACTATGGAATCTGGTTAGTGACAGTGTGAGCCTATACTTATTTTTATCAGCTCTAATTATACTGTCTGGGTTGGACGATGGCTTCTGTCCGCAGATACTCCATCGAGGTTAATCCTCTTAGGAAATGTGTAGAGAGCAAACAGTTAAAACTGGGATTACCGTCCATCGACATAAACAATCAATTGTCAAGTTCATACCTAACGGAGAGAGAAGCACAATAGAGGATAGTTTATTGCTCTGCACAGTTAAATGATGCCTTAGATTCATCAATTAGGCTGTCTCGCTGAACGAGTATGTGTTATAAGCAAGGATGTCATTGTAGAATCTGCAAGTTGATATAACCTACGTGTGGTTTAAATGGCTCGTTTTGAACACAAGGACAACACAGTTAATTGTAGATTCCTGCACACCTGACACTGGCTATGTGGTCTCGTGTGGATTATAATAGGCTATAATCGTCTCAAGGCTATTGATCCTATCTAGATCATTTGTGTAGTTTATGTTCTTCCTGTAGAGAATTTAAGATGCACGAAGAGGAAAGTGAGAATTCAAGTCGAATTATTGCACTACATGATCAATTTTGATGGACGGAGAGATATCAGTAACAACATGCTTTTATACAAAATACGAAGATCACCTTTGTCAACTACCTGGTGAATAATTTGTTTAGTTTCTTTGTCAATTTCCTGGTGAATAGTTTCGTTACATCTTTGCCAACCACCTGGTGAATATTTTGGTTAGATCTGTTGTCTACTAACTGTTTCATAGGTTGGTTAGATTTCTTACCTACCATTAGGTGAATTTTTTGGGGAAAAATTTAGTATTTGGGGATAAGGTACAAGTCACTGAGGCTAGGTTACCAATGGGGCTCCATTGTCAATCCTGATGATAGGTGTTGTCTTCATGATACCGAAGTTTGTGCCATCTTTTTAACGTTGTTTATCTTGAGTAACGTTACACGTTATTAACAAGAAACAATCAGTACCTCACATCAGTTCAACTTGCAATTGGCTTGTTTAACGTATCAAGCGACCTAGACGGTAGGCAACATCATTGTGTAAAATATCTGCATTTGATGTGAACACGTATTGATGTAAAAGCCTATCTTAAAGCACAATATAATAGTTGATACTTTTCGAAATCAATAATCTCGTTAGGACTTCATGATCATTTCAGGTTATCAACTCATTACAAAATGCAGAAGTAAAATATGCAAGAAGACCGTAATAGAGATTCAAATCAGTAAACAAATATAAAACTAGAAATACTAGGATAAAGTAGCAGAAGTTAAATATAAATAATGTAGGATAGAATGGGAATTGGAAATTTGACTGTGTACTCTATTGTGGTAAACAATACATGCAACTTTCAAGACATTCACTTGATGAAGACAAAAGTAATACTCATTACATATTACTCATTACGTATATATGTACATATGTATATATGTATACGTATATATATATATATATATATATATATATATATATATATATATATAATATATATATATATATATATATATATATATATATAAAGCAAAACAAGTTAGGTGCAGAACTAACTCTATATTTCGGCAGCAAGCTGCCTTCGTCAGGAACGAACAGAACTAACTGAATGATAAAATACACACGAGAGCACAGACTCAATACACTAGAAAGGAATGTACAACGCAAGACTAAAATGTAAAACAACATACAAAGCTAAAAACCTTAAAGAGAAAAGCATGTAAAAACTTTCAAAGTAAAAAGGAAAACAAAAGGCAGCATCGGCCCAACACCGGCACGAAGAGGGAAAAAATATTTACTGCTGCAGAGAACCCGACCAGAAAACCAAACTGAAAAAGATATCTGAAAATCAATACACCCTGCACCTTTTATTTTGACTAAAATACCCATCATCCTGGTTTAAACCATATGGAGCAGTGGAATCCAGATCCCAAATCCATTTTCTCTCCTTTCTATTAAGTAATTGATGAAGTTGTTGCCTACTACTACTATTAGCAACATGCACATAGTCAACAATATACACATGGAAATAATCTAAATTATGATGAATTAAGTGATCATATAAGAGCTTGTTGTCCATTTAACTAAGTTTACCAGCCGCATAAAGACAGAAATCACTTTTATGGCCATTCATGCGGGATATAAAGTTATTACTTTGGCCTACATATTGCAAACTGCAAACAGGACATTGAATAACGTAAACAACCCATTGCGAGTCACAAGAAATATCCCGATTATAACATTTAAAAGTCTTATTATTAGCAGTACTAGTAATATAGGCAGAACAAATTAACAAAATACAAAGTTTACAACGACTCTTCCCACAAATTCGGGGTGGTTTAGAAGCCCTGTTTCGCCCGACACAATATATATATATATATATATATATATATATATATATATATATATATATATATATATATATATATATATATATATATATATCTGTCTCTCCATACAAATGAGAATATGTACAATCAACAATTACTTTAATTGCATGAGTTTCATGAAAGAAACAATAATGTTATCCAGCTACTCAAACCTTTAAGGTAGAAACTGAAAATCAGCTGTGATGTCTTGTGAAATTCTTTCCTAGGCCTATGCCTACATTCAATTATCTATTTTTGTTTTTATCTTCCGGATCCCCTCCCCTCTTTTTGTTTTGCTTGTGTTCTTTTAGTACGGAGTGAAATTACTGCACATGAAGAGGTTTCCATAAGGTCATCCATGGCTTATTTATTTTACATTTCAAAACAAACAACAATTTATCACTGATTTGTATCGTAAGGGAACTGAATGTAGAATGGTAAAAATACATTTAACAAATGAAAAAGACTTTGAAGTTAAGTTATTACCATTTTGGCAAATTCATATTGAGGTTTCGGTACACTAACTGCTTGTGTAAAACTCGTGCTATGTTTACAATGATGAAACGTTTTACGATGAAAATGTTTGTACTAGAAAATAGTAGCTATATGACATTATTTTTAAATTCAACATAATTTGTTAGTTATGCAAGGTAAAGGCCTAGTATCATTTGATCACTTAACTTTCTTCAAAACGTTTGATATCGAAAATAATTAAATACAAATTAACGTCAACAAGGAACACATTAAAGTTCTTTGCTGTTATGTATCGGTATTGCTGCGAAAATTATCATGCACCTGTTACTAAAACACTATTAAACCAAGTCCATGTCTACCGTGCGTAATCATTTCCATCAATGAAAATAAAGATAATCGAGTTAA
This sequence comes from Stichopus chloronotus, assembly GCA_021234535.1. Classification (NCBI taxonomy): domain Eukaryota; kingdom Metazoa; phylum Echinodermata; class Holothuroidea; order Aspidochirotida; family Stichopodidae; genus Stichopus; species Stichopus chloronotus. The sequence goes on along the minus strand of CM037842.1, from coordinate 28,975,328 downwards.
AGTAAAAGAGCTTCACGGGTGGATTTCCTCTACGTTTCATTTTTATTTTACAGTTATATTTCTTATTTCAGTCTACGTTATCACGATCTTATATCCTTTAATATGAAAGCAAATCGCAACACTGCTACTCTGTTAGAATTTTGGTTAAAAAGTTGACCAACTCTGATCACTTACGTCAAATTGGACATATTGGTGAAACATGTAACCTACACGGTGGAAAAAAAGTAGAGTCACATATTAGTCGAAACTTTGCACAGAAACCATTAGTGCTGAATTTAAAACATTAAGTTTGGTAATTATTCCCCAATATATCTAATTTGGCTTACGTGACCAGTGTTTGTTCACTTTTTAAACCATTAAACGAACTTAACATTAAGATGATGCCGATTCTCCCCGATGTTTTATTTGGAAGTGCGCCACTGTTTCCTGGACAGATTGCTTTAACAAACCAGAGTCCTGACAAACTTTCCGCAAGTCAACTATTTGGCGGGGCTGCCCTTCTTTACTACTATGATTCCTTTATCTGTATATCTTTTCCCTCTCAGTTTTTCGGTGGCGAGACATATAGGGCAGAGTGATTAGGATAGATAGGGGTAATCGTTTATAGTGTTCAACTACATCAACTAATCGAATATCTCTCCCAGTAAACCAGTGACAAACTGACACATGTGCTGAAATTGTTACACAGGAATTTTACAAGAACACAATTTTATTTCAATCAACAATGAATTTTTAAATATATTCTGAACTGTTATAGAATTTTAGTTTTTACTCTTGAAGCTTACATTTAAATCATATGTGCCATTAAACTATTTATCCGCAAGCTGTAGTTTGTTTACTTCTTAATAAACTTTGGAATGATAGGCCTAGGTGACGTTCTGTCGGGAATGTATGATTCACTAATTAAACTGGCTTTGTCAGCGTACTGATGATTGGTTTCTTATAAAGTACTACCAAAAAAGAAAAAAAAAACACTCTGACTACTTTTAACAACTTAACATATTTTGAAATGACAAAATGACCAATTATTGTCTTCTCTATTTGTTTGCGTTTTTGGCTTTTTCTTAACGAAGTGTCATTCCAGACCACCTTACATTCACTTCGATTAAATACACGTTTCCTCCTGTATAATACTGACGGCCACTAGTCGTTTGTATAAACGTACAGTGTGAAATAAAGTGTTTTCGAGTCCACAGACGCTCTCTTATTGTTAATACAAACTGTAAGTTGTTACGGAGTGAATCTATAATTACGGACTTTCCCCTAAGCTATTAATAAAGCAAATAATTATCTGTACTAACAATAACTAGTGTATCTTTTGATTTATGATGTAAGTATGTATGCTTTTTAAACATTTGAACATTAGAACCCAAGAATAAACCTTTTATGTAGCCACTAATGTGATATAATGTCGTTCTTTTTTTCAGATTTTGATGCACTGTTTTAACTATACTAGCTATGAATCATTATTTACAGGGCTAGGTGAAACCCTACCTGTCTTATCTCATATTGTTTGATAATTCAGTAGTCAGCATCTTCTTTGTCTCCTTATTTTATTCTTAATGATCCATTGAATCTTTCGTTAAATTTTCTTTCAAAGTCATTCCCATTTGTAAGTTTTCTTGCACAATGTGTGTGGAATGAACAAATCCAAAGAAATTGTGAAAGAAAAACAAAACATCTTAGATGTCCATTGAATGAAGCCATCACGATCAGTCTTTCATCTACTTTGATGGCTTTACAAGAAAAAGCCTCTAAATCCACTCCCTAAATATATGTTAAATTACTTTTGTACATGTTAAATGCACTTGTTTAACAATATTGGGGATGGTTCTTTCTCTGTCACCTTTGCCAATTACAGATAGTTCCCTTCCACTTCAAATTATGTAAACTGATTGGTGGAAGGAATTCCTTTGGGTTTGCTCAACAATAATATTCAGTGGAGAATAAAAGATACCATCTCACTTCAATAGCTTTCATGAATACCCTTTTAGTGAAACGATGATTAGATTAAAGTCCTGGATCAAGGAAGACCAAATTAACAGTAATTTCGTAAGATTGGTTTTAGGACATCTCCACACACTATTATTCAGGTGTACTAAGGCTTCACACCGCAAATTATACTCGAGAACTGTTATTGCCCCCCCCCCCCCGTGCGGAACACTTGCATTTGTATGTGTTTCTCTTTTTACTGAGTCGGTGGGTCTTGACTTAATCAAGTTTTTCATTGTAATATATAATCTTTTCAAGATTATCATATCAACTTCATTTGAAATGATACAGACCAATTTAAAAGTCCTTAAAGTTTCTGATCAAGTAATTATTTCTTTGATAACGTTTTCAGAATTTACAGGTTTCCTTCATTAAGTCTCATAGATACAAAATCTTGGGTGGTTGTTAAATCGATAGCCGTTTGAATATTTCTATTGGTACTGCTTTGTGCTGAGAATTGAACCACTGTATTTAGATTGTTTACATTCTGGGAAGACTTGAGTTAATAGGTGGGTCAGCACGGATATAAAAGTAGGTGGGTCACCTGGGCTGTAAGTGGGTTGGCACTCTTTCTTTACTTCTCTTGTTATTTGTAAATTTCTTTGACCACAATGATGAGTTTGAACAGCAAAATAGAAAGTTAAAAAATCTATTCCAAAAAAAAAAAAAAAAATTAACACATGCTTTCTTTTCCTTTTGTTCATTAATGCTACTCAAGCTCATTCCAACCACGTTGTCCACACAGACTTTCCATAATGTGGTAAAATCAATTCTCGAGAATACCCGCTTCTGCATGATAGAACATGAGGTGTTATTGAGTTATACCATCATGGTCAGGGTTTGTTCCTGCGATGAAAATGATCATGTGGTATCATGTGAGGACTGGCTGCATGCAAGCTTAGGTAATGCATATTTAAATTTTACCAAGGTCATTTAGTCACCTTGAACATACTATACACCCTAGCTTGACTGAATAGTATGCTCCACAAAGGGGTACAAGTTACAAGTTAAAGTGATTGCGTGTGTACTGCAAAACCAGAAAGATAAGATTATGGTCGAACTTAACTTTGTCTTTATTTTTAAATGCACACGTGAGGTTGTACATGGACGGACTCCGTCTAACAATAAAGGAAAATGTCAGTAACTGCTTTGAAAGCAACGGGATTGGCCCAAAAAAGTAAAAAAAAAGAACAGATATTATATTTGAAAATTAACGGTTCTTACTATAAGCGCCTACATAATGAATATGCAACAGTACAGGTCTCACTGGTATATCAAAAACATTGTACTCAGAGTGTTGCTCCTAGGTCGGTATCGGGAATTGTAGTATTTGGTGAAAGGAATCACTGTATGTACAAATAACCCACAAACTGATCAAAACATTGCGGCGTCAGTGATCCTGAGTTGTTTTGACTAACTGAATATTCAATACTATATACTTCCCATTGGCCTGTTCAAAGAAGCACACTGTTAATTTGAATGAAAACTGCCAACCTCTGCATTATCGTATTATATACTTTTTGTCGTTATGTTGGAAGAATTTGAAATCGTATTGCAGAATTACACAACTGAAACCTATTTATTTTCCCAGATTGTCTGAATGGTGCAATTAAAGGCCTTACCAAACTTTTGGAGATGCAATTTCAATGTTTTAACTTTTTGCCTACACACGCAATCACTTTAAATATTGATCTAAGACAAATGGCATTCACACCTATTAACAGAAGCTAGCCACAATAGCAGCTGAGATAAAAATATAAATTACGTCATCATTATTACTAGATTAGTTCAACATTGAAATACTGGAAGAACTCTAATATTGATCATCATTACCACTGTTCTGATTTTGATCTTCGTTATTTACGCATCAACTGGTCGGATCTAAATATGTATCAGCCTTCTTAACGGTCACGGTGAGATACGACAGCTAAACTAGCAATGTAGGTGCTCATACAGAGTTATAAAGTTTAAATCTTCTGAACCTCGTCCATCATTAATCACTATTTTCGGGATGAGCTGGGTCGTTAAACTTTATAAGTTTGATAGCATTTAAAAGGTAATGAACCAAAGATTATTAATCCATGTGAATGAAAACGTGTACTTTAAAAAAATGATTATGAAAAAGTTACTGTGTACGTATGTGTAACACCTTTCAAAATCCCCCCAAAGTAAGAGCTGTGAAACCCGTAAGCACTGGTACGAAGACTATGAACATTTGCATTGTTATGTTATGACGGTATTGTTTTTCTACCACATTTGCATGCTGGGAATCACTTACTAGCTCACCATTATTCTAACGGTATCTCCACTGTAGCGTAGGTCAGAATTAAACTAATTGGGTGTTACTGAAGATGGGCAAGCTCTAAAGCATTTTACCGGCCAGTGTTTGTACTGCAGCGACAATGTAGCCAATAGTCACCACCCCCCCAAAAAAATACAATTTTGGAAAGAGTGCCGTGCAAACGGACAGTTTGTGCATGATGTATGATTTTTCGTGTTAATTCGGTGTATCTGAGCTGCAAATTGCAAGCCTCAGCGAAAGGGTAATGGTGACGCTTTGAAAGATTTCAGTGTACAAAATTGTCCTTGAAAGTTTGACGTCGCTTTGCTACCGCACGTATGGAGAAGCTATCCAAGATAGGCGATTGCACCCTGGTAGTGGTAATGAATAGTATGGCTAAACATTGAGATCTACTACGTATGCTAGTACTGCTATGACTTTCTCGAGCGTCGAAGGTTTCGTAGATGTGAATAATAACTTAGGAAGCGACGAAAAACGAAATCGATTTTTTTGCTCGAATTACTTCCAAATGTCTGAATCAAATCTCTGTTTTCTTCTTCGTAGTTTTTAGCAAACAATGAACTTAAAGCTGGCACTGAAATTTACACAGAGGGTTCTATATTAGGCTCGTTGTATTGGCCATAAAGGATAGCGAACTACTGTAAGCCAAAAGTTACTCTCGCAAAATGTTTTCATACTTTTAAATTTGCTTTGAAATTATGTACATCACAATGTTATTGAAATTGAAGGTAGTAATTCGATATTTCAATAATTGGCATTATGATCTGCATGTTAAGCAGATAGTTCAATCATTAATTTATCTCAGTACTGAAATTTCCTTTCATGTAACTAGTTCACCGAGAGATTTGACGCAGACATTTTCGGTCAACAGAATTTTCAATCCAACGTTACGTAAATCTCAATTTGCGTATTTTTTTTTTTTTTTATTGTTGTTGAATCAAATGAATCGACATAAGCGGGATCCAATCTTCTTTCTTTCTTTCATCACGTGGTTCATCTTAATTGGATGTACCTTGTTAGAGGATTAATGCCGAATGTCGATTGGTGTTACTATTTTTAGAATATGCACTGTATCACAGATCAATTTCAAAGTCCCATTGAGCCATCCCGTCAATAAAAACTGCTATAAATAGATGCTACGCTGAATGAAAATAAAACGTTTGATTTATTTTTAGACTTCCACGTACCAACGATACTTTTCACTCTTCCCGATTTATTACCACCACCTCTAATTTTGAATCGTTTGATCGACTAATATCTTTGTCGATTATTTGAAGCATGACATTCGATTTTGTATCTTTTCAAACATTTGTGTTTGACCCTTCACGGAACTGCTATTCTTTTCAAAGCACATGATGCCTAATAGCGTAATGCGTCTCCCTTGGGAGAGATTTTTTACCGCTCGGTTTCTTCTTTTCTTCCTTTTTTTACTTTTAAAGAAGAGAGGAGTCGATTTTAGAAGAGTTTGCTGTTCGTATTGTTCACTATGTTCCTCAAATTCGATGACAATACAACAGCATAGAATTATTAGATTACATTGAATACCGCTACCAAAGGTACTCATACTAAACTTTCTCTCTGACGTAACACTACCACTCTGTGAAAGCAGTCTTACAAGTAGCTATTCAGCTTAATTAACATGACGTAGTTGCTTTCAGAATTGAAAAGCTACAATGCAACTTCTTATGCATTATTTTTGTTATGACGATGATGATGATGATGATGATGATGATGATGATGATGATGATGATGATGATAATATGATTATGGTAACGCTGTTGTTTTACGTTCAAATTTTACAGCCGGTTACAGCATCCCATCTCCCTGCATGCAATACCCTTTCTCAATACGTCACTGCCGGAGACGGAAAGCAAGGACAGTCTTCTCTGATACACAGCAAAATGGACTGGAGAATAGATTTAAATCCCAGATGTACCTCTCTACTCCAGAAAGAATTGAATTAGCAGATAAATTAGACCTAACAGAATCACAGGTATGACGTCACCCATCATTCGTTGCTTCTACCACTCCTTCCATACATCATTTTGAACAAAACTAAACGTTCCTGACCAGACACAGGCAAGAAATTTTTCACGTAGATGATAAGAAAAAAAAAGTTTAACATTGACAGAAATTGCAATACAGTACACTAACGTTGTAAGGGATGCAGAAGCTAAGTTTGTTGTCTACCGTAGTTAAAACGGTCCATCATTAGAGACCCACTGTGGTAAGTCTGCTGTAGTTTCAAAGGTAATTACCATATTGCCGATGTCTTTGTTTTTTCGATCACAATAACCAAACTTGTTCGGTTGTCTTGATTTCTGTGACGGGTGCCTTGGTAAAACAGTTATGATGAGTAGGTTGATAAGATAAGCTACGACAAAATGTGGTATCTACAAAATGTACTGATATAAAATCTTAAATTGGTAGACACTCAAAACATCCCTTTTATTGTCGAGATAGCTCTTCTTATTTCACCTCTCAAACATGTTGCCTCTGAATTCGATCAAACTTTTCATGATTGATACACTCCGGAAAAACAATAAAAACAAATATATCATAGTCATATTGGTAAAAAAGCTGGCTTCACTGCAATGGCATTACAAGGCTCTCGTATATAAATTGTGCACTTTCTTGTTGAGTTCTTGAAACTGGTCTTTATATTTTGTTTCTCCGATTTATAATTCAACAAATACTCAGGTGAAGACTTGGTTCCAAAATCGAAGGATGAAAGCAAAGAAGATGAAACAGGCAAAAGAGAAGTAGTTAGACTATAATCTGGTCACTAACAGAAAGTTTAAGACAACCGTCACATACTCTGCAAATGAGTTTTTCAATTGGTTAGTAAATCTCGTCGGATACTCGCACCGTCCGGAAGAAGCATTAACTGATTATAAGAGAAAGGATCGGTCTCTTGCTCTTGTTGTGGAGATGAAGATGGATGAACTAATTAGTACACAGTGACTAAACAAAACAGATGTAACGAGAGGACATCATTTTACCACGCCATTCGCCGTGATGCCTAGGTAACTGTCGAACATTTCCAACATGTTTTAAAGGCCGTTGGGAGTCGCCAGATAATATGGTACTGTAAGTGTTTCGTTTACTTTGTGAAAACTAAGATGAAAGAGTTCAGAAAATCTCTGAATATGAAGAGTTTGATTTGTACAAATCAGTGAGTGATAAGCTAAATAATGGTGAAGGTAGTACTTATTATTTTTCATAATGCGATGCACTGTAAACATAATTTAGAACAATTTAATTTAGTGAGCGAGAAAACAAAGTTTACTCCGTTATCACCTATTAATTTGATAAAGGTAATTTACATAACATGTGAAACAACATATTCTGTTGAAACCTATAGACATGGATTATATTCTATGATATCATGAAGCTATATTTTGTTATTCCATGGAACTATACTCTCCAATTGCTCCGTGATCTAGAAAAGTGTCATGTATCATATTTCTTCTAAAGATATTGAAATTAGCTTATTCGCTTTAGGTTTAAGTTAGGTTATTCGTGAGAAAAGTATTCTTCGAGTCAAAATCCCACTACCTATGTTTATAATAATTGCACGAGCACAACATTCCTTCAGATGTGTAGACAATATGAACATCAACAAAATAAAAAAAAAAGGCCGATTTCTAAGATTTAAATACTTGACTTTTTGGTAGCATAGTACTCTCATACGTTCAATTTTCAAAGTAATGCTTTAGGTTTGCTCTTGTCAGATTTTAAAAACATTCAATGTACACCCAAACGTTCTCCGTGCAATTACAATCATTTACGTGAATGTATAATGTAATGCACTTAAAACAGCTGGCAAAACTAACGAACCTGATTGAAATCGGAACTAGCAACAATCATAGTATTACAATAAGGGTGGTATTATCAGATATTCATTTGGACTTTTATAGATTACAATATTGAGCATATTCGAAGAATCTCAATGGTTTTGTTCATTCTTTTGCAGCAGACATATGGACTTCAAGACCAAAGAATTTTTCACGAAATAAATGGATTAAGTTATGGAATAAATTTAGTAATGAAATTTTGAAATACGCAATGAATAATCATATGTTACATATATTGCAAAAATGTGTACTAGGCCTATGTTAATATTGTTACCGTTGTTATAGTTTCAGATATTTATATTTAACATTTCCGGTCTTTTTTTAAAATGTAACTTTAAATGTGTTGACATTTGTAATTCCTAACTTTTGCCTTGTTTCAAAAGCAACGCTGATTGACCGGTACAAAAAAGACTGTGGTAGTATCACATAATATTTGACTTCACGTGATACATTTCAAGAGGTATGGAATATGATAATGCAATCTTACTTATACGGAACAATATACAGTTCCATATTTGTTAATGTTGTCATCATACCTGTGTCGATTGAACAATATTCTTGGCGGAGGGGGCAATAAATGATAAAAGTACCATTTGTGACGTCAAACAACATGGACAACAGAGTCAGTTTAGCATGATTTGTCAATAATTTGGTCAACACAACAAATGAGAAACAAATTTTGTAAAATTTTTAAATTAATTCATATTTCTCGACAAACTTTTCAACTTACTTTAAAATCTGTCTCGGACGTGGCATTTGATTATTTATGAAATGTGTACAACTTGAACAGGATAAAAACTACAGCAACTTACTTTTACTCTAAATAAACCTTTTGCAGACCATTTACAGTAACTAGTATAAGAATAGAAACGCTAAATAGAAACAGGAGTAGAATAAAGACTTCGAAAATAACAAAATTCTCTCAGAGTAAGAGTTTTAATTTATTTATGTTGTTTTTCCTTATTTTTTTCTTTTTCACATATGTGATAATCACGTTTTGCTACTGAACTGCAAAATTTGTTTAAAATACTGTAAAAGTAAATTGTAATGTGACACTCAATGCATTACTGCAGGGATAGACTGTAATGTGACAGTGTGACACTAATTGAAATACTATGAGAATAGACTGTAATATGACAGCGTGACATTCAATCATGTACATGGGATTTCATTGTTATGAACTTCCAATACAACCTGACAGTATCTTTGTCAGTTACAGGGAGTATTTGCGTATCTTAACGTCGTTTATATAAAAAAAAATGCATTGGTTCTTCAGACCAATGTAAGTTAAATTTTGATATTTAAATGAATGCGATGTTAGGTAAGACATCGTACGTTAAAAATTGTCATTAGATTAAACGAATTGTCTAAACAGAAAAACAAAATCATGCAAGGTCCTGGATTTCTAGAAGCAGGTTATCCTCGCCTTTTAAGTAACTACAGTAATAATTTAAATCATTCCCACTTTTCCATGCATTTGGACAAAAATCTGAAGTTTGTTTAATAGTGACGTGATGCTACCAACCTTATAGAGCAGCCGGTACAAGAGGCGGATTTATCTGTTCATGAAAACTTATTCTCAACTCAAGTAAATCTAAGTCACTGTATTGTGTTTATTGTTGTATTTTTATTGTTTTATTATTGTTATTGTATCTTATGTGGGGCCCCTTACAGTATTTTTAAGCCCCAGTTACCTTTATACCTCAATTGACTATAACAATTGGATCATTGTTCGTGTTAATGAGAATGCCCCTCTTACAATTCACTTTGTATATTTACTTAGCAGGGTGCTCTGGTTATTATGCATTGACTGGGCCGAGATAAATTGTAGGAAAAATAATCATTGCACACAATAGGAAAACATAAATCGATTATAAAAAGAATAAAAAAAAAAACGTAAAACGGTTTTCATCGACCGATCCATCGTTTTGAGAAGGTGTCACAAAGGTCACAGTTTCTTAGAGTTATGGGTTGACTTTTGTTAGAGTCGAGTTCAGAGAAGGGAAACCGACTCATTTTATTGACTGATAGAGCTTTCAAACACCATCAGAAATAAACATTAGAAAGAATTAGAATCTAAGCTGACAACTTAAAACTGAACTAACAATGATAGTTCCACAGCATCGGAAAAACCTATCAATCAAACATAATCAAAAGAAAGATTACGAATCTGTAATGAATACAAAGTGTTTAGCTTCGTACACATTTCTCATTAATGAAAAGGGATTGCCTGGGGCAATAAAAGAACAGAATAAAACTGCTGCGGCAGGTAATGTTCTTTGTGGAAGCAGTTAAGTGACTTCCTGCTTAAAGAAAAGAAAGAATGAGAAAGTAAAGTCAATGGAACTGGTGTTTGAAAATCTGTTACTCATAAAGTGAAGGTTAACACTGTAATAGTTTTTGCAAAATTCAAAACATTAAATGAAAGCAAACTGCCTTTCATGGTTGTCTGATTTCTTGAATTGGAATGATAAGAAAGTACGCTTTAATACCGGAAATATATTCATATAGAAAGAGTGACCCTGGGTATTTAAAACAGTGCTTATCATAGCTGTAAAACATGGTCAATCGAAATGATTCCTGAATGGGTCGTGTAAGGCTTAAATAAACTTTCAAAGTCGACAATGTTTAGAAAAAAAGAAAGACTTAAATATTTGGATACGAAAATATCAGAGTTATTCAGGTTATTAATTGATATCACCACCATCGTTAGAATCTTAAGCACTATCAATAAAGAAGATGAATTGCAAGAAATCAGTCAAGTCGGAGGAAAGAACAAAATGCCCTACTGTGAATAATCAATGACCCATTACGCATAATCATCTGCAACGCACAGAATTTTTACACCATCATCAACTTCAATCCACTTTAAATGCCCTACTATGCATAATCAACTTCAACTCACTTTCACCCCTCCCCCCCCCCCCCGTCTATATATGTAATCAATTGTAACCTATTTAAAATTCCCGCCATGTGTTATAATAACCTACAATCCAGTGAAATGCACCAAAATTCAATTTCATAGTCAACTGCAATCCCGGACTAAAATGCCCTATCGTAATAAACTGCAACCTACGAATTAATGTGCGTTAATGTACACGAGGCTATTCGGTTACCCTCCATTCTGGTAATGAAAGTATAATTTAACGTTGATAAAAAGAGATAAAGAAGTCTTGAAAACAAAACTGTCTGTCACCATTGTATGTATAAATGCTAAAATCATTTCTAAATATCCCCAGTCAGACAGTGCAAAAAAAAAAAGACTGTATTGTTTACTACGGCTCAAAAAGTTTTATGTGTAAACATATTTGTGAAATAAGGATGTTCTTCTGTATGTATGTGATCCTCCAGAAAAAAAAAATGTCTCCAGCCCCAAATGTCTCGACCCCTTGAGCCTCACCAGATGGCTGAGCTGGTTCTAGTTTCTGAATCTCCAACGCTTAACTTTGCATCTACTTGTTGGACTGCATTGAAACTGCAACACCAAGAATAGGCCAACATCATGTCTCTAAAGACCTTTGTACCAACTGTGGTGAAAGAAAATGAAGAAATCTCGCAAATGTTACTACCGTGGTAGAATTCTAAGGCCTCAGAAAGTACGTTCCCCTATATTTGCAAGACCTACTCACATACACGGGGCCAGAGGCGGCGATATAGCTAATTTCAAGGGAGATTTACTTGAGAGTGGCGTTTGTGTCGTCTTCGTTTCATTTCCTCATGAAGGAGGATACACAAGTGGTTTCTGCCTCTCCTCCCTCCACGGAAGATTGTGTCTCCATCCCATTTACAATTACCGTTTTCTTTCTGGTTTGACCATAATTTGCTTTGAAACCAAGAGAGGATGCCTTAAGCTCTGACAGAGAGATTATTAACGGTCCTGCTCCGGTGGTGCCATTATTATTTTTCCCTCTTTTCTCCTTTGAATAACGGACCTCTCAATAACCACTGCCAGGTATCACGTAAAAGGCAACACTTATAGGCGACAATAATTTGTGAAAGTAGGGGTTGAATAGATCTACAGGCAGTCATCAGAACCAATGAAGAAGAAAAATAATCGATTACTGTTTGTGCTCTTCATGGGAAAAGGAGTTAACGAGGGTTTTCTCTTCCCCTTTTTCCTTACTCGCATCGAACTACTGGTTAAGAAGTACAAATAACAATAGTTTTTTCTTCTACTCCTTTCTTTTGTTCTCTTTCTGGCGATGACCTATAGTCTTCAATGTTCGATTTCTAAGACCCTTTTAGATTGAGTCTTATAAACCACCTCCAGAGAGTTTCAGAGTCTATACGGTTTCTTCTTTATATCTCTCCCTCATTCTTCTTCATCTTCTTTGAAAAAAAAGAGTATTCGTTCTGCTTGATGACTTCTGTGATAAGATAGTGAATGGCAGAGGGGGAAAGGAAGAGAATGGTTTACCATAGATTCTGCTTTTGTAGAAAGAATTCCTCTTCTTGTGGAATGAAGTGTGTTATGGTTCGATTGAGGAACTCCAGCACAGTTCGAAACTGAAATAAATCCTATTATACACAATGCAAATAGATTTACCTCAACTCACGTGACCCATCCTATCACTACATATTATTCCAACTTGACTAGGTTACACAAGAAATTATCGGCTTTTAAGATTGCATATGCTTAGAACTGAAAGATCACTCCATTTATTGTGAGTAAGCAAATCTTCCCCCGAGAGTAATAAAAAGTATCCTTTTTCCGAAACCACGTCTCTCAAATTTGATGTATTTTTCACAGTTGGATTACCTCCTTGGCCTTAACTTCTCGTCCTATTATTATTCTGTTTCTTCTATCCTTTTGTTAACTCTATTTCGTTTATATTTTGGGAGTTTTCTGTCAACCTTTAAACATTTGCCTCTACTTTCCAAGAGGATGACATTTTACGACTTGGTGTAAAATTTTCTTTCAAATTCTTAGTTAAAAAGTTTTTGTACCGTTTCTTTCCAATAGCTATAAGCTACCTCAATTTTCTCATAATTCGAAGTACTTTTATTGTTAGAAACTTTTTATTGCTAACAGATTTAGGATCTACTTAAATGTAAATATAGCACTGGTAACCCAATGCAACCATTCCACTAGTTGCCAGTTGCATATCGTGAACACAGACTGCCCAAAGCGGCATCTAACACGCATATATAGTAGACCTTACTCGGGATAAATTTTTTTTATCGTATTCATTGTGGGAATACAAACAGTAAACATTTTGTCATCAATGACTAGGATTACAATAAAAACAATTTTCAATACCGATTACACATTTGCGAACGTTTGCATGATTGAGAAGTTGTTTACGACAACGGCCTCAAAGTGACGGCACTGTTACACAAAGGCGAGTGATTAACTGTCCTCCAATATAACATTATGGTAACTGACTTTTGACAATCATTCTTCGTGATTCCGTTCGTTTTATAACTAACAACATCGTAAAATGAAACACTTTAATTTGATTTTTACGTCACTGTTTGCCTATTCTAAATAGCTCTGTTCCCCAAGCAAATTCAAGATTCTGATTGTTCCTTACAAAACCAGTGGACACGAATGTCAAAATAAGACGAGTTATTTTGGACAATCAATAATTTCCCGAGAGGACATTCAGCAGAGCCAATTGTAATAATCACTTGTCATTAATGTCACTGTTGCAGTTTTGAAAAACATTTTATGACTCCTAATGTTTTACGTTTGTCAACAAAGCAGCCATTTCTGACCAAGGACAATGAAGAAACAGTGTGATCTGTGTCTGAGATTTTTCTTTATTTACATAATATTTGATTGAACAACGCGCCAATAACAACTGATAAGTAAAAGTGATTTTGTACAACGAACATATTCCCATTCGCGTTAGACAACATCTAGTGTAAGGAATAGAGCTGCTTGCTGGAGAGCACTTTGTGGTTGGTCAAGTTGAAAGTGACATCACAAATACTTTCCATAGTAGTTTCTTAATAATTGATTGGGACCCAAGGGTTACATACATATTATACAAAACACAGCTGGTCTATATGGATATTGTTGGATAGAAATTTTATGGATACTACTGGAGGTGAAGACAGTCAACAGAGTAGAATGAAATGGTGAGAAAAGATGTATCAATTACCAAACATGACTCATGATTGTCATAGCAACGATGAGCACTTTTTCTTCCTTTTCACTTGCATGCCAACATTGAGTTTAATATATATTGATTAGTACAAACTTAAGCTGTCTGTACATTCAGTATGAGCAGTATTTTTTTTTTCCGAGAGCAATTATGAAAAAGCCCATATCTGAGCCACAAGCATACCATGACAGTAAAATTAAGGTACGTCATTAATTTACATGGCAAGCAATATCTTCCTTTCGAGGGCAATTTACCTACTGGTGTTAGCAAGGTTGTCTTATTGAGATAATTGGAGAGCAAGAACATAAACCATTAAAAAAACCGATAACATTCCGGAAAGCTAAACAAATGCATTTAAGAGTATTCCCCTAAGTATGATGAGAGAGTAAATTAATTTGCTGTTGCCCCGTCATTAGATGTTAAGGTAAGCTCGCGTGTTACGTTTACTAATAAAATTGAGTGAAGTTGTGCACTGTGGTTTGTAGTGCATGTTGTTGACTTTCGAGTGAGTTCTGTAAAAATGAGTATTTTAGGAAAGCGTTAATACATTCCCAAGGCAAGCCAGAGACGTCCATGTATGTGGTGTTGAAGGTGTACTGATTCAAGGATGTCTAATTATTTATTCTTCAACGTTTTGCTGTTCTACTGGAAGTGAAAACGAAGTTAGTACAGTATGCCTTTGTAATCTATTAGATAATTACAGCATACATTTGTAATCTATTAGATTATGACAGCATGCGTCTCCAGATTTGAGGTATTTTTGTCAGACACATATTGTAATTCTCAACTTTTGGAATAACTAAGGCCATTAATATGATTATGTAGATTGTCAAACTAGTTGTTCGTAACAAGTAATGTCTGTTTTGAAATTTTAGAAAGTCACCAGATTCAATCCTTACGGCTTTGTGTAATCAGCAAACTGCAATATTTTCAAAACTCCCTAGTTATACATGCCTTTGCAGTTTAAGAACAGTACAGGAACTTACTGTACGAAATTTGTAAATGGTAAGCCTACCATGTAAAATAATTACCGAAACTTTTCAAAAATCCATTTTTCCATTTTCTTTTAGTATTAGAAATTTAAAAAGCATGACCGGTTGACGTGCATGTTGTTATGTATAATTACATTCATCAATTTAGAGTTCGTACCAATATCAATAAGCCTGTTGATTTTTTTTGGCTTTATTTTATTTATTGATAACTGAAATTATAGCTTTAATGCATAACAACCGAGTCGATCGCTGATTGTGAATAAAAATACTGCTGTAAATAGTCTTCATTTGTCTATTTAATATTTTGGAATGAAAATTCATTAATGAAAATGATATCACCCTTGTTGGAAGGAGGGTTATCATGTCATCCTCCGTGGTGATGAGAAGGTTCTATGGAACACTTATAAATCTTTTATGCGTCACTTCATCTGCTCCCCTCAATGTCCCTCTTCATCAACAGGAATACTAGCCTACGTAGCAACTCTTTGGCGGCCGTCCCAATATGGCTGCAGCCCCGATGAGCCTGCAGGTAGTAGCTCCATGGTGAGACATTCCTTTCAGTTCACAGAGACAGAAATTTGATATTGATGGCCAGTGCCCCATTGCACACACGGTACCACTGAGTATCCAGTTACATTTTTGTGCACAGTCAATGTTCTCAGCTACGTGAGATGGTATTAGTGTTTCTCTTTTAATGAAAAGCCCTGCATCGGCCAATGTCTTAGAGCTTTGAGACTAGGGGTTTGCGTGTGATGTTTTGGAGGAATTAAAATATTAAGTTGTCTCCAAAGTCCGCAGATGTTAAATTACGTAACGAGTAGCTGAACAAAAAAAAAAAGTAGAACTCGTCCGCTACGCATAGGATGGTTGCCTAAGTCATTTAATGAAAGGAAGAAACCTGTAACGTTATTGCAGTGTAAGGAAAATTTAATCGATTTACACTCAAAGCAGTTCATTTTTATTTGAATTTTGAAGTTTATTTCAATCTCTTTTTCGTTGTAAGAACATTCAAGTTTGTAGGTGACGTAATCACGTTAATAAATATAACCTCCTAAGACTTGCTGGACACATTGAGACGAAAAATGTGGTAGAATACGTCATCAATGCCATCACAGATCGTCTACGACGTCACATTGTAAACATATCATCGGAAAGAGGGTTGACAATCATCTTTTGTTTTCAAGATAACGTCGTGACTACGTCATCCTAATGTATCTGTAGTATGTAAAAAGAAAAAGGAAATAAAATAAGAATATTGCTAACTGAGTGGACAGATGGTGTGAGGTGGAAGCCATATGCAGGCATGATTAAAGATCATTTTATTCGTATCTCGGAGTTTGTCATCAAGATTCTGTTCTATGAGGTGACAACAAAGAAAATTTGTTCATATGTACTAATACAACTAATGTCCAAGAACACAGGAGGTGGATGAAACTGATACTGTTATTGTAATAGGAGTTGGCATAGTCTATGTAAATAAGATATGTAATAATATAATAAAAATACAAAAACTTTTTGGAGTGCGAATTAAAAAAAACTAATGCTATTATGAAAAGAGTGAATATTCGATGAATATTTGTTCCCATATTTTATGATACATGAAAAAAAAAAACGTATTAGGCAGAATAAAAGCAAATGTATGATGACCTTGTACTGGTACATTTACATTAAAAGTACGAATATTCTATGAATACTTACGTCATTTATGAACATGGTATGTATCGATATGATATATTCAAGAAGGTAGGAGAGCTGATTGAAAAAGATTGCATTATTATACTAAGACAAGAATATGCTTTGAATGTACATTATGATATGTACCGATATGAAAAACACATGTACAAGTAAAGGTTGGATTATTTGATCATATCTTCTTAATATCAGTCTAGGCATTGCGCCGTAGCTCTATGCTCTATTAGCGTTATCAGTTTATAAGGAGATGTTATTATGCCATGGCGTTTGAAAACTTCGTTGGTATTGGTAAGAGAGAGCAATTTATCCCTGCGGTAAACGGAAGCTTTACTTATTCCCTTCCTGATGACGGGTAGAGGGTAATCGTCATTAAGAAAAAATTCCACAAGATCACCAACGTGCTTATCGTATTCAGACTGGGTAGAACAGATACATTCTGATGCATTGCGAATAAACAATAGAACGTTTCAAACTGATGTGATGGGAACTGTTAAAATTCAGGTAGCCATGGGTATCTGTTGGTTTACAGTAAAGGGTAGTAGCTATGGAACCGTTATGTAACTTAACCAGTACGTCAAGAAACGGAATTTCCTTGTCAGAAAAATCAAATGTAAACTTAATGGAAGGGTGAAAAGCATTACAAAAAGATACAAAAGAATGTAAGCTAGGTAAGCCGTGAGGCCAAACGAAAAAAATATCGTCAATATATCTATGAAAATGTTACGGTTGCAAAGGGCTGCCGGCCAGCATCCTATCTTCAAGGTCGGCCATGAAAATGATAGCATAGCTAGGAGCCATTTTAGTGCCCATGGCAGTTCCGCATGTTTGGAGGTAGTGCTGCCCGTTAAATTCAAAGTGATTATGAGTAAGGATAAAATTAATAATGGCAGCGAAGTCACTAACGAACGGTTGAGAGAAGCCGTTCAAAGATAGAATCTTCTTACAAGCTAATACACCTTCTTCGTATGGTATATTAGTGTACAAGGCACTTACATCCATAGTGACGAGAAGTGAATTGGATGGGAGGGATTTAGTGTCCTTGAGAATTCTGAGAAAATGGGTAGTATCTTGGATGTAGCTATTGAGGGAAGGTAAGAGGAGGGAATAAGTAAAGCTTCCGTTTACCGCAGGGATAAATTGTTCTCTTACCAAACCCAAAGTTGAAAATTCTCGCATCCCTCTCGTCTTTGACTATTCCCCTAAAACTGAGCCCCTACATAAATGTATACGTTCAGATTTCCGTATCCTTCCGACAGACAAGTCCATTTCCAAATTTTTTGAAGATTCCCCTTTAACTGCGAGAACCCCCCAATCTCAAATCTCTCCTAACATCCTCCAGGCTTCGTACTGCTGGCAGCAGAGGCAACAAGAAGTGTGTCAAACCTAGGTGTCAAGTGTGTCGGTTCATTATCACGGACGATTCTTTTACCCCTCCCGGCACTACTTGCAACATCCGACCCCATCCCCTGGATTGCAACACGCCTAATGTAGTATATTTGTTATGCTGTAATTTGTGTGACAAAGGCAACTATGTCGGTCAGACTGGCACCAAATTTAGGCTGAGGTTTAACAACCACACGAAAACTGTGCAAGATAAATCAGTTCGCTATCCTGTATCAAAACATTTTAGTAGTGAGCCAAACCACTCTTAGCTAATTTAAGATGTATTCTGCTCGGCTCTAATTACCCATCTGTCCTTCAAAGACTAAAATCTGAGAGCAAGTGGGTAATAAAACTGTCCACACATACCTGTGGCCTTAACAAG
The DNA here is from genome assembly GCA_021234535.1 of Stichopus chloronotus. NCBI lineage: Eukaryota > Metazoa > Echinodermata > Holothuroidea > Aspidochirotida > Stichopodidae > Stichopus > Stichopus chloronotus. Next base: position 28,956,618 of record CM037842.1, on the reverse strand, counting down.
GACCTGGGCATCTTGAGCGATTTTCCCTCCGTAATTTATTACCCTCCATAGGGAGTTAAAACTCATTGCTGTCTCTTTTGTTTCTAATTTTATCTTCACTTCACATTTTGCGATGAAGAAGGACACAGGGGTGTCCGAAATATACGCTATTTTATTATCGTATCTGTGCTCTAATACTGTCATCTTTGTGGTGTTTCTACTTATCAATTTTATATTGCATGGAGCATACGTGGATTTTCTCATATTATATATATATATATATATATATATATATATATATATATATATATATATATATATATATATATATATATATATATATATATATATGAGCATTTCTTTTGAATGTCAGTCTATACTTACTTCACCAAACCTTTAAAATCCTGTTTCAGCAACTGCAAAAAATAAAAACAAAGGGAAAAAGGTTTCCTTAGAGACAAGCAATATCAATGAATAACAGCGACTGCTAAGATAAGGAAAATGTGTTTCACTGTCATAATACTGACGAATCTATGTAATTTCTAAAGACGAAATGCAATTAAAGACATCTGCATTTGAATCCATTAACTTGGATGAGTTTCTCGTGACGACATGCATATTTTTATTCTAATGTCCAGATTTTGCCCGTTTGACTTGCTTCAAGCTTGAGATCGATGAGGGCTCGCACTGGAGCGTGGAAACTACGAAACGTATGCTCCGTCTCTCCTGCGAAAATCTTGCCACATGGACATCCGAATAAATGTAAATTTAGTTGAGGGAAACTGTAAGCGAAGTTAATGGAGCAGGGAGGGAAATGCTGTCAAATATATTTCTATTCTGACGCAAGAAACTTTTTTGATTTCTTAATTGATTGACTTCCTAATTGATTTCTTTAAACGTCATAAACAGTCTACATAAATTTGGTCTTCATTGACAATTTTCCTTCCGCTTGGTGCTATTAGGTTCACTCTGTGCGACCTAGGGTAAGTTCGTTGTAAAGTGACATGATCGTTTTATACCACAATTCCAACTGAAATTTCATTTCATTGAGGTTCACTGAAAACTGAACAGTGCTGATTTTTTTTTTCTGACACCAATTTTATTGGTCAATGAGTTAACTTGTGTATTCACATCGGTCACTTTAGTTACTCTTATTTGCCTTTTTGCACGTTCATCCAATTATAATAAATGGATTGTTCGTATAGTTACGGCAGCATCTTTCTTACTATTAAATGAATCGAACACTGTATCCCTCATTGTGATTCTCATCATTGGGTGAATTGTTAGCTACGCTCTGCATTTGGTACTTAATATTGAATTAATATTTTCTGCGTCGTGGTACTTACTATGAATGAATCGTATATCCTGCATCGTGACTTTTAGTACTGAAGCCATAGAAGGCTATATCCCTCATCGTTCAACATACAACTTGGTACTTACTACTAGATGGATCCTTTACCGTGCATCATGCATCGTGGTACTCACTTTTGAATATATCGTACATCCTACATCGTGGTACTTACTACAGGATTAATCGTGTATCCTGCCCCTTGATACTACTGGATATTGTAGGCTATAGTCAGCATAGCGTTATTTAATATTGGATTAATAATATGCTACCTCCTGCATCGCGGTAGCTACTGTTGAATAAGTCGTGGTCTATATCCTGTATCACGATACTTACTTAAAAAAAAATGGAAATCATGCATCACGGTGCTATACCACTGGATTAAGTGTAGGCTATATCCTGCAATGCGTTAGTTAATATTGGATGAATAGTATACTATGTCCGGTATTGTGATTCTTACCGTTGAATGAATTGTGCAGGACTATATCCTGTATCGTGATACTTACTTTTGAATAAATTGTATATCCTGCATCGAAGTGGTAACTACTGAATGAATAACGTATCTTATATCGTCGTACTTACTATTTAATGAATCATAGACTATACAACATGTATTGTGATGTTTACTTTTGAATGAATTGTATGTACTGCATACTGGTACTTACTACTAGATGAATTGTAGGCTATATCCTGCATCGCGGTAGTTATTATTGAATAAAAAGCATATCCTATATTGTGGCTTTTACTACTTAATGAATCGTAGATTATATCCTGCATCGTGATCCTTACTTGTGAATAAATTGTATATGCTGCATGGTGGTATTTTCTATTGAATACATCGTAGACCGTCCTGCATCGCGGTATCTAACCATCAAATGAATAGTTTATTCTACATCGTGATTATTATTGAATGAATCGTGGACTATATCCTGCGTCACGATACTTACTTTGAAAAAAAAATGTACATCTCTCATCACAGTGCTTACTACTGAATGGATTGTAGGCTATATCATCATGTTACTGTACTTAATATTGGATGAATAATATACTATGTCTTGCATTGTGGCACTTACCGTTGAATGAATCTTGCAGGAATCTTGTACATCGTGATACTTACTTTTGAATAAATTGTATAACCTGCAGCGCGGTGCTAACCATCAAATGACATCGTGGTACTTATTACTAAATAAATCGTAGATTATATTCTGCATCGTGATCCTTACTTTTGAATGCATTGAATATCCTACATAGTGGTGCTTACCATTGAATAAATCGTAGACCGTCCTACATCGCGGTTTCTAACTATCAAATGACTAGCTTATCCTACATCGTGGTACTCGTTATTCGATGCTTCGGATACCATCGTAGTACCGGATAGTCTGTATAGCCTGTATATCGTAGTACTAGCTATTCGATAACCCGTAGTCATTATTTAAGGTGGTGCATTTCACACGTTAAAAACAGCAGCTCAATTAGACCCTATGTTATTAATGCAACTTAGATTTCTTTGGAGTTTGTATGCCTTTAATAAGTATGCTTATGTAATTTGCATTACAACACAGAATCATTTAAAACAATGCATCGTTTATGATTCACCTATGCGTATTCTTAGTTGAGACTAGAAGCACACATACGTTTCACCATGGCATGAAATAAGATTGGACTGGATAAAACAGTGAAGCATGATATGTTTGGAATACTGTTTAACTTACTTTGAGAGCAGACCCCTTGAGTCTTGACCTTGCCTTTAACAAAGAGGCACTGGCAGTTTGAATTTTCAGGACAATCTATTTTAAGAAGTTAAAACAAAAAACAACAAATATTTAGTAGTATGCAATATTCCTCAATATCCCCATGGAAATAAAACCTCAACTATCCTCTTTCCTACATAGACAAAACGAAAACATATCAGAGATGAAGATGCTATATGCAACATTATGATTATTCAGATTCAACTTATTAAGTCAGGGTATAGTGCTTATCAAACGCTACTCTAGTTTCTTCTAGTTCGTCAGGAGCAAGCGATAGATTTGAATGATATATTTATTAAATATTATCTACAAAAAATAGAATTATGAAAGAAATGCTTCTAAAAATGACGACAGAAGCTCAAATGTTTTTTGTGCCTCTGATTCTGACTTCAAGAGAAATAGTAAAGTATATGGTAAACAATAGTCGGCACAAACTAGTTTTCCTTTGAAGAATATACTTGGCAGTAAAAACAAAATAGCCAATAATCACTGTAGGAAATGTATTGGTGTAAGGTCTAAAGTTGAAGTAAATAGATCCGCATGATGCATAATGACAGTGATTTTGTGAGGGCGATGAGCACGACCAGCTATCAGAATACTTAAATGATATATAGAGGACGGCAGATCAAATTGAAGTTCGCAGTCCTTGTAGGATTTTCACTTCTTGTATATTGTAGTATGTGGAAATAACTAGAAATGGATTTTAGTGAATTATGCAAATTGAACTGTAATGAAGTAGAACTATTCCACAATGACACTTTAGTTTGTTACTTGTTTTTTCTACGATGGGAGTATCATCTGCTGTCCATGTGGCTCTTGCATGTTCAAGTGCCGTATTATTGGTTGGGCCTTAGTGTCGCTACAGGAGGTGATTCAAATCTAGTTGAAAATTAAGAGTATAGGTCCCTGAGGTTTGGTTAGTCATAGTTTGCCAAATGTATAAGAATGGGTGAATTCCTCTCAGACCATTGAGCTATTACAGCTCCATGCTCAGACTTACTCTATTATTTAGTATTAACCTCCTCCTGTATTGTTTGGGTTGGTTACAACTCCATAGCAATTTTGTAGAAAATATTCGTACATCGAGTAAGGTGTCTAGCTATTGCCATGCACCCAGTTGCAAGCTTAACTCTACCTGCTACGAGCAAGGAAGCAGCATGTATACTGGTAAAGAACTTTTGTGAAATCTTGCGTGAGAATTAAGTGGGCCAGATCTGTTATTCTTTTGCTAAAATGATTAGTGGACGTTTGCAAATTTACATATCTTGCTTACTTGGCAGAGCATGTTGGCTAATTGTGACTATATTTTTTGTGTTCTCCCAGTAATTGAGAGTATCGTATCTCCCAGTAGTTGAGAGTATGGTATAGTGGGTATGCATTTCAGCCCAGCTACAGTTTTCTGTGGTAGGCTTATGGCTACTGTGCACACTTTGTATGTCCCAAATTGTTAAAGTAAGACACCTCTATTTGTGGTATCTAGTTACTGTTTGTAATTACTTATCAATTGTTTTATATGTTAGCAAGTTGAGTGAAGTGCTATCTTTTGAGGAGTGGTTACCTATCAAAGGATAGGTGAATAATTGTATGCCAGAGGCAGACCAGGCTTCCAGAGAACACAGGAATAACTTATGATGGTAGCATCCTACATGCTGGCGTATTATGTATTTCTAGCTTAGCTTCACAGCCTAACACAGTGTAGAGCGGTATGTGTCGGCTAAGGATAAAGCCTAACATACAGTTACTCTATGGGTGTAGGGGATTTGTGTTAGGATGCATGGTAGCCCTTATGATGCAGTGATCCAGATAAGTGCTTTTCTCTCGCATTTTCTGTTTGCATATGTATCTATTTCATTTGTGTCCTTACACTCACTTGCTTTAACGTTGAGTTATTATTTTAGGACTTAGTAGTCGGTAATTCGTACAATAATCAGTCACAAAAGTATACCTCTGTGAACCTTATGTAGCTGCAAGGCTTATAGTTGTCATATTTATGGCATCCTGATATCCAGGTCATGTTCATTTATCTTTTGGTTCTTTATTTTAAGCGTTAGTGTGCATATACGGTACATTTCATCGTTGATTGAGTACCATCATTTGAAACAGCCTGCTCCTAAGGTATCCATATGTTTACAGTCGACTGTTGCACAGTGTTATATATTTATCAATTTTTTCTTAAGGTGAGTCTTTGTCAGTATTTATCTTTTTTCATGGTATAGGACTGGAGTGTGGTGCACTTGGTTTCAGTCACTAATGGCCTATACTGCAGCTGTAGGTGGAGCCATTAACTGTAGTCATTACGGTTTGGTGAGTATATCACAAGGGTAATGACAATATTATCTCAAGTGAGATGCCAACTGTGTTTCTAAAAAGGTATGATTTATGTTTGGGTATGTATTTTCATGCATATCCTAAGGTCATGTTAAATTTTGTCATTATACGGTAACTTTCTTCCATGTTCCAAGTTTTGTCATTTGTTGTTATTATACTATTATTACATGTTATTACTATACTTAATTATCATTTACGTGTTATTTTTGATTTTCAACAAAATTTCTTCATACATGCTTTCCATGGGAGTGACCATTATGATTTATTGATTTTACTAGTTATCGCTATGTGCAGATTCCTATTTAGAGAATGTTTCAAGTTGGCAATCCTAATGTGACACTTGTCGTCATTCATGTCTATAGTTCGATCACTGGGGACTACATCGTTACTTTCAGTTTCATCAAAGCTAATCTTAGTAGTAATCTGCACATGGTTATACATTATTTTGGTTTAATTAATGTAAAGATCTGTATTTGTTTATTCTACTTTGCAGAGGCTGTTCATTCTGCCTCTCTGTATCATTTTCAATTCTCGTTCTGGTGGCCAATACTTCGAGAGTAACTTAAGGTGTTGTCATCCTAAATGGGCTGGCTCCCTTTCAAAACTGTAACGTGCAAAGTTGGGCCCGAATCACACTGGCTACTGGTGGCAGAGTTGCAACACACATTTACTAGGTAACTACACAAGATTAGTGGATTATATGCCCTCTAAATCTCTGGTCTCATCGGAAATACAATCTTTGCTAAAGACACAAATTGCTAAGGCCTCCTCAGATGAGTGAAAACCGCAGTTTCAGGACTCGAAGTAAAGTTATTGATGACCTGTGTCAGTTTTAATGTTCAGCACAATGATTTATAGCAACGTAATTTACGATCAATAAGCAACCATTTTGTACCGACGGGTAATCAGTGATCAAGGTTGCAGTGCTCAGTACAATAAACTTTGAGTATGATATTTGTTTTATTCTATATCAAATAATCACATTCAGCAGGTCACTGTAGGGATCGAGAAGGGGAGACTTGGGAGGGTGTGTGAACTTGGTCCCACCAAACGGTGTGCCCAAAAATGTATCCCTCATAAAACAATTTTTATTTTAGAAGAAATTGACTTCACAAGTGTACACTTTTGTTGCCACAAAAGCATGTAAGGGTGCAAAGTTCGAAAAAAATAAACTTTCCAAGGGAGAGGAGGGGGCACTTCATCTTCTCCCATGGCACTGTAAGACAAGTTTGTATTCTTCCATGCAGATCCGCTAGTGAAGTTGATAATATCAAATGTAATCAAATTAATAATCTAATCTTGTTTATACTTACCATCCCAATATGGCTTCTTTTTTCCCTTTCCTTTTCCTCTATCACCTTTTGGTTTTCGGTTTCCTCTGCCTCTCTTTTCTAGGAATTCCTCCCAGAAGCCATCCTCGTCATCTGGGTCGTCGTCAAAGTATTCTGCGGCTACTATGGCAACCGCGACAGTCAAGGTTAAAACGAAATACAGTGTTTTGGACTTCATCCTAAGCCTTTTATTGATGACCCCAAACTATAGATATTGAAGAGAAAGAGACAGAGAGAGAGATGAAGAGATAGCTCCAGCCGAGGAGAGAGAGGCAGACTAGGTACAGTGGAGGAAGAAATCACCCTGATGATGCATCATATGATGGTCCGTATTAGGGATCATTCCGATTTCCCCTAGACTCAGAATTAGCACACATATGGAAGGTCATGGAATCTCAATTAACGTGCAATCGGCTGTAACTGGACTCTGAGCTCATGAAGTGGGATTCATATACTTTTGTCTAACTTTCAAAAGTTAATGAACATTTTTCGTTATTTGTTAATAAATTTTGAGTCAATGTTAGGGTAACTTTGGGCAAAGCAATCCTCCACCTGCTCACCACTTGTCTGTCATCTTATTATCTCATCAGAATGAACAGGAGAGCAATGTACCCTCACAGCTTTCCGACCCTCGAACCCCCCCCCCCCCTTCCCTGGTAGATCGAGTCAAAATTCGTGCCTTTTCTTGTAAGCCTCGTACACAGTGGAACGATGAGTGTCTGCACCTGTATGGTGGTTGTGTTGTATAGTCTTCTACCATCGGTAGCTTCAAATGTAGTTTGTTCGACTATATTTAATATTTCTTCGCTACCCAATCCACGTAAGATCAAGGTTGCACTAGGACTCGACTCGGGTTCTCCTGCCTCTGACCCGGCTTGGACTCCGGAATTGAGGGCGCTCTAAGTGAAAGTGGCTTGGACCCGAATTATATGGACTCGGTTACAGCAACAATTAATATCCCAAGCCCTTCCTTCGAAGCAGGTTAAGCTTCAGACTAAGTGGGCAAAATTGTCTAAGATTTTTAATTGTTTAATTTCCAAATTGCTTTATAAAATAAAGCTCATTCTTCTGCCATTGTTTATCCACTCAGCAGTCATGGATACTATTTGTATCTTAAATCATATTCAGTAGGGTACTTTATCTCAGCTAACAGGGAGAAGTGTACCAAACGACTTTTGAAAATACTAACAACATTCAAGAGCTTCTACTTCCTTAATGTTTTTTTTTAAACGTAATTGCATGTACGATGCTGTAACATTGCTGTATCGTATGTTATAATAAATTAAAATCATTTCAATTTCCAAATAGTCAAGTGGAGAGAGCCCCTTATATGTTTCTTTTTAATTTTAAACGTTAAGCGTTGTCTGGGGTAAGATATGGCGATAAATATTACTTAGAATATCATGTCCGTATGTCTGGTAAATACAAATACAAAGAATTCGGAGCAATAGCAGACACAAAACTTGTATCAATTGTAGTAATTACCACTATAAGGCATTGCTATAGAAGACAGTAGGTAAACCACGTGCAGTGGTCTTTGATTATTAACGAGCAACATATGGATCCGGTAACATACATAACGTAGTTAACATATGAAGCTTGGATAATATGTTATATTACGCATGCAACAGATGAAGCCTGGATAACATTATATGACCCCTGGATAATATATATTATACTACGATGGTAACATATGAACTTGAATGACGTATTATATTATGATGCATGCAACATATGAACCCTGGATAACATATTATATTAGGCAAGTAACATATAAACTTGAATAACGTATAACATTGTGTATGTAACAAGCCTGGATAACATATAGGCTAATATTACTCGGGGAACACGCTGACAACTAATATTCAATTTTTAGATGTCAAAGACTTTTTTCTTTAATTCATGGCCTCCTCAGTGTGAAAGGTTACTTTTTATATTCTCATAGGATAACGTTTAAAGGGTGCATTTGAACAACTAAATGCACTGAAGGTGCATTTGAACCCTTGAATGCTACCACGCCAGTGTCAAACAAAATGTTGACTATGCCGGAGTTCCTGTTATATGGAACTATAAAACTCTTTGTGATAAATCTATGATTGGATTAACAAAACTTAATGAATGAAATGAGACCTCTTTGACAAAACCGCAAGTTCTATCATTTTACAATACCGACATGGACATAAAGCGTTATTTGCTTATAAACATAATTTTGTGATAAATGTCACAAGATGGTTACTTTACACTGACAGAATATTCGTTAATTTGCAAACCTTTTGTTGTACATTGTTACATTGGACCCACACGTGGCAACGTGCTACGAAACATTACATGAAAGTGTCATTTCATTTCAGTTAAAATTGAGGTTATACTTACAAAAGAATGCTTTTGGTTCAATACTACAAAAAAGTGGAACAGAAAACTACTTACTGATTTGATTAGAGATGTGAACAATGCAGAGTCTCTGGCTGTTTGTCAAAGCAAACCTCAATTTTCCGTCTAACAGCTATCTTCTTAACACCTCAAATGTTACGTTGATAGGAATCGAAGCATTATATGCTGTTCATAATGCGTTACAATTTATTTGATTTTGTTCACCCGTATCATAAATGGATTCAATGTGTTGTTTCTTGGCATCACATTTAAGAGAACTTTCGCAACTGAAGTTGATCGATTTACGTTACGATGGTTATATAATTTATATTAATAATATTTCAAAGTGAGAGTAAAAGTTGACACTCGATGCTCAAAGACTCAGAGGTAATATAATTACTAAGATAATGTTACCCTAATTATTAAGGATTATCGTTGAATGTTTGTATCATTGTTGTCAATCAAAATCATTTTGCGTAACGATTTAATGAAGGACAGGTTAATAAACATTGAAACATTCAACTTTTTAATTAAATATTTCTGTGTGCTTTTCAACTAGATTTCTTTCAATTTCCTCGCAGCTGAAAGTTCGTTAGGTCGATTTCGGTTCACTGAAATGAGATTAAGAAAGCAAACTTTACAGACTGAAGAAACTTGTGTCATCATTTTACAGACAACACTTCTTATGAAAGCAGAAATCATCAAAGCAGCTGAAATATGTATTGAATATTATGATTACTTGGCAGGTTCAATAATGACAGAGCATAGTTGAAGGGTTTCCGTGTCATCATCATTTATTAATCGCGCCATCAAATTCACTCTATTTGTCGTGTTATTACCGTTGTCATCGTAACTATTTCCTAATGGCTTGAAACCAACCACGTATTGTCATAATCATACTTGTTTTTACCATCTCGCAATATTTTATATCATAATCCTCTCCATCAACATGGTTATAATCATCACTAAAACCATCTTTACCATAATCATTACTTTCATCATTACAAATATCACTGCATCAAAATATCATTAATGCCATCACTGATAAGATCATCAATACGATCATCAATACAGTTATCAATAACATAAAAAATAGCACCACGACCACCATCATCATTACCATCGTCATTATCATCATCATTTTCATTTTTACCACGGTCAGTTTTCATTATTACCGTCATGACTATTATCACCAATGCCATTATCAATGCAAACACCAATACCATTATCAATAAGATCATCAATACAATCATCAATACCACTATTAATATCATGACAAATACCATTATCTTTACCCTCATCATTAGTATCACAGATATTCACATCACTTCTATTATCAATACCATCATCGATACAAAAATCAATAATAGTGTTTTATAGAAATGATCAATCTACGCCACCGTACCCAAAAGGATCATACGGAGTTCAGTCTTCCGGTGTTTACTGTAGTTTATTAATTTTTTTCTTAATTCCGTTCACACAGTCAGATTAGACAAGGTAAAATATTCAAAAGGTGAAATCTTAGACGCTGTTCGTAGGAAGATTTCGCATTACTTAGCTGATTGGTGGATCACGGATAGCAACGATTTATGTACGATGACATAGACAATCGTGTGCTCTGTGATTGGTCAACGTTGTCACCTACACCTCATGAACATCTACTCCGGGAAGCCACGAGGTGAAGCGTCAGCCATGGGGTCGGCAATTGTCATTTTCTCGTCGAACTGTCAACATCGTTCACCTCTGTAAATATGTAGGCCTGTGTTATCGTATCTCTCCGTTCCTGGTTCTTCCTGTCATCGTCATGTAACTCTCTTATGGATTTAAATCATCACTCTAATTTATCTAATTTGTGTCTGCCAGTCGAATCAATCATCAGATAAATGGAACTCTGATTGTTAAATTGGAATCTCTTTCGACTTTCTCCAGGCTGTTCTGAAGTCTCTCTGTGTAAGTTGAAACGGGAACGTTCTGTGTTGTCAACAAGTGAGACATCCGTCGCTGGGGTAGTCATAACACGACTGGAAAACCCCCTAAAACCCCCATATCACGACAATAGTGTCAATACAACCATTAGTACCGTCATCGATGCAATCACTAATGCCATTATCAATACTCTTATCAAACAATCACCAAATTGAAAACCAACACCAATAAGATCACCAATACAATCATCATTGCCACCATCATTATCATGACAAATATCATTATCGATACCCGCATCATTACCATCAACAATTTCACCATCTTTTCTATCATCAATTACATTATAAATACCATTATCAATGCAATAATCAATACCGTCATCATTATCATCACCTCTGTCAACATCACTGCTATCATCAATACCATTACAAATAAAACTATTGATAATATCATAAAGTGTAATCACAAATATCATCATTATATCTATCATTGTTGCCGGCATCATTTTTTGGAGTTACTAATGCATTCATCATCATTTTCACTATTACCACCATCCCAAAATGTATCATCAATAAAATCATCAGTACCATCATCAGTACCATCATTAGTACCAGCAATACTATTTATCTTTCCTGTCATCATTGCAAACACTAATACAATCACTACTAACATCATCATTCCCATCAGTGAACCATGGAAGTTTATATTCGCTACACAAAGAAATCCACCTTTCGCCAAAAACGTGGTAACAACATTTCCAAGGCAAACATTAACACATATGTCACTATCGTTATTTTAAACATTTATTTTTTCATTTCTAACAGGGACTTCCTTTAAGCTCCAATTTGAAGAGTGGGGGAGGGTGTGATTAGGGAAGCTTTAAAAGCAACATACACTATGAAAAAATGACAGATTATAAAGTTGCGATAAATTTATTGTAATCACATGCGTCATATCATATAGATGATATTTTATTTTAATATATCGTATAATCTAAGTTTATAATAAAAGCTGAGATCTGATCGTTCCGTTTACATGGTCTTGCATTGATCCTGAAATAACAAAAGAACGAAAAATGAAACAGAAAATAGATATCAAGAGCCGTTAGTGTACTTAACAGATCTACTTGTATATCATTGATCTTAACATACACAAGAGCCACGTTAAACGACATATTATTATAGATACATGTTGGAAGGTACGCTAAATTACTTATCCTACCATCCGACGTACATTTTTGCAGTTCCCCAGAAACGTCTATAGCAATTACTCAGATTACTACTGTCTTCAATATTTCTTCAGTCCCGCTTGACCAAAGAAACTTACAGATCCCTCGACATTGTGTGTTTCTTTTTCTTGGGACTAATAAGCTATTGTATTTCTTTGTTTGTTAAACTGTTTTACTGTCATTTCTAGGGTGTTTATTTTTCTTACTATTCGTACTTTTCCCTTTTTGTCTGTCTATTGGCACCTTTCTGAATCGTTAATGTAATTAATAAATATAAGACCATTGACGTACGGTACCTACCGTCTTGTTTTCTGACAAAGCTAAAACTTTGTCGATGCTCCTGAAAGGAAAGATAAAAAAAAAACAACTACACTAGAGAACATTAAGCAAGAAGAGATTTCTTTTTTTTTTTGGGGGGGGGGAGGGTCGGGGTTACTTCACTTGATAGGTAAGTGAAGAGTTAATATTAAGTGATATGTTATTGTTAGGTCATTATTAACATTAATTATATAATATTAATATTATTTTATAATAAAAGTGATCATTATAATCATAATTACTACAAAGATAATTAATATTATATTATTGTTATGATTATTGTGCTTAGTATCATTGTTATTACTATTACTATTATTCTTACTATAATTTCTTTCCTGTTTCTTCTCAACTTTTGTGTTGGTATGTATTTTGACTCTGATCAGTCTTATTCTAATATTCTGTTTTAAGTTGGAGGCATCAGTTCAGAGATGATGTGTTATTATCTCATCGCCCTATGGGGCTAAGATGGGATATTGTAGTCACTTGGTAAGTGGAGCTATATATTGTACTGTGCATCCATGGGAGAGTGGTTGCCATGGAAACGCTTGGAGTGGATGAGTAGCGACACCCCAGGGGTACCCCATGGTAAAGTGACCATGGGTACAGGAGGGTCCTGTTGGGTGGTATAAATGGAAACGTGTCCGTTCTGATGTGTGTGTGCCTGTGTGTGTATGTCCGCACCTGTCCAAATTATGTTTTCTTTTTCGAATACCTTAAAAATTACGTGAGCGGTTATGTTTAAACTTGGTAAGGTTGCACATGATGCCAAATAGTCCAACATGTATTGGTTGTATGCTAAACTGAGTCAAATTTGCTGATTTTTAGGAAAAAAAGCTAATTTTCCCCAAATTGGTATTTCCACCATACCTTGAGATGTAGTTGATCATTTAATGCAAAATTGTGCAAGGACTTAGCTGAGAATGTAATTGTGAAGGTATATCACTTTAGTAGTAAAGAGAGTGAAATTTGCTGATTTGGGGGAAAAAGTCAGTCTTGCCCCAAAATTTGTATTTCCAGCATCTCTTGAGAACTATTAGACCAATTAACTTGAAGCTTTGTAAGGACTTACCTGAGAACACATTGTTCAACATAATATTACTGTAATGATAAATCCAGGGAATTTCAGGGCTGATTTTTTGAGAGAGCAAATTTTACCTATAAATTCTCCCTGATTGAATTTTCAGCAACGCTTGTTTTTTTTGAGCTAGAAAGTAGTTAAGGTGTACTCTGTAGGTTTTGAAACAAATTATTTATTTAGTGATCACATCAAAAACGGAAATGTTGAAAAGATATTCACATCGGCGTGACTAAAGCTTACGTGAACCACAAGCTCCGTAGATTTCGATTTCACCGTTTTCTAATATGTAGCACAGACAATGTTTCATACCAGGGCAACCTAAAACGACAGGAAAAAAAGAAAATATAGAAAGGTTAACAACGGGAAAGAATCTACCCGCAAACTAAGTTATGTCATCGAACTGTAAAAGGGGGGGGGGGATTAAATTGATGATGATAATAATGGTGATGATAATGATGGAGGTGATGATGATGATGATGATGATGATGATGATGATGATGATGATGATGATGATGATGATGATGATGATGATGGTGGAAATAATTGTAATCACGATAATGAAGGTAGTGGCAATTGTTAGGGTAATTCTAAAACTATCAGTACAGCACATATGTTGTGATAATCTTAACGTTTTATCTAGTGATCAGGGAGTCTTGCTTAGAGGTTTTGATGCATGACTGTGTTAAAGAAAAAATTACAATACATTACTACAGTATAAAGAGATATGTGACGTTAATATGCACAATAACGTCAGGTCAATCAAAGATTTCACTGATGTTTACTTTCTTAAAATAAGCTTTTCAATTTAAAGACCAACAAAGACTTAACGCATTTCGGTAATGTGCAGGTATTGCAGACTTATTTGCAGTAATGTGCGGAGATGTTGCATGACGTTGGGACATCCAGAGATGCTTCTTGGTCAAGAATGTCTCCCTCCAAACAGCAAATCTTGAGTTATGAACAAGATATCTCTTTGATTTTCAAATGAATGCCTCGAAGAAGTATTGTCTTTCATCTAAGAACCTTTTTAATTGACATGAGAATATTCCTTTAAGTGCAGTTTTTTAAAGTCACTGAACTATGTTGTAAATCTAAAGATTAATAAATTAATTAATCGAAATTAATTAATGATTTAATTAATCAATCACGTCATTACAATGTTCACTTATATGTTTACACATTTGTTTACTCATATGTTTACACATTAGCAAAACAATTGTAACATCGATACCCATGACTTTGTTAATGATATTGATTAAACAGATATGATTTAGATTCAGTTCTCGATAATTACTTACTTTCCCAAGTTCCCTTTTTCCCCTTCCCTTTTCCTTTTCCTTTGCCCCTGCCTCTCTTCTCCATCATTTCTTCCAGAAAATATCCGTCGTCTTCAAAGTCTTCGTCGTATTCCGCAGTTACCATAGCAACCGTGATGGCCAGAGCCAATAACAAGAAAAGTGCCTTGGTGTGCATTGTCTTTCGTTTTAAGGGCTATCCCTGAGAGCTGAAAAAACAATGAAAAACGGGGAATTAATCAAATGAAGTAATGAACTAATGTGTACCGTCAGGTACGTGGCTTTTGGTCTAAACTTATGTGGTCTTACATTATATCTAAAAATAAAAAAGGAATAATTTTGATTTAATATTAAGGAGCAATTTTGATGGAATTTGTGAATATTTTCGTCATTTCTATGATTAATACAGCCATTTTCGTGACACACAACGTTTATCTACATCATATGCAAATACGATAATATGGAAAGATTAGCTGGCAATACTACAAACTTTAGAGATGCACTTCAAGATATTTCCCTACAAGCACAATGTCCTTCTTTACGCAACAATTATGGCGAAACTCATTGACAAATATTTTAATACATTTTAATGAAAGTAATTTGTGATTATAAAATATTTTCAATAGTACCGGTATCTATTATAATTTAGACAATTAAACGACAACACAAAGAAGGAGGAAACCTTTAGCTTGTTTCTCACAAATTCAAGTCAGGTAACCACCAACTGAACAATTGAAAATCAAACTAGAGTGACATTTTTTCACAAGGTCATTTTAGATGGTCGATCCACAAAGGTTTCGGTTACGAAGCCTCATTACTTACTTGTTTTTTTGCATTTTTGCATCGGTTGTTTCAGCATCATTCATTCGGTATTATGTAATAATTATTCAAAATGATGCCTTGTCTAACATGAACTAATTCTTCAGCAGCATTGGTCTTGTAAAAATCAAATGTTTACTTCTTTTTTTTTTGCCTTAATTGTATAACATCAATTTCTGGTTTACAGTACCCTGGTTGTGTACTTTTTATTACATTGATTAGTTTAAATTAATGTTTAATACGTTGCTTATCTTTACTTCTAATTACATTTATTACGTAGCATCAAAATTTATTTATATTACACTGATATAGCTATGTCAAACCTATGTATTTCATTAACTTTAGTGTGACGTCACACACTTGATAATGACCACTATTTCAAGTAAGATAACAAAGATTTGTAAAAGTTTATCCACAAAGCAAACTTTAGGTGTTTCTTTCTCCCTTCCATCCTTTTGCCAGTAAATTTTAAACAAGAATTATAAATTGTTAAATTTTCCAAGACGTGATATCTATACCTATCTATGCCATTTAACCAATTTTTGTTTCATTAAAAGAACGCAATAACAAATTTGCAAGGTGACTGAAAAAATACACTATTACAGTAGACAAAATGTTAACTGGACTACCAACTCTATCTTAAATCAAGTTTTCGTGACCATGAAACTTTCAGACGTACACTCTATATGTTTACTACATATGTGTTAGTATTGAATATTGCTTGGTCAGGGGTTTGCCTGGTCTGACTCCTATCACTCCTGTCAGCATTTTGTTGATGATGAAGAGGAAAAATCATTTTGAAGATTATCAGT
The DNA here is from genome assembly GCA_021234535.1 of Stichopus chloronotus. Lineage (NCBI taxonomy): Eukaryota > Metazoa > Echinodermata > Holothuroidea > Aspidochirotida > Stichopodidae > Stichopus > Stichopus chloronotus. The sequence continues at coordinate 28,940,035 of CM037842.1, read as the reverse complement.
AACTGTTTTGTAAATGATGAATCTATCTCTACACATAACGTCACGTCATATACGTCATTCCAATATCTTGTATTATGAATCTATCTTATGAAGTCACGGTGAATACGTCATTCCAATCTAGTATAATGAATCTCATTAAGGCACATTATATACATCATTCCAATATCTGGTATTACGAATCTCTCTCATGAAGTCACATTATATAAGTCAGTTCAATCTAGTATTGTGAATCTATCATATAAAGACACATTATATACGTCATTCCGAATCCATTCTCGTTGTTTGCGGACAAAACGTTAAAAATAATCAAACAAGAACAACAAGAATCACAACACCGTTAAATTTACCAGACTAATTCTAATAATTCTTATATTAATTTAGGCTTTTATAAATAATAATTCAGGCGTTGAATAGTAGTTATTTTATGACGCTAAGCACCCACACAAGTGTACGAAGCTTGTGGCGTATATCTTACATCTTCCCGCCGGATAACGACCAACTTCACGATTTTGGATCACAGATCGTATCGTAATTTTCACAAATTCACCTCAGATTATAATGTTACTATACAACTCAAGTTTATGACTTTTAAAGATTTCTTTAGTTGAAAAATGTTTCATCCGACAAAATTCTTGAATAATAAAGTAAAAGTACTAACATTTCTAGTTTATAATTGGTGATGACCTATTGATGGTTAAATGAATGAGTTGCTGTGTTCGGGGAAAAAGGGTTATGCACTTTTGAAGGATTAAGTCTTGCAGATACTCTTAATTTAGTTTTAAGTTGGATTGTCAATTCAAAACAAGCCATGAGAAAGTTAATACATTCAGTGGGTAAACTTGTACCATTTCATAACGTTATGATCATAAATGTTGTTTCTAATAATAAGGAAACAAAAGAAACAATTGTTCAAACTCACCTATTTGGCTGGTCTAACTTAATCAAGTTGAAGGGTCCCTTTCGGTGTATTTTTCGTCTTGAAGGTTTGATAACTTGTGAATTGACGATTGTTTCCCAATCCATCCTTAAATATATTTCAATTTCATATGAGGCAAACAAATATACCATAATTAAAATAGAAACTATGCTCAGTAACCGACCATGAATAACTAATTACGATATACTTTTAAAATCCATAGACTAAAGGTTTATTATTACGATCATATTACAAAACAGAATTAAAAATTGTAACTTAATAATAGGAAGTATGATTTATTTTTAAAATTGTCTGTATCATTATACTCTTTTAACAATTAATATAGTCCCCGTCAAGTATGGATATGTCATCTTATCTAAATGTAGCTGATAAAAACAGTTTACTAGTCACTTGGCTGAAATCATCCGTAAAGGCTAGCAAACGATCGTAGGGGCTCTTGACAACATGTCATTTGTCAAAATCAAAATAAAACCAAGAAACAGGAAAATTCATTAAGAGAGTTAATGGAAACTTAGGAAAGATAATCATTAAGATTGTCTTAAAATTTGACAAGAGTGGACTTCGATTAATTGTTATCTTCAATTTTGCTAATGCATTTCCGAGATTTTGGTGAGGAACCTTGTTGAGGTGAAATTTGCCTTTTGAGGCGTTTAGGCTATTGCAAATATCAAACTATTATATTTCAAACTTACTACAAGGGATAAGATATGAATGATGGTACACTGTAATAGTTTTTTTTTCACCATCAAAGGCATTAAATAATGTGAGCACTTGAAACAAAGTTTAAAGGTTTTGATATTTGTTGTAACTTTTCAACCCTTTTCCGAATAAGGATTAAACACTCAAATCAATTTAGGATACCGTCAGTAGTACAGGACAATGTTTTCTGTTGAGAGTTAGGCAAGAAAATCAGTGAGCTAACCTAATATATGAAAGTACATATAACCTATAATATGAAAGTACGTATAACCTATAATATGAAAGTACGTATAATTAAGTGTCCTTCAGTTAGGAGATTATTGGATTCACTTTTAGGTAAAATATTCTATAATTTTGTAATTAAAATAAGTCTTTTAAAACGTATTTGGTTCTAAGACAGTGTGTTTTCGAAAGTTCCCTTTTTATGTAATCCAGCGATTGGGATAAGCAAAGTTTAGGACATAGGGCTGGGCGTTGTTCCCGAACATCTGTATTTGACTTTAAGTTCCTACTATATTCAATACTAATTATTCTAGACACGATTTGATAAATATATCGATATTTGTAATAAGATCAATTTTCGCATTTTTCGTTTCCTAGCTTTTGCCCTCTACATAACTATGAGCTCAACAAGTAATAGAAAGGACATACCCAAGCTGCATCAAAACGACTAAACCAACCTCCTCACATTTCCAAAAACACTACAAAAGCCAACGAAGATATTGTTTTAATCGCAGCCGTGGGTGGGTGTATGTCAGTGATAGTTCATATTGTGTAATAAGAATATATCATCTTGTAGGCAATGTTTGCTATTGAATGATGTAATGTTATTCTCATGACAACTTATGAACATTATTGATATTGTTTTCATAGTGTATCATTAATGTCAGTTGTAATCACATGTACCTTGATACCTAGGCCAAAAGGCAATGCTAAGATAATGTTACAATAATAGAGATGTAATGAATTTTCCACATTTTAAAGTGAACTCTGACAAATCAATAGACTGGAAATATATTTAACGGCATATTGAAAAGAATACAATCTTGAGACAATTGTCTTTAAAAGTACAAACACATGCTAAGAGGAGAATAAGGAGTTGCAACAAAATCGTGTACTGACAGATTCAGTAAAATGTGCACTAGAGGATACAGATAGCAGGTGATATTTTCCTGCCTGGTAGCGTTAGATCGTTAAAAATCCTGCAGAAAATGAGAATAATGAAATCATTTGGACTCATTCATCTTTGCAGATAATATTATTTGCTATACTTGTAAGTATAGGTAAGACGTGATGTTAATCATCAGTGCAACGAAAATAACGGTTAGCTTAAGCATGTACATTGTGTTCTTGTGTTCTTGACAGGTATGTTCCTTTAAAAACAAAAACCTTTAAACAAGAAACTATGGCAAGTAAGTGCTTTCAAAAGCATTCTTGCAACGTTGTCTGAATTTGTTGCTTGCTAGTAAACAGTAAAGCTTTGAGCAATGATTAAGCCATGAGTCTGATGAAATGGCAGAATGCTTCCAACAAGGTGATCTCACAACTTTCGTTATCTTAGTTTCCATCAGCGCCATTCATATACTTGTCATTGATTTAGATACATTAATACCTTTCTGAGGGACTGTATTATGTTGTTATTTCAGACGCAAATGATTGAAATGAAACTAAATATTAACGAGAGACTATTCTTAAAAATTTTCAGAGACGCATTCTCAAGAGAAGTAAATAAAGGGAAGGCAGAAAAAAGAGAGACAAAATTTGTAATCTCAAAATCATTTCCAACCTAATGATTCTATAATTATGGAAATTATATACTACTTTCGATTGCAGTGACACATTAAAGTCGTTGAAAGTCGTTATATAACATATAACCAGTGTTCAGCTATGTACTTGACTAAAGAACCGAGGAATGATGAATTAAAATGGCAAATACAAAGGTTCCAAAGACCAACACACCTTCTTATAATGACCTGATGAGTTTCACAATGCACAGGTATTTACTCACATGTACACAATTTTTGCATGCAAAACATTGTGGGACATAATTCGGGGAGCGGTTCCTGTTGTTGTCGATAGTATTGATAAACGTAAGTTTCATCTTCTCGAGATGTATACTCACATCGCGGTAGCTATAAATCACACGATTCATCCACCCTTACAAGCCTTTCGTTTAAAGCATGTGGAAGACGAACGTTTACTCCCCAAAGGAATAAGTTCTAATAAAGCGAAACGATGCGCTGAACGCCAATGGAATTAATATTTGAATAGGGCTTCTTAAATGTCTATAAATTTTTGTCTGAAATTCTGTTGTCCATTCTGCATTGGCCGTAATCAATGTAGTTATGTATCCAGTCTAATGAACTGTTCAAAAAAGTAATATGGTCGTGGAATAACCTAACGCTTGATTAAGCTGCCATTGCTTTGACTCGCAGATGGGTAACATAGCTATAAATCCTGCAAGTGCTGTTGTCTGTTCATGTAATTGCATATTCAGATTAGTCCTTTTGAAAGAAGAAAGACAACTTTATTGCGAGTGTCTTCCCGCAGTAAGGCTAAACATAGCAAAACGCTGGTGTACTTCCATCAGACCGAAGAAAGACTTTTTCCAAAAGTTTCCTTCAAATCAGTAACAAGTACATCTCTGACTCATATTAGAATACCACGTGACTAAACGACAGGATTATTGGTATAAAACAAGAAAATAATCAAGGAAAACCTCAGTTCTTACTCATGTTTTCCTTTAAAACTCTTTTTATTTCTCAATAAAATTTAAGAATTGAGTTTACTGTCTATTAAGAACTTAAATTTGGGTATATTTTTGAAGTGTCCATTTTCCCCGTGCTAACATGGAAAAGAATCTGGAGTGAGATGTAAAATGGTGCAATATATGACTAGTTATTGACTGTATGGAATGCTAGGAAATACTTCAAATTTATAGATGTTACGATTTGAAAATTAGCAAAGTTACGCCTTACACAGGAGCACAGCATTGCCACATGTCTCACATTGACAGCCACTGGATCATTAACTATCGTTTTCCCAGTGCTCATATTCCGCTACTTGCTCCGTGGATGCCCCATTCTCATCCTCTCCTTCATTGGGTACGTCACTAATTTATAACACATATCGCAGCAAGTTTAAACTCTCTACAAATATAAGCTTTGATACTTTCACTGCTTCAAGTGAAAGGATTGTTTACTTTGTGTGAGTTTTACACGGAGTGAACGCTCAACTTGACGTTAATCTGCTTTTAATCTTTGTAACAACATAATAGGGATGTTTCTTACGTCAGATTCATACAAGACTATATAGAAATGTATATATTTAGAATAATATTACAGTCACGCAACCATTTTTATAAGTCCGTAACTTTTTCCTTAAAATTAAGAACTAGCGACACTTTTCATGCCCATCTGAGTCTCTTGTTAGAAAAGGTTGAAAGTGTAAGTTTGAAGTTCGATAAAAAAAAAAAAAACTTGTTTCTAGTGTGCAAAATCACTTAATATTTTACATTTTTTTATTTGAAGAATTGTAAGACCTTCTACGGATGATTTACATCGACTTGTCGACGGGTTTCCGGTTGACGGTGGGATGCAGATGCCGTCACGCTGATAAAACTGACACGCTTAGATGAAGACGTAATTAAAAAAACAGTTTCTTTGGGAAGTTAAAAATTCACTTTTCTAGTAAATTTAAGGGAGAAAAAGTTTTGCAGTAAGTTAAATATAGAGGTATAGATACAAATAAACAGGAAAACTAATAAAAAAAGAAAGAAAAAAAACAGCATGAGGTTTACTAAAAATGTGTTGAGAAAACTTGTAGAAAAGAATTAATTACAAGGCAATGAATAACAAAGGTTGCGTTTTTTTTCACATTTAAATACAATGTTTCGGCCTGTCCACATTGATAACTCGTCCCACGACAACAATCAAGTTATGAAGATTTTCCCACATTTTTTGTTAGCCTTATTGTTTTGTTCTGTCATGTTGAATGTTTTACATTTATTAAAGTTCAAACAACTACTGCTTCTTGAACAAATTTCAACTAAATATTAAGGTCGTCACTATTTCTTATCTGTTTTTGTAAATAAGAGCTATTGGGGAGACAAACTAACTCTTCGTTACAACTTCATCATGTATCATTCCGAGTGCGCAAGACAGTTCGAAACGGGTAGGTGTTGCTTGCGCATGCTTTGTGTCAAATAACACTGTACATTCCTGATTGTATCTCGTCACCCGCAACAGAGCCAAAATAAATTTCTTTTTCTCAATTTTGGGGGAAGGAAGGGAGAGAGGAAGGTGACATCTAATACCATGATATTCCACCTTATGCATACAATATTGTCCAACAATAGAAGAGTAACTTTCGGCTTAAAGTTAGCTATGTACCGGACACCGCGGTATTCACAAACCTTTAACCTATAGGTTAAGGTTAAAAAGCATCCGATTTTTTTTGTTGCAAGTTTGTTGCAATTCAACTGTGTGTTCCCCTCACTCTAAGATTTGGTTTTAAACCTACGGTGTAATTGTTTTAGATACATGTATAGCCAAAGTGAGTTTTGGATTAGAGAGTCCTCACTTCTGGTCTAGAGTCTATCAAATACTTACTCTTGCCAAATCAAACAGCAGTGTGTCTACAGACACTAGTTTCAAAGTTGATGGTCGCATGTGTAGGAATGCATTCGTACAATTGATCCCAGTATTCCAGTACTGGTCAATTAATTTCAGTGTAATTCCATTCGTCTCAGTTTTCTCCACGCCGAATGGGGTGTAATCTCATTCTTTTTTTTTTTTTTTTTTGGTCATATTTCTGAACAAAAGCTCAACATGATTACGTTTCTTCTCATGACTTCTATGAAAACAAAAATGTCTGAAAATGACCCACCTTAGGCATTGGGCGAAAGAAAAAAGAAATGATATTCGCGCCAGTTCCATATTCGAAAATATGATAATACACAAAGGAGGCACAGAGTGTGACGTATTCTCTTTTTTGCTGTCTTAGAAACTTTTTTGATTAAGTGATCCAACTGAGGACAGCTCTGTCATTCTGTCACCTCTGTGAGGTATGAGTCATAATTAGTAGACCGTATTTTTCCTTCCAATTTTTTTTTCCAAATTCTCATAACCTGATCGAAATTGTACTTTAGCTTTACAATAACATATGAAAAACTAAGATTATACACAGTTACAGCGCATAATCTTGGCAAGCTATTTGGAAGTTGCTTTTTTCTGTTTTCCTATCATAAGATGTTTATACTTAGAGAAACTTTTATAATCGCTGTCTGCTGAATTTCCCGTAAAACAACATTTAATTTTCAATTTTCTTTTAATGTGGGACAAACACGTAAGGAACTAAACCTATAGTTAGAAAATCTATTTTCAAACTGATGTCGTCACTTTTCGTCAAGGCAATTCTACCCCATTTGGGGGAAATAGGTCTGGTTTCCCTACAAAAGCCGAACTAATCTTCCGAAAACATTTGAAATACGTAATCAAGGAATTTGCTTTTTATTTTTGACATGATTTAGTCAGGATCAATAAAATTAAATAATATAACTAAATCAAAGCAAGAGGGCAATCCATGGAGTTGCATGTCATCCATATGACAGTAATCATTTACTTTGGACATGTATGTATTATAGTCGATCGAAAGTTTAATCAAACACCCGGCCATTACATACATTATACACACTTCATAAGTACACGTAGCTGGGCGCTGCACGCATGGATTTGTAAGGAACACGCAAGTGTTTTGTGAATGTAGAAGTCACCTGCGCGTCAGAGTAGATATTCCAATGCAGATCGCGTGTTCGCTAAAGTAATCCTTTTATTTCCTTTATTTCTAAAATCAGAGCGCTGACACTCTAAGCCGTTTTGTAGAAGTTCTAAGAAACACGTCACAACCATTTGCATAACTTGATTTCTTTTCCCGCCAAAACGTGCTCTAAACCACTCAATTCCTTCACGAGTGTATACGACATGTAACATTAAAACATACTTAGTCAAAACATGGTTGCATAAGATGAAATATTAGTTCACATTTTATGGAAAAGCAAAGATCTAATAAGTTATGTTACACCTTCCACTCTCAGAACCTTCCGCGCTGTTTTATGTATCCTATTGACCTATGATGAGTATATGTAGTGTTCACCGATCGGGTGAGTGTCTCACCTAAGTAGGTGCTACTTAGGTGAGACACTGTCCCTGGTTTAGTAATAATATTAATAATGGGGGATAATTAATTACATAGTGTGATAATTTGTACTGGATAATTGGTTCGCTATCCCTGGTCTCAGTATAAACTGCTGCAGTAAATTATTACTTACCTTTGTGTAATGATACTGTACTGTAGACAGCAAGTCCTTAGCACATGTTGGAGTAGAAAGTTAATGATAATTCCAGATCATTTTCGTTTTGTATTATGACAATGTTAGTAACAAAAGATGTTTATTGATTGCCAAATAATGTGCAAAATAATTCAGTAAAATAATTAAATACTTCAATGTGTCTTCCGTCAGAAATGATACCTTAAAGAGAAGATGGAGAGAAAGATTATCCACAGCTCATGTTGCATAAGCAAATCAGGAAATAATTCCCTACTTGGTGGTAACACGGAGCAGTATTACTGATCACCAGCTACAGCCAGTGATACTGAAATCTTGAAGGAAATAGTAACCATCTCCGAAATATTACCTGTGGTAGATAAAGAAGATCTTTAAACAATCACATTAAACAAATCACAATTCTTTAGTATTAAAACTATGTTTTTGTTAATTTCGATTAAAATGAGGATTTGTCTGCGCTTAGGGTGTGAATATCTCAGTTTTTCTGCCCCACTGAAGTTGGTACCAAATTTGAGACAGATGGATGAAAAAAAAAAAGACCTCACAATTATATTTCTGTGGCTATGAAGAATTCCATCTTTACTACTCAAAGTTATCAAGAAAGTTAACCAATTTCAATGAGTTAAAAATTGTGAAACAAAATGTATGCTAAATATTTGAGGAGATATTCCAGAATTCAATAAATATAAGAAAATTGTAAAAAACTTGGTCTTTGCTTCTATTGAGTTGTATGTTGATGGGTGCTCCTCTAATACTTAGCTCACAATGAAAAGAAAAAAATAGTTCCCGAATGCAAAATATTCAGGATGTTGACCTGTACTATGAATACCTATTTTATTTTATATTAATATTCCAGCTCACTTTATCTCACTTGGGATCATATGGTTTTATCCACTGAGTTCTAATGGGTACAAAAAGATGAGGACATAAAGTCACCTGTGAATTAGGAAATTTGGTCTTAAAGTTGGCCCAAAACTCCAAACGTTTTGAAAAATTGAGGAAATTCCAATGTTTCAATGCCAATACCTTCTTCTGTGCATGCATGTAATGTTTGAAATTTCCCATGTGTATAACTACTCTATCTGACTACTGATTTTGGTGAAGATGGGATCACTTCATATTATAAAACGGGCAAAATGTGTGCTCCAACATTGCGACGGATGCCAAAATACACAAAATGTGAAGAAATTTAATTTTTTTCACTTGATATGTATGTGGACTTTCAAAATTTCTCCCTGTATTGTCACGCCACGTTCCTTCTGATATGGTAAAGATGAAGATATAAAGTTTAATTTGAGGAAAGATTGTCGTACTTCAATATGACATCATACTCCAAAATGCACCAAATTATGATAAAAAGTGAAGAAAATGCTATATTCAAGCTCACTTTATAGAATAACGTTTGGATAACATATAGGATAACATTTGGGAATTCAAATTTTCTGTGAGCCTCGTCATGTCTGAGGTCTGCTGATGGTGTAGCGATGGGGACGTACGGTCACCTTTGCATCAATCAATGTTGTCCCCAAAGTAACAAAATTTCTTAAGTTGAAGTATTTCAAATATGTAAATGTCACTAATTTCTTTCAGGAATATATCTGATGTTTGGAATTGTGACTGTGTCTAGCCCCGTTACCGGACTATTGACTCACAATAGATGGGTTCATGTAATTTCATGCAGTGGGAGTAATTTGTACTCGAACATGGTTCCAGAACCAAGCATTCAGTCTGCAAAATGTGAAATATTGCACATTTTTGGAATGAATTAATTGTAACCCTCGCATAACTGCTCTTTTAAATTTTCTATTCATGTTACTGAGTCACTTTACTATTGATTTGGTGAAATAGAGGATATGAAGTCCCATTTGAAGAAAGATATTGGTAATATAATATGGTTCCATGTCCCAAAACTTGATAAGTTTGCCCAAAATGAAAATATTACAATATTTCTGCTTTCCTTATTTCGCGAAGGGTTATGTATCCGATTTGAAATTTTCTATGAGTATTACCAAGTGGAATGTCTACCAATAATGTAAAGTTAAGAACATGTGGTCACATGACCCAAGAGATATGAGCACTCAAATATGGCCCCAGAAACTAAAATTACTGCAGGAAGAGATGAAATGTGCATTGTTCATTTTAAAATTATTTCCAGATGGTTGGTATGTTAGCCTTAAAAATTTCTCAGTGTATTAACACCTCACCTTTTACTTTATGTCGTGAAGATGGGGACATAAAGTCACACACGGAAAGAAATGGTACTCAAAGTTGGCCTCAGGGGATTGAAATTGACGTTTTTGTCGGGTAAGAGACCATTTTAAGCAAGAGATTATAAAAAAAAATTGGCAGGGTTCTTTGACGGAGAAATTTTTACATGCAGTAGGAAACATGTCAAGTTATAAGCTAGATTTATGGATTGAGAGATATAACTCAGGAAGTAGACCCCGAATGCCGGAACGAAATATATTTTCTAGGCACTTTCTGAATTTCAGCAGGTGGCCTAAATCGTGTAAGCTAATATTTTCTGTTAGGTGTGAGAACTATAGTTCGTAAACAGTTGTCTTCATTTCAGAGGGACCGTCTATATATGATCGTTTTCCATTGGCTAGGAGACAATGCAAAATTTGATTCATTTTACTTTCAAATTTTAAAATATTTCAGCAAGTACAAAACACCATATCAGGTGTTGCCATTGAATCACTCGAGCTCTTACTCCTGTGTTTGTCACCTTGATGGCTAGTGGTGAGTACCTCTGTTTTTCCAATCGATTTGATGATTCTTGAAACAATCCAAATGTGGTACATGTGTCAGTTAATCTGAGTCAAAGAGATGTGCTGTTATGAAAAAGAAGGAAAGATTTTATGGTATGATTATAGAGTTTTGGAAAAGAAAAACGCAAACCTTTAAGTCAGTAAAAAAAAAAGTTTGGTTCACATGTTAACAACATTAAAAATGTCTTAACATAATAAATGTTAATTCTTTTGATTTTTTCCGGTATGGATACCAAGGATACATGACTGTCGTCTAGGTCATATTCCATGGTCAAACACTGACAGTTGTTTTTTTAAACATTTTTCTGAAAGAGTTTCTCTAACCTTTCACGCCAAAATTAATATTATAAAATTGATTCCAATGTCAATTTTCTTTTTTCTCTTTCTTAAGATGAAGTAAGAAAATGCAAATAAAATCTTTGATATAAATACGACCGAGATTTGTTATACTGCCATTGAGCTCCTCCCGAGACACCCCTGTACAAGAGTAGCGATTTCGTATCTTTTCTTCCTTGAGGATCTTCATAATTACTGGTAAGTGACCATCTCTCTATCAACACTATTTTTGTGTATTTTTGAACAGTCTTTGATTAATTGTCTTTGATTAATTTATTTTGATGTGTTGCTTTTCTACTTCTCACGCAACACACACATAAGCCCTAAAGCGTGCGCTTTATTTGAATTCCTTGCAATGATCGGAATGTGATTTATTCACATAGAACCGTGATACATGAGCTGTCTTCAGCATCAACAGTAACACACTTATCAAGAATACTTACTTTGCTATTTTGTGACCTTAGGGGAAAGAATTCAGTCAATTTTCTAGCAGTCCTCCCTGTGCAAACCTCTTGTTATATGGGTGTTGTGCAAATAATGCCCTCATTGTCTGTTCTAAAATATTTATTTACGTATTAAATGGAAATAGGGCGTTTAGAATATACCAACATGGCATACGAAGAAAATAGCTTTAATCATTATTAAACCATTCAGACTAACCAATAAACATCTGCAAGAGTTTCATTTCCTCAAAGCATTATGCACGTGGTGAGTAACGGAAGATGCATCATTTGAATTTTGAAAAGTGTGGGTGAAAAAATTATTGTTGAGCAACAAATAACTGAATATCTATCTGTGAGAAACTTATTTCTTGAAAAGAAGGCTACTGTCCTTCCTTATTCATCTGTCATTTTACCTTTACAAACACTTTTTTTAAATCTATGGTTGTTTTCTGTCAAACAAACGCCTATTTCCCTTTTAGTAACTATACAAAGAACCAGAAAAAAATTACTAGAGCAACAACAAAAAAAATCACTTGAAGACCGACTGCATTGTGTTTTGAGACAGGCGGCAGGAATCGAACAGGTTACCTCAAGCACTCACGCCCCAGTCACGCCCCAGTCATCTTTATTTTCTGGTTTCGATTTAGCTGTACCTACAGTCTGTCACAAGGTCATGCAATACTAAATCAATCCAATTAACCAAATCTGATGCTAGCCACGCAGTCTTATGGAATTTTCCAGCTCATAAATTGTAACATAAAAACAATTCACTTTTTTTGCAATGGAATTGGCACTATCGGTCAATATTTCAACTAAAATATTTCAATTGAAAATACATTTCATAATACATTCATTAATGTTTTATCCCACTTTCAGTATCATGAAAGATGTCCATAAAGGGCCCATATATTAATACGTTTGTGGGGTGTTTGAAGGGTAAAAGCACATGACAATGCTTAAAATTAGCATACTTAGAGATGACACATCCAATAGTTCTAAAACTTTCTGAGATTTTTACCTGGCTTGAACTGACTGTGTCCATTGAATTAGTACTGTGTAAAAAGTGTCTGGTCACGAATTTTCAATAATCAAATTCAATCGTTAATTACTTACTCATTAATATTCCTTTGAATATGACACATGGAAATCCTCTTAATTCGACTATTTGTCATAAGCATGTGAAGGAATCTTGACAGATTTAGGAAGATTTAGTGAGTTTCACAAAACAACTCAATTTGTCTCTTTAAAGTTTCCACTTATATTTCTTTTTTTCACAACATGTCATTTCCATAGTTTGCAAATGTAATCACACTAACAAAAGTAAACTTTGAAGTGATAAAATTAATTAGAAATTAAAACATTTAACATGTTACGATATCTTATGATGTAATGGAATTATGTTCGTATCAAAGATCCACGATTTTGAGAATTAATTTAAATATTATCAAGTCGTAATGATTTTCTGTAAATTGAAGGATTTTACTAGAAATATTGTTGGTTCTGATGATCCAATATGGATATATCTTATTACCTTATTATAACACGAAATGCGATTCTTCCTAGTTTATTGTTTCTCAAAATGGAATATATTTCCTCCTCACATCAACCATTTATAACCTCTGTATCCTTTGATATAACATCTATGTTAAGCTTGTAGAATGTGAGTTTTGATATATTGTCTACAACATTAGCATGTCACAAGCGAAGTCATGTTTAACAAACAAACGTCACACACTGAACGTCCTCATAACTGCCAGATGACACGAATTTCTCCCAAAATATCAATTTCATAGAACAAGTGCTTTAAAATAACTTACAATACTCGGACTTCATAAAGGTTTTTGACACGATTGATTAACAGCAAAATTATGTAAAAGCAAACTTTTCTGTAAGGGGAAAAGTAGAAGACAGCCATTTATTTAGTCAATTGTTATGACAATCATTATGGTAGGGTGGGCAACAATCTCCAGCATTGTCACAAACCATGTTGCTGTAGCGCTAGCAGAGCCCCAATGGAACGAAAAGCAGTATATGAGATGCCATTTCACCCCATGCACCCCTTTCAACCAGCTATCTATACCCATCCACTGTGTTAGAATATACACATCAGTCCACTCTATGGGTCATTTGTTGGCGAATCTTGCCACTGTGTGGTTACACCACTAATAATGTAAAACATTCCTTGAATCATTATTTAAAAACATTTTACAGATAAAGTTAAAGCTTTTCTAAGGACAATTTCATATAGCATGTACATGTATGTTCAGGTAGGTCAGACAGTTTCTAGGTAGCAATCAAACATTTAACCGATAATGAAAAAAAAAAAACTTGTACCGACAATCTCATATACCGTTTTAAGAATGGCTGCATTTGTACTCATGGACACGTAAGTAGGTAGGTGGACAGCCCAGGAGGGGGATAGGTAGACATGCTGTGAGACCGAAAGGTAGGTTCGTGCTCCAGTGCCTGTGTACGTATGCAGCCGTTGAGTGAGTTCATGAGTGTATACAAAAGGGGGTGGGGGCGTACAGTGATGTATTTCTGAATGTAACAAAATGAATAAATAAATGATAATGTGGAGAACTCTAACCTCCGTGGTTTCTGACTGTCTTTTGAAGTACTTCCTTGTCTCTCGAGACGGGGAATTGAAGGAAAGCAAGGAAATCATTGTTTGATTAGGCAGGTTACTCTCGATATGAATACCCTGTACACTACAGAGTTTTTACATTAGCGGTATTTTTTTTTTTTTAACGTAATCGGCTGTTTTTACATTATATGTTTTATTTTATATTATAGGTTTCTTTTTACACTATCGGCTTATTTTTAAATTATCGGTTTATCTTTACATTAATATGCCAGTCTGATTCAAGTTTGTGTAGTCTGAGCAAAAATGAAAGAAAAAAATGACGAATAATCAGCTATTTAGTTCTTCGCCAAAGATGCCGTGAACTGTAGAAGGAGATGGCGCTATAATGTATTTTGTCAAGATCATGTCAATTGTTTGCAAAGTTGCTCTCGAATTCGCAGAGACAAATTTTACATGATAAAAGTAACTCGGCTACATTCCGAGGGGATATATGGTGATCAAGTTCTAAAGAGATGCAGAAGTTTCAGTCTAGTTTTTTCTTTTGCTGGTATCACGATCTAGCCTTAGATCGAAAGTAATATTTTTGTCAAAAACATTTACACGTAAGGATCACGTTGGTATACCCTTTGTCTTTGCACGGTAAATAGCAAAGAGGTGTGCTTACATTAACGAAAAAATAACAATATTGTAGACGTCAATGTGAGTAAAAATGTATCTGCCAACCTGTTTAAGGACAACGAGCCGTCTAATAAAACACTTGATCACCTGAATGTATGCACTGTGTAGTTCCACGTACTGTATGTACGTTACTTGCGTGCACCTTTTAACTGTTTATGACAAATCCGGCAATTGGCAATGAACAATACAGTGCACTGAGACTGTGACGTAACGAATTCCGAGGGACTCGAATTATGAGAGGTGATGAGACGACAAGTTGCCTTTAAAGGGGAAATCAGGGTTTGACTGAGAAAATTCACCTTTAGTTGATTTTCCTTCTAAACTGATTGTTCACAGATAATAGAGACATTGGGGAGATGTTTGAAGGTGGAAGAAACGGTAATTATTGAGTTAATTACTGTTGAACGAGAACTCTTAACATTTTTCGGGTATAAAAAAAATAAACGTTCATGTACAAGACAAGACAGCCTCCTCTATACGATGACCAATCACAGCGTAAGACTGAGATGACGTTTTATGAATAAACATAACCGAATGTTTACGGTTCCCATGCTGTTCGTGCATTGCGCGATGCTACGTAAACAAGAGTTTAGTGATAATTGATAATACATACAGCACACGTAGGCTACGTAGGAAACTGTTCAGCCACACCTCCTCATACCTTGAAAAGGCGATAGTATTGAATATTCATATTTGATTCGATGAATATGGATGTTACAGACTTTCGGTGTTTTTTACCGATTTTTTTGCGAATTTGACTCGTTTCTCGAAATTGTTCACATGTTTTGAGATAATGTTGATCATATTTGTTAGTTACAACTCATTGTACGATACCGGTGGGGAATTGTGAAATAAATTGTGCAATAAACCCTGATTTTCCCTTTACTGTTCCATTGCATGTGTTAGATTGGGATACTCTTAGTTTGACCAGTTGTCATTAGCATGTTGAGAAAACGTGACAGGCTAAGGAACAACAAGTGAATTTCACGAAACAACTCAATAAGCTTCTTTAATTTTCGTCACATTCGATGTTACAATGTTGAACAAGGCAAAACGATTATTGAGTCAGTCAGTCCTATACTTATTATACATTCTTGCGACAGAACCAGGATGCATTCCAAGGCATTGTATCTATTGTTGGTCTGTTCCATCGCTATCGCAGTGGTAGCTGCTTACGATGATTACGACGAGATGTTCCAACAATTCCTGACGGACAACATGCTGGAGAAAAGAGGCCAAAGAAGAAGAGGCAAGGGCAGCAAGGGAGGAAAGGGCAAGGGAGTCACTCAGTGGAGGGGTAAATATATCTTATTTGTGAAATCTCAACTTGAATGGATAAAATTCCGTCTGCCATGCTTATATTTTTTTTACCAGTGAACCTTGGCACACCTCTTGAAAATAATGAAGAATCAATTTTAAGGGTACTTAGGCCAGTGCTCTCTCTCTCTCTCTCTCTTTTTAACGTCAAATGCTGTTTGTTTTGATTCTGTCTCTTTTGATAAAGTCGATATCAAAGCCCCATCCAAATCATTAGCCAAAACGAATATCTCTACGTTACTGTGTAAAAAGGCGCTGTTACAACCGATAATGTAACCGATAACATAAAACGAACCGATAAATGTAGTAAAAATAATTTTCCACTACAGCAGTGGTTCATTCAACATTATCGGTTGATTTTTTTTTGGTACTACATTATAGGTGCGTTCTATGTTATCGGTTAACGTTTACATTATCGGTTGTAAAGGGTTCGTCTTTTCTTCATGAGAATACTGCATAGGTGTTGTTCACTCACAACTATTAAAAGAAAATGTTTGCACCTTATTGCTTGTTAACTCTTGCATCAGAGAAACAAAACGTGGGTGGGAAGACAATAAAATATTACTGGATACAGAAAACTAAAAGAAATATGTAATACCAATATATACTGAAAATATAATTGACTCTCAACTCATTGATCTGGAGTATATGAATATATATATATGTATATATATATATATATAAGTATATATGAATATATAAGATACAAAAATGTTATACAAATTATTTAATTGATATAAATTGTACAAGTTGAAAAGGAAAACAATTTGATGAAAGTTTTACTTTGAAACAAACAAAGAAAAATAATAAACAGTGAGTCAGCTCATATTTATTTGCCTGTTCGGATTACTTCTGTTGTTTCCTTTTCATTAATTAGAGTGCAAAAGTGAACCTGGCTGTTTCTGTCAATTTATGGGAGAAGAACAGATCAGCCAACATGGAATCTGCTCATATAGTGAGTATCAATCACCATGGCAACCACGGAAAGGTTGACGTCTTTGTCAACTAATGGTGATGAGCGTGGTAAAACCAAATGACCCATGATGAGCTAGGTACTATCTGGTCATGGGCGCTTTACAGAACATGACTTTATAAATGTTTTTAATCGGTTAATGCTGGTTATGAATCTACAATCTGTAAAATATCATGGTTTGCTTCCATGGATAGGATAGTCGGCGTCATAATACAGATAAAAGAAAATAACAAAAGAAGGAATGTGAAAGACGTTATACTAAGTTTTGTTCTTCGTACTGGTTAATTTCATTTGCGGTTTATTTATTTTTACTTGTGGTTAACATTTGAAAAGAGTCCTCAGTTTGGAACCTTAGTCTGTGAATTGAAGTGAGAATTTCAAACAAGGATATCATTGAAAAAAAGTCTAATACCACAGAGAATTAATTAATTGAATTTAAAACAAGCGAGCTGATCACATGCTTCAGGAATGTGAGGACGAAACCCTAAGGGTAAGATTCTAAAGTGGAAATGATATGTAAGACATTTCGAATGCTAGCTAAATTGGGTGGCAGCAGATGTACAGTACCATTGTAAGCAGTTAAGAATTCTAACACGTGTTACTGAGCAATTACAGGTACACTTCTTTGGGGCCCACTGTAAGTATGTAACCCTTAATTATATATTGTTTTCCCATTGCGTCCAAGAGAAAATGTGGCGCGCCAATTATTACCCCGAAAGTTAAAAAAAGTCTTACATATTTACCTTCTTTCGTAAAGTCTGATCTTAATCAAGTGTCGGTGTTTTGTCGTTCTTTCGTGAACAGATGCAAATGCTGGCTACGGACTGAAGTAAGCGTTGTTCACGTGACACCATGACAGATCCATAACCTATGACCGAACGGAAGAAGACCACGGATCGGTTTCCGGAACTGGTTTCATCAAGAGAATCCTGAAGATAAAATTAAAGAGAGAAAAAAAATAATGTGACATTATTGTTTTAATTAAATGAGTGTAGATAAATTATACTTGAGAGAAGGCACACACGGAAAGATTGAAACACATGTCAATCCTTTTTCTTCTTTTTCGTTTTACCAAGGGTGATACATTTAATAACATATCACGTTTACATTATTTGGTCGAAACCTCCGTGTAACGTTTTGGCAATTGTTCATACTTTCCGGTTCACATTACAGTAACCGCATTTGACAAAAAGAATAATTATTTACAGAAATGATTCAAGATTAGCTGTAGACATGAATAAAAAAATAGAAAATATTGTTGCATTTCTGTTCATTTAAAACTGTCAACCTTGTCACTCACAACACCGAAAATTGCATTTCTGTTTTACAAGGTGATAGGTCACCTAAACATAAAAACTTATCTAACTATTGTTGATGGCTTACTTGATAAATAAAGGTCTCATAAAAACCAAATAACAGTGACGTGGTCTGTTTTCCTTTTCGTGTTTGTTCGTGGGTCACAATATTTAAAAACAATTGTTTACATTGTCAATTAAGACATCTGCCATCAGAAAGTTGCACATTGTAAAGACTGTCCTCCTAGTAAAAAAAGGTCTCATAAAACATCCAGTAAAATTATCCCCTCAACAGGAAGTGTCCTTCAGTGAAAAGTGTCCCCTGGGGTTCAGAAATAACGTCTTCAGTGCATCCCCTCAGCAGAAAGTTTCCTTCAGTGAAGAGTGTCTCCTAGTAAAAAGGATCACTGAATAATGCCCCCAGTAAAGAGTATCCCAAATTTCCTTCAGTAAAGAAAAAATTTTTAAAACGTTTTTCCGGGTACAAACTGTCACCTAGAAACAATTGTCTCACAATATGCGGTATCAGTTATTTCTGTTCTAGTTACTTGATTGGACGATGCTTCTCTCCCCCTAAAGCAGAATTTTAACCACTTGAAATGGGTTTGTGGGTGTGTGTGGGAGCGTCTTCCGGTTGCATGTGCCTGCTTTCATTGATCACATAATCCCTACGCCCTATTAATTCAAACTGCTGGTTTTTGTTCCTTCTTTGCAAAAAGTCCTCTACCCCATAAAAGATCTCCTGAATTATTAATATCATCAGTGAGTGATATAAATACCTTTGGCGCTGTAATCTACGACTATTTCGTTTGATCTGCAAGTGTGGCAATATAAGTAACATATAAATCGAACAAAAAAAGCCTTTCCGGGATTTCTTTTTCTCCCTGAAACAATACGAAGCATCTAAAATTTTTCAATTGTAACAACAATACTAATTCTGTTCAAACAGTCTAATTAACAGCTTAAGCTATGTTGTCTGTTGAAGACCCGATATCCCGTTATGGTAAATTCTCAATAATTCATTATTAGCTCTTACTGAGCAACGTCAGCGTACCGAGATACCTTTCATCTGGTTGGTGATCAGAGCAAGATACTTTTCGAGCTTTCTCCGTGGGTCAAAAATGTCACAGAACCACAGCACGTGGTTACAGAAAGATACTTAGAAGGCAAAGGGGCGATGACCTCGAGTTTGAAACTCCCTTATCTGTGTCATCTTAGATATGAATTAGAAGAAACACACAACTATATATATGAAACTAGAAAATTACACCAAAGATTAAACTCGGACAAGTAAGTAATGAAGTTTGGATCATATTTGAATAAGTGAGTTTGAATTTGCAGTTTTTTGTTTCACAGCTCACTTATAAATAGAAGAAATCGTTTGACGCCCCCCTTAGGTAACTCTATGACAAGAATGAGAAAAGAGAAATGTCCGTAGAGATCTAGGATTTGCAGACTGCTGTCAATTTGAGCTTAATGACACGTAAAGTCGGTTGACATTGTGGAAGTATTTGTCTCTAAACATTAAACAACAGAAAATAGACGTTGTGAAAACTGGCCGAGTGACCATTTTGAACAGTACAGAACTTTCATATAAGTTTGGAAATGATTAAAGAAACTATGGGAGCTTATTATTTGTTGATGACAACTATCTTCTAAAAGGATAAGTATTATATTATAACGATAATATTACAGGACGGTCATGCTGTTACTTGTAATATGACACATGTATTCACTGACTGACACATATTCGTATCATTACCTGTTAATTAACTAATCTGATGGAATTTGTTTTACTTGTGTTTTCTTTTTCTTGGATTCTTGGGTTACCGATTAAGGGTACTTGATGTAAGTTTAGTTTCCCTAGGGCATAGACTTTCTTCATTTTTTCATTACTTTTTTTAAGTATTTATTATCAATATCACTAATCATTTGCTTGTTTTCTTAACTTCTTGTATTTTTTGTTTGCATATTCGATATACGATGCTTCACTTTTTTCTTTGTGTTTTTATCACTATTACTGATCATTTGTTTACATTTTAATTACTTAAATTTATTTTTGACTGTCCGTTTGTTTTTACTGTTTATCTCGTTGGTCTCTTTCTTTTGTTTAAATATGTTATTATCACATCCTATGCGTGTGATTCAATGGAATGAGATATTGCAGTTGCTTAGGGACATTAAAATGTATTATGGCTCTCCGGTTGCCATAGTAACGGCTGCCATGGTAACACTTTGCACAGTTGATATATGAGATATGAGATATATATGGGGGTGTAAGTGGTATATTACTTAAGGTGACCTGGGACCCCCCATTATGTTAGGGGTCAAATGTGAGAAGATGTGTGTGTGTAAGTCCGTGTGAGGGGAAAGAAAATTTCAATTTCAAATGTTTGCGTCCGCAACTCCTCCAGGAGAAGTTGCGGACCTAGATCCCAAAGCCGATGAGGGGCAAAGTTGGTAGATAGCTGACCTATGGTCTGAAGTTGTGTCCCCATCAATATTCAAGGTCAGAGGTCAAAGGTCAGAGATTACATTTTTAATCGGTAAAATGCTTTGAAAATTGTGTTGCGATTTCCTTTTTAGACTCCTGGCAGTTAGTTTAATGACGTTCAAACTTGGTCGTTAGCCTGAGGTACCCGATTGTGATATGTACTGTTCACTCGATTGGTGACGTCATTGGTCAATAGAGTACATAATACATAAGGGTAGATTCTGTAGTACGAAGTGCAACTTGTACTACACTTATCACATTTACCTATTCCATCTTTTCATACAACATGACTTAATATTTCAACCTATGCAACCATGTTTGCGCTGAGCGATTACATCTAATACGTTGTCATTATACATTCTTTTGGTAATACCCATACTCAGTATGTTTTTATTGTTACATGTAGCCAGGGATTTGATTGGTTTACAGTGCGTTTTGGTGGGAAAAGAAATTGAGTTATATCACTGATAAGAGAAATAAGGGAAATCAATGGATTACTCTGATGCACACGCGATCTACATGGGAATATGTACTTTGACGAGCACGCATGACTGGTACATTCACTCAACATCTGCTCGTTATCTACACATCCATGGCCGAGTGTGCTGTGCCTAGCTACGTGTACCAATGCACTATGTATGTGTATAATGTAAAGCGCTGGTTGTTCTAGCTCTCGATCTACTATAATACATACTTGTAAAAGAGCGAAACATTATGGACAACGATAGGAATAAGATGCAACTCCGTCGATTGTCCTCTTGTGTTTTTCATTGCTTATATACAATTTTTTATCTGTAAGTTTTTTATTTGGTTGGTTAATTAGTTTGTAATTCTGTTTCTTAAATCTCATGTCTGATTTTTTCAGTAACTGTTTTCTTTTATTATCATCCCTGGTTTGAGGCTTATAATTGGAGTGTTTAAATCCAAGGGTCAGAAAAATTGAAGAATTGAGCCCTCACATGAAATGGGTTTTACAATCAGCAGTTAAATCTACTTGTCGATGAAGAAACCTTTTGCACAAACATTGACTTGGTCTAGAGATGAACCAAAGGAAGACAGTGTTTTGGGGGTTTTTTTTGCACTTAAAACTGGTAAATTGGAGAAAGTATCTGTGAGAAAGACTTATTTAGAGACCTACAAGATTCTCCGCAGTCCATTGTCAAATAAGCCATAGAAACATGTCATTGAAAGATAATAAAAAGCGAATACAAAGTGAATTTAACGACCAAAGTGTTGGCGATCAACAAATAAAATAAATGAAAACACGTTCAAATTCTGAGTATTCCCTTTCCCTTTCTTATACAAAGAAAAAAAAAGAATACATATAAACAATATGCTGTCCAGTTAGTTTATCTGTTCTTAAGTCATTTTCTACTAAAATCAATACAGGATTCGATTACTAATTCTGAGAAAGACTAAACAGAACACGATGTTGTTTTACATATCCTTTGTCAATAGTCCCATCTTCCTCATTACGACAACATCAGATGGTAAGTAGATAAAAGCATTATGAACTACTATTTTGATTTACGATATCATTATGAATTACGATTATGAAATACAAACGAACAATACCGAACCTGGAAGAAAAATAAGGATATCCTATTTTTACATCTCTTCGAGGCTCTATCAATACTGCACGCCTTTCTTCAAATGTCGTTTTTTATTATTTTTCTAACCAAAAATTTCCATTCATAGTTTACGTTAAACTTATTCATTTCATCATTATGTATTAGTCCTAGAGCAATTTTTCAAGTAATTTTCCTTACGGGAATTCTGTAAGCTTGTGAGAATTACAAAGGATATCATATATACAACTATTTCACTTCTAGGCCTATAGATACTTGTAAATTCTATAATTCTGGATATCATGGTCCAAGAAAACAAAAGAAAAAACCTCTGAGAATAAAATATGCAAATGATCCTTCCGAGTAAAGTACTTTTTTGAAGATGATGACTCATTGAACAAGGAGGAGTAGAGGGGAGTTTCATCTGATCTGTCTTATTATCTAGCCGATGGCATTCATCTTCAGTTACGAAGGGATGAAGTCCAATTGAGGAGGATAATAGTTCAATCTCATATCACATGCTCATCGTCGCCGTAATTAGTGTACGTTGTATGTACATATCTTGACAGTTTGCATATCACATCGTATGCTCATTTTTTGCTGTAAGTAGTATAGTATATGTAAAAATTGCTAGTTCGATTTCATATCGTGTGTTCATTATTTCTGCGCTTAGTATAGTGTATGCATTGCGTGTCAGCTCAATTTCAGACCATATACTTATTATTGCTGCAACGAGTATCATATGTGCTTAGGAAGATGTCACGTGTACATATTTGATTTCATCTAAGTTGGATGAATTAAACTCACTATGATACTCAAACTCACTGCCCTTTCTCTTTCTCAAAGAACATCTTATGGATGCTAAAGCTTCATTTCCTACTACTAGCACATAAACAATGACCGGTGTGTGAGAGTTTTCAAGCAAATGAGGGTAATTTTGTGGGACAAACCGTAGAAAAGAGCACGCAAAATTTGCACAGCCTTTTACTGTTTGAAAAAAAATGAGTCATTCAGTCACATGTCTTGACTAACCTGTTGTGACGTCTTGACGAAATTTTGACAACAAGTCTATTACAAAAATCGATTTTGTGAAATTTCGGGTGTACCTTTTCACCACCTGAGGCACTTTGTATACGGCAACTTACTAGGATGTGTATAATTGGCTAAAGTGAAGAAATTTCACCTGCTAGAAATTATGCAGAATGTTTCATTGGCTTACAAAGACTCATTTACGTCAACTATGATTATCATTCATCAGAACGAGACAAACGGTTCATTTAGTCGGGTGTTGACTCCAAGAGTGTTTCATAGTGAGACAAGCATCGGCCTACTGCACTTTCATCAATTGCTCTCAAAACGTTTCGTACTTATTGTCAACATGTAGTCCACAGCATCTAGGAGAAGCAAAATGAAAATACCAAATATGTATATGGTGTTCCCGCTCTGTTGCAGTGCAGTCCTCCCATTGAACTCTACAACAAAGACAACGTCGGCGGCAGCAGTGTTAAGGTTTCATAAATAACATCTTTTTTACAGGGCAATAACCACATCAGCTACAGCAGTAATTGTAAGACCACGGCAATAGTATAAGCAATGCAAACAAAGTAACTACAATAGAAACTCTTTGATAATATAGGCAATAACGATGTATATAACCTCACACTGTCTTGAAAGAAGTAAGATCGACAAATAAAGGCAAAAATATAGTTAACAAATAGCAATAACATCACTGCATTAAGTATTGACAACATTATACACAAGAACAGGAAACAACATTACGTAAGGCGGAATATATAAAAAAAAAAAAATTAAAGCATCATCTATTAAGAAAGAGATAACATTAAATAAACCTGCAAGCCATACATACTTACGAGAATATCGACAGCAACATCCAACATCAATCATTAAAACAAAGACAGCTCGACTTACAAAAGAGAAAGTAATAACAATCACTTATTTCAAAACGATAACGCACGGTAAATCAGTGACTTACCAACATCAATGATGACAACTTTACAACAGCATAATTAAAATTGCAGCCTAATGCTCTCACTCATTGTGAAAGAGCTATTTATAAAAGTGATTATACGAATAACAACTACAGTAATTTTAATTAAACAGTAATATCAGCAACATTACTTCACATAACTCCAATTGCTAGCCTAGACGATGTTGACGTAACCGAGACATGTTGCTATATACCAAGTGATAAAATAGTTGAGCTTAATTAACTTGCCGGAGAAAAAACGTTACGAGAATTTGATAGGAGAAAAGAAAAACATTCCCAACAAATTGAGCCTTTTGCCTTTTATTGGCCTCCATCGTTTCTGCCTGGTGTTCCTCTCTCATTTCTCAGCTGGCTGGCTTTAATTGGCCACTTCGTCAATATTTATTACTGGCATGGAATGAGTCTAGTCAATATAGTTTTCATTGTCTGCCTTCTTCTGTAGTTTGTTGTATACATTTAAAAAAAAAAATGATAGTTAAAGCAAATGAAACTCGATTTGGGCTTGAGTGGCTCAGGTTTTCACTAGCACTTTACATATTTGTATTTCCGTTTTCAACTTTACAAAAAGTGAAGTCCCTCGTTCCCAATAGACATGACAGTGCGTATCGACCTGCTTATATGTGAGTCTGCGAATCATCTATTGGCCCCTGTAGGAGAATCGTATTACTTCAAACTGCATACTCCTGAGTTATGTATCATTCGTGAATAAAACCTGATTATAAAGGTATTCAAGCTGGCTTTCTTCAATTTAAAATTTTAATGTTAATTTACATAAAAAATGATGCAAATACCGTGTACGATTTGCCTTGTTTCTTCAGAGAGGTAAGCTACGCAGAATCTAGCGTTTTGAAGTGGCGTACTTCATCTACGTAGGAGTCAGATTAGCCACAACAACCACATTGTTGTTTGAAGTGGCGTACTTTATCTACGTAGGAGTCAGATCAGCCACAACAACCACATTGTTGTATTATTTTTCAAGTTTTAGAGTATTTTGAATAGTGTATTTTCTCTTCTGTTTGTGCCTTAACGTATACTGTCATAAGTAAACAAATGTGCAAGGAAAGCAATATATCTCGACAACTTTCCTTCTGTCGTTTGATATACATATTACTACAGTATGCATTAGAGAGGAAAGGATCGGTCATTTGAAACTGATACCAGTTCAGCTGGATGATGCTGTCAATAAATATCGTTAGAGATACATATTACTTTCATATTACAAACATTGTTAGACATACATGTTAATTTCATATTATGATATCGTTCTTCGAATAGCATGTAAAAATGTATTTTTCAGTAAAGTAGCGATTACGTAATTCTTTCAAAAGTTTGTGTTAGGGTTAAGTGGTTCAACAAAAGTAACTGACTGGTTTATTTCCCCGATAAATTTTCATGTTCATTCCTGCATGTCCAACGAGAAATTTCTCTATACGAGGTAGCAACCAATTAGTGAAAGAACTACTAAACCTTTATCTATTTGAATATGGTTGGTATTCTCCACGTAGGTCCACGTCTTGGCACGATATGCATGAGCACAAAAGATAGAAATATACAATTTTCTAAGGAACGCTATAGGATTACGTAAGGATCTATTGTATAGAATGACAGACGGACGGGTAGACAGACAAACGTATAAAATAATATACCAAAAGACTCAGTTGATCTGAGCCTTCCACTTTATCCAAGTTGTAAATATAAAACACTCCCTAAAAATTATCAATGGATGTCCTAACAACTTTTTGGCCATCAATAAAAATGTTAGCTCTCGGAGAAGCAAATAATATTGATATGATTGACAAAATCGATACTAATCGATATTACCAAAGTTTGTAAATGTCCACAATTACAACGCTCTCGACAATAAAGTTAGTTTTTTTCTGTCCAAGTCAGAATGAACATATTTGCTAACATTAACACTTCAAGGGCAGGCTCCTTGTGACCCAAGTAGCCGTAAGGTGATTGACATCTTAAAAATGATCGATTCCGATAATTTTGTTAAGGTTTTCAAATTGGAAAATGATAAATCGATACACACACAGAAAACATGTGAAAGATTGTTCAGAACCAACCACGCTGTGAGAGGTACGAAAAGGGTCTCAATTTTGGTATTCAATACGCAAAGATACATACAGCTGAGTACGAGGATCACGTACCTTGAAATTGCTCAATGTGAACAAACTACTTCAAATAGCAAACTTAATTCTCCGTCATACGTATTTACAGTATTTTTCTTTACTTGTCATATGCAATACAGTGCAGTATATAGATCAATATCAGGTGTTTGCGTATTTCAACCACTTACTTTGTGTTTACGTTTCGCATTGACACCATTATCAATCACTTACGTTGTTAAAACTAATGAGACCTATTTATAGAGGGGGTCTGTTAATGAAGAAACTTCAACGTAATACATAACTGCGTAGGATGGTTTCCAAACATCTCAATGAGAAAAAATGTGTTCACAATATGTTCTTTTTTCATAAATCAATTTGCTCATTACAATTTTTTTTCTATTTTATTTGGGATTTCTAAATTTCCGGATCTTAGTGTTAAAATTTTAAATTGGACACTTTTGATTCAACTGTATTCCCTACGTTGTGTCATCGTTGAGTAGAATCTGTTTTACAGTAGGTCAACGTACCCACATCTGTACAAAGATTATCATTTATGAAGAAAAGTAAAGTAATAAGCTGACCTTATTGTCTAATAGATATCAATTTCATAAAGCATTACAGTGTCCACACGGTTTCGTATGAAAACATTTCTTTCATGGTATTCATTCCTTGACATGGTTTTTAAGTTGAATTAGAATGTCAACTCAATATTTGTTGTTGACAGAGGAGTTTCTGAGTGAAATTATTTGTATTGAAATGACAAAGTGAGAATAAGAAAACAGAGAACTGAGAGGTTACAGGGATACAACTTTATTCACAGCTACGAATAAAAGAAGAAAAGGTATGCGATGCCAAAAAAGATATGTATTATACAGGTAATAGAGGCAACTAAATAACATGCCGCAAAGGATGTGATGTAAGTTAACTGGCACTGAGTCGCTCTATAACATTATATGTACTAAACAAATGAAAAATATATGTGAAGAAGACGAAAGGTAAATAAACTGTTTAGAAGGACGCATAAAAGATAATCTTTTTATTTTTAAAAGAATACAAAGTAGGGATATTTTTTCTTCACAAATTGGTATGTACTGTTTCCTTTCCATATTTAGCTTCACTAAGCTGATAATGAATTCAGGTGCGACAAAACAAATACTTTCAGTTGTAGATGAATCTGTGAGCAATGTGTGGATGATTGGCATACCACTCAAAGGGGGTGACGATGGCCGATCATATTAGTACAGACCAAATAGTAAACCTTTTACATGCTATTTTGAATCGGATACATGATATACTGTCAGATTGATACAAAAATATCGTTAATTATTATAACATCACTCTGAGGGACCGAGACTTAATCTTTTTTCGATAAATTATGTTCTTTGGCACCGCCGTGGTGTATAGATTAGTGGAGTAAAGTCGAGGCTTTATCGTTCTACAGATGAACAACAAAATATTGTGTTAACATTTCTACTGTGGCTTCAGTAAGTGTTGAAATGTGCCAATGCCAAAATGAGGTTACAGGCAGTGAAATCATCGAGTATTTAGAAATTGATATAAGTATGAAAGAGAACAGAAAACGTACTTAAAATAAGGTACATTAAATTAAATCAATGTAAGTTAAAAAAGTTTTCACTTTTTTCATCAAACCAACAGACCATTCCACCACAGTATGAAAATTATTAATTATTTTTAACATAACTTGCTAGAAAAATATCAGAAAGGATGAAAGAATCACAATATTTTTTTAAATAATTTAATTCCGATACTTTATTAGAAACAAAAAAAATGCAATTCCACATCAGCACAGTCTAGGTCTAAAGTCTCTTTAACCAGAATCATTCCCTATGTAAACAGTCTATTGAGAGGTTAAATCATATTTATGAAGACATATTTATAATGACGCGATCTACTTTGTTTACTCTGATTAATGTTTTAGCACAGCGTGGTATTTGACATCAAAGTATAAGGTAAGACTACTTTTCACAAAAGTATAACTAAGATGAAAATTTAATCAGTGTAGAAGTGAACTTGATTTTCAAAATCCGTCCGCTCGTTAAAAGAGTTCAGATCATTTAAATGGAACCGATGAAAGTAACAATTCAGTATAGTCAGTGTGGAAGTGAAATCAGATACTGTGACTTTGAATGTATTGAAGGGATTATGAAAATACATGTGCTGTATAATATTTTTCATTCAAGTTTCATCTATCATTTTGATTATAAGTCCACAGAATGCTGCTAATGTTTTGTTTCTTTCTGAAAAGTAGCAAACTTTACTTAGGAACTAGTTCTCTGACGATTTTGTTAGTGCCGAAAGTTCCTTTAATCTTAACGTGATGTTGATGTCTTTGCATTTGATAGTATCTTCATTCCATTTTTGAATGATTTAATAAATTAATTCACTTTTAGTACTGGTTGTAACGTTTCCAACACTAAATATACAGACATGCGTATCCTAATCTGTATTTTAGGTGGCACAAGTCCTACCTATTACCGGAAAGAGTGCCATCTCATTATGAGCGAGTGGCCTTACTTAGTATCAGATGCGCATATAGTTTATGTTTTATTAGATTATTTTAAGACTCTTTAAATAACAAAAGACACCTCACCATCAAGAATCTGGGTGCGTATAACTTAAAATGACTCAACGACCTTTTCTTACAGTTCTAGTATTCGTTTAGTACATGTAAATGTCATGTTACCTTGAATGTTAAGAATTAACATATGAAAAATGAACGTGCTTTGAAAAGACAGAAATAATAAAAAACAACGATCAATCGCATCTTTGATGTTATTTGGTTTTGATTTATAATATTCCTTTAATTACTTTTGGTGCTTTGGTGATGCATCAAGACCAGAAAGACGCCTCGCAGTCACGGTAGCGGAAAGGCTCACTTAACTATGACTTTGCCACCCACTTCATTCTCGTCGTTTCTATCCTCCTCATCTACTCATCGAACTCATTCACAAATGCATTAAGTTCCACTCGAGTAATCCCAAGGCCAGGTGCAATTGTGAATTGAGTTAATAGCCTAATAGCATGCGAATTACTTTTGAAAACCGTGATGGAGCATTTGATGATATTTTAACGATATATTAATGAACTATCCAAACCAAAATTCAACATCGTTTTTAGTCAGTGGCAAACTTTTATTTTGACAGAGAATGTTTTGGTTTTAAATTAAACTTGAAATTTACTTTTTTAATAATTTAAATAAAATTTACTTGAGCTTAAACTTAATTAATCTCTGCAAGATGGAATAGGTACGTTATTACATTAATGTATCTCTATTGAAGTTAAAATATTCCATAAATAGAACGCAAGTCTTCTTTCACAACGAGATATTCCTTGAATGCATATAAAATACTCCTTAGAGATGCCTACAGTAAAACCACCAAAACATGTAAACCTATTACTTGAACCTGATCTTAGCTGGCCTTGACTTATCAAATCTAGAGTTCGCCTTGGTCGGTCGTGTGATGAATAGGTAGGAGAACAGCTTAATTAAGAATACCTTACTATAAAAGTAACAAGGAGTGCGCTGTTTCAGGGTTATATTACTCCTTAGCCCAACTTGGCTTACGAAAGATTCCGAACCATATGAACGTCTTTAATGGTTATTTCTAAGTCCCATCTTAAGGTATGAGACTTCGTCCTGGCTTATCAGCTTCCTTAAACTAGAAAGCAATTTTAGAAACAAACCGTTCAACGTGGGAGAAAGATGTCTGTGTAGGTATACCCCATATATGATTGTATTCATGGTTTTATTTTCTAGGGCTTGAGAGGGATCGCATTATCGGTTAATGTTATTTCTTACTGACGAGATGAGGTACCCATGAAAGATTTAAGAATTGTTTACGAATCTGTCCTAATATCTCCTTTTTGGGGGTCATTTGAATTATGTATTATAAGCGAAAGTTTTGCACTTGACTATAAAACTGCACTCGCGACATTTACCCTTTCAGATCTGATTGAGAGATACGGTAATCACAAGTACAGAATTCAATCCAATTGGAAACAAAATTAAAAAAAATATATATAAGTCAGGGAGAGGTTATCGTTTACCTTATCTTCATTAAACTGAAGCAGAGGATAAAACGACGGCCAAATTTAATTTGTATCAATATCTTTAATCTTGAAATTTCCGTGTCATTGGAGGATTGCCAATTTTGTAATGAAAACACATATATAGTGAGGCAGAAAATATGATATAAAAGTTACAATGATATACTTTTGGCTTCGGGAGAGATCATAACTTATATGAATACAATAAACAAAGATTTCCTTTACCTCCTTGTTCTCAGTGTTCTCAGTATCTCAAATGATGGTAACTGGGGATGTTAAAATTTCTTACACACTGCCTTGTGTCAATTTCAACATAGCAGTTTCTGTTTTGTAGTGTCATCGAACTGGCTCATGGGAATATTCACTAGCAATCGCTTTGAACGAGTGATGATTGAACTTGTGAGGCTTTACTAATATCCGGGCAGAAAACGTTTGGATTTTTCGACTTGATTTTACTCTTTGAAATGAAACTGAGATTGAGATTTATCCCTTTAAGTAAAGATTCTTTTCCAGGATGAATCAAATTAGTGAATACCTTCTCCTTTGGGAGATTTTTTTCAAGATTTTTTACTAACTTGGTGATTAATTGCCATCCAATAATAACCTGTGATGTGTTTTGAGGATCACGGGCAGCGCGATATATCGATTTGTAATATCTTTCAATTGACCAATAGCTTGACTTGAATTCTACACAATCGACGGTGATCTGATACCTAACGCTTTTGTAATTGTTTCACTTTGAGTGGGGTTAAAACTCTTAAAAGAAAATCTAAAACAAACAAAAACGTGTACAGGAATTGTTAAAAAATTAAATAACTGTACAAAGAAACACTGTTAATATATTTTCATTAACATATAATATGAAATGAGAAGAAAAGACCGTCACGGAAAACGGGAACGAATCGACAAAAAAAGAAAGAACAAAAGAACGTAATAGTGAAAGAAATACACAGAGAAAACAAACAAACAAACACTTGTTATTCAACAGTTTGTGGTTGCTAACATTCTAGTCTGTGTTATACTGCAGCGACTTACCACACTATCATCCATCTAGGTATCTGAATTCCAGAGTCGAAGTCTGCATAAAGGATAGTCCCAGGAGTGAAAAGAGAGTATGGAATATTGAGGATGGCTTATCAAAGGTTAAATTTACACTCCGAGGAATGGGAACCCAGGCGTTGACATGAACCAACAAATCACTAGAGCTGAATAATACACGTTATTAATCTTGGAAATTTTCTCTTTACACTGGGAAAGAGATTTAAGTGTATGCCAAGTTACCAGTTACACCCAAGGGAAATAGATCTCTAAGGCTAGTGTGACCAGGCTATATTGTGAAATGCAATATTGAGGAAAAGTAGCCTTCTGCCAAAAGAAATGCACTTCATCATAGACAAGGCACCATTTTTTCTGTGTTTACATGTTCGGTGCAAAAAGAGTCTGCAAATGTAGTTAACTATGAGTTCATGGAGATTTCACTGAAACTGACTGAAATTGTTTGCTCAGAAACTTAGTTAATGTAAAATGAAATGGAATTTGTTATCTGTTTATGGTTTAATATTTCGAAATTCACGTAGATGCCATATTTTGGAGAACAAGTTTTCATAAGTTTTTTTTTATGTTCTATAACACACTGATTGATTAGCCACAACACACTGATTGACTAGTGATAACACACTGACTGACTAATGATAACACACTAATTGACTAGTGATAACACACTGACTGACTAATGATAACACACTGATTAACTAGAGATAACACACTGACTGACTAATGATAACCCACTGACTGACTAATGATAACACACTCATTGACTAATGATAACACACTGATTGACGTATGATAGCACACTCATTAACTAGTGATACAACACTGAATTGATTAGTGACATTTCACCAGTAAGGATAACTTCTCTTTTAAGCTGCCTAGCGAAAGGTTCTTGGACTTCCTTCAGATAATGGTGTGGCCTTATTCCTCACGATTAATAACACCGATAGATCATTGACCATTGCCTTTATTACTGATGTATGCAGTTGTATAGTAGATATGTATTAGTCATGTAATAGACATGTAATTGCATGTAATAAACATGTGATAGTCATGTAATATCCATGTAATAGCAATGCATCAGCCATGCAATAACTGTGTAATATCCATGTAATAGTACAGTTCTCTATTGCATAACATCATCAGCGTTCTGGTTTACTTGCAACCAAATGTTT
Source organism: Stichopus chloronotus (assembly GCA_021234535.1). Lineage (NCBI taxonomy): Eukaryota > Metazoa > Echinodermata > Holothuroidea > Aspidochirotida > Stichopodidae > Stichopus > Stichopus chloronotus. Next base: position 28,907,176 of record CM037842.1, on the reverse strand, counting down.
AAAAACATATCTTGTCTCAAAGAAGTCCCTATTGGAATGATGGATATTATGCCATATTGACGATCGTTGTATCTAGGTAGAGCTTCTCACGCAAAATGAATAAACCGTGACTAATTAGTAAATCCTGGACTAATGAAGAAGTAACACGTATTAATGAAGTAATTATCAGTGGAAATTTAATTGTTAATTTATGCTGTGACAGGAGTTAATATATTTAGTCAAATATCAGACACAATCAGTCAAAACAGCCTTCATTAGTTCTATATGTGACTAATGTTTAGCCAAAACGATGTCTCATAGAACTGATTTTAGCTGTTTTTAACTATTTTATTTTAAAGAGTGTGGGAGTTGGATTTAATTGGTATAGCACATTATAACCTCAAATAAGATAGTAGTTCCTTTGGCTATAGCTGATTGCTATTACATGTTATAATTTGAATTAATACATCAGTTATTTAGGCTGTCTGGCTGGGATGATTTTGAATGCTATGACAAGTTACACGGTGGGACTTATAGAACTTTTTTTTTTAACACTGAACTGAAGAATTCAGAACTTTGATTGCTGTTGCTTGTTATGTTATTGAAGTATATAAAGTGTTCTTGAGATCATACTCCTGTTCTAATCCTAGTCCGAAGGGATTGCTCGGTCTTCGTTTAAGATGCGACATGTGGGGATATATTTATCTGGTGGTGTGTGGTGCTGGGGAGGGGGGACAATGTATATTTGGAAGAAAATTATATGTAACATAATCTGCATTAGGCCCTACATTGTCCATAGTCACATAAAGTCCAGTAAATAATGATCTTCAGCTGACCCACTCATTTTGCACGTACTGGACAAACACTTACCACCATCTTTAGATTCGCCGACATACCGTTGATATGTACGAGTTATTATAGCAGTATCATCTTGGCACAGTCACAAAACTGATGGATGGATATTGTGAAAAGTGTAAATGTAATGTAAATTACCAGTTTAGAACGAAAAGTTTGATAAGTAGCTAGCCGTCCATTCTGGGTAACACTTTAAAGATCCACATATACAACTGAGTTCTGATAATTACTGTATCGACATTTTGTGCCTTAATTGTCTTTTATGGTTCTTTCCGCCTTTTGTGTTTATCTTGTCAGTTTGATATAAATATTTATGTCACAAGAGGAAGCATATCAACTAACTGTAATTCGTATGATACTGCAATTATTGCGGTACTGGTTGCCGTGTAATGACAAATTATTTATTTATGTCTAGACAGTTGCCCCATAAAGTATAAACTCAAAGGGCAATAATATGAATCTCATATATAGGTCATCACTACGTTGGTACCTATGCCAATGACTTCAGTACCATTTGAGAATTTTAATAATAACCTAAATTTGTCCAATGCATTCTCATCATTGGCTGTGATAAATTTGGTAATTATAGGACGGTTACAGGAAATGATAACATGTCGAGGAGTTTGCGGAACATGTGATAGGAGTGGTAACTTTGGTTGGATTAATGCAGATACCGCAAATAAAAATTCATTTAATGGTCAGAAAACGACCTCAACACTACAAAATACTCGGCACAGCTGCTTTACAAAGTCCTGCGTGGTCCTCTGTAAACACACGGATGGTAATACTTCCATATGGCTATACTCTGTAGTTAATAAAGCGTGGACAAGCGATCTTGAACTGGCTTGGAAAGCGTCCAAGTAGACCTATGCGTTTAAGAATAACTCAGCCAGGAGAAATACACATTGACAATAAAACAGGCACAATGTTGTGTTCTTAAAAAAAGAGATATGACAGGGATACCATTGGACACGGAAAAAAAAAACACATCAGTGCAAATGAAATACACATGATCTAATTAAAATACCTGGTGATAAAAGAAAATAGTATTGCAAAGACTGTACCAGAGGGTAGAATAAAGTCATTCGTTTTTTTTTTGTTTTTTTTTTCATTATTTCAAGGTTTGTGTACAGACATAGTAGAGAAAAAGACGTACACTATAGTGATTGGTTGATAATGATCTTTTCTTATTGTCATGTTGATGATCTCCACTTTCTGGTCAACATTACACATTTAAATAAAAAAAATGTAAATAAAGAGTTAGCTGATGTATGGTAGTGTCATGTGACATTTATAGGTTCGTTAAACGTTTATGAGGCGTTACTTGGACATCTGTAAAATAGGTGAGCTCAGGTAAAGATTATTCTCTGTTAGCATTGTGCTTCTGCTGATGTTTTCAAGGATTTTTATTAATCGATGAAAGATGTAGTTGCCAAAGAGAAAACAGGACAACTGCTGTCTCTCTCCTTCGGCAAGGCTCTAAATTGAAGATTTAACAAAATAAAAGATGCAAGTGTGAAGTCATCTCTGTTAGTGATTTGCCATATCGCATTGCCAACGGCTAACACCTGTTCATAACGCATAAAACTCAATGTCTTAATTCAATTTCTTATAGTTAATTCAGAATTTGCTGAGAAAGAGAAAAATGTTTTCTTTGAACCTTTTTAGTTTGACATCGTTGCTTAGGGTATAAGAATATCTGCATAATCAAGTCTTTTCGCACTTATAAATAATTCTATTGCATTTTGTCCTGATGAAAGTCAAATTGTCACTTTTTTTTACTAAATTTCTTCACTTCCTCATGTCAGTTTGAGAGGAGAAACTAATCCCAAGAAAAGACGAAGGGGTTTCTGATTTCGTGAAGCCTTGTTGATAGTAACGTTGTTATTGCGATTGGCATTACGTTGATAAAACGTTCTTGGTGTGTGACGTTAAGTCATACGTAGAAATGGGAGTTGAATCTGCAATTGTATCTTGAAAGAAATAAAGCCAGTTCTTAGCTTTATTCAGACCTATTTACGACCACATTAAGTAAATTGAACATTATTTCGATCAGCTGGTCTTCATTGTGGTTGATTGTGCTTCAAAAAGCATAATAAACTCTCCATACGCTGCTTCATAAGAACTCCTTCAATGCATGAAAGGATATTGTGATATTTCATTGTTAGAGGATAGGACAATAGGCATCTGTGGGAAGCCATTGAGGAATGAAATGACAATATGTAGTTGTGTGTGACTATTGTTAAATTAAGAGACAGTAGATAGCTGTAAAATTCCATTGTTCTCTATGAAAGTACATTATTAGGTAGTTGGAAGACCCCACTGTTGAATAAGAAGACAATTACTAGCCCCATTGTTGTATCAAAGGACAACAGATAACTATGAAATTGTATTGTCGCTTGAAGCTACAATAGGTACTACAATTTTGTACAAAATTGTTGGGACACTTTGCGGATGTTGTAAATATAATTCTGAATTTTATGTGAGAGGATAACATGAAACCGCGCGTCCCTTTCAAATGTTGCGCTATAGGAGTGAATGTACCCTATATGAACAGTAATCCTGTAGCCAACATTGAACGGCGGAGCGGGGTGTCCCAAAGTATTTTGTCCAAGATTGTAGTTAGGAGACGCCACTGTTGGATGAAAAGGAAGGCGGTAATTGTTAGGCTATGTTGTTGGAAAAAGGATCAGAGGTACTTGAATCAAATATATTACATTCTCTTCGGTATTGATCGACTATCCCTTTAAATACAAAATAAAGTGAAAACGAAGTATAACACCATTTGTATCATAAGACAACAAGAGGGTGAAACAAAAGTATTACTAAGCTACCCACATCTTATAACCTGGTGTCTACAAAGCAAATATCCTGCTCTTTACATCACTGTTGTATTGAATAATTTTATATTGCCATTTTGAGCAACTTACCGTTTAAGTACCCATGACCCTTCTAGATTATTTTGTGATTTCACTTTTGACATAATACTGGCATTCATTAAAATTTATTCAAAACACGAAAGTTGAAAATATACACAAAAATAATATCCATGACCTTTCAAAAAACGTTTAAAAAAAGAAAAAAAAATTTCAATTGAATAAAAATTAATAAATTTTCCAAGAACGTCTCAATATTCAGTAGACGGTACACAATGAGGTCACCTGTTCATCTTCCTCCCTAGTGATTCTGTTTTCACAGCCGCATTACCTTCAATTATAAAATTGATTTATTGGAGCAAAGCAACAGGATATTAAAGTGTAAAATTTCATTATATACTGATACAGTCACTTGGAATGGAAATTAGTACTTTTGCAGCGTCCTTGTCTCCATAGGTTTACAAAGTATCATCAACAGGCGACACAGAGAGCGGAAAAAAGGAATAACAGTGAAGAAAAAATATCTCAGCAGGCAGATAAGGCAGATACGGTAGTTCTCAAAGGTATTACGTTTGCAGATTTTAATAGTAAAACCAGCTAAACGGAAATACCTTTTGCTACATCGTCTGTTTCTTGAAAAGGATCTCACAGACTATCGGAAGCATAAAAACCTCATAGAATATTAAAAGCTCAAAAAAAAAAAAAAAACGTCATAAAGGAATGAAAGCTTAACAAAAGCTTTAAAGTATTAAAGGAACCCACTAAACGTCAAAGTCTATTACCTAGAGCTTTGGAGAAAATTTACAGAATATAACGAACTTGAAAGAATATTCATAGAGTATTGAAAGTTCAAAGAAATCTCACAGAGTATTGGGAGCAATCAAGAATGAGAATGAAAATCTAAAGTGCTTATTATTTTGATTAAACTTCAGCTGTTGTATTAGAGCACATGGTGTCATCTTTGATTAAGCGCGTTACTGTTAGTCTTACTTAGTCTTAATCTTGCATTACCTGCTTAACAACAGCTGCCTCAAAACTGTGAAGAGATGCAATACAACAGTAACATGAAAGGAATCATTATTCTGACAGCTCTTCAATGAAAACTTTCTCTCTTTGGAAAATACAATTTAATCTCAAACAGATATCATGGGGTGTGTTAGTGACGTATTCTTACATGTAACCTCGATGTATCTTATACAATATGTAATCAACCGTATCACACTGGATAGTGCAGTGGCTTCTCTACAATAAACAAATGTTTCTTTGCCTCCTGTTAAAATGGTCCGTATTGTAATGGACCCTACTGCAATGGTCCGTATTGTATGGGCCTTATTGCAATGTTCCGTATTGTAATGGTTTCTGCGGCAATGATCCTTGATGTAATGGCCCCTATTGCAATGGTCGGTACTATAATGGTCCCTATTATAATGGTCCATATTGTAGTGGTTCTTGTCTTAATGGTCCCTATTGTAATGGTTTCTGTGGTAATGGTCCTTATTGTAATAGCCCCTATTGCAATAGTTCTTATTGAAATGGTCCCTATTATAAAGATGGGTATTATAATGGTACTATTTTTATAGTCTCTATTGTAATGGTCCTATTTTAATGGCCCCTATTGTTATGGCCTCTGTCGTAATTGTCTCTAAATTGCAATAGTCACTAGTCTTTGGGACATGCAAGCCTTGTCAATCTTCATGAGTGTGTAATTACTTCTAATGAGAAAATTGGTGTAAATGTTTGATTGCTATCAGTTTTTTCTTTTTGTCTTCGAGGTCGGGGTATTTGATCCTTTTTAATGGTTTAAAGAAAACCAGCCTGGGAGAGTTTCTGTAACGATAAAGATGCAGCGTTTTGCATGCCTTCAGTGCGATTTTTGGACTAATGAAATCTTTATGTATGAGATTCCGTTTTGTAAGACGGGACGGGAGAATAATAAACCTAATAAAGTAACTCTTTAGAATAGGCATTAAAAGGATGGTCTAGCCACGAACATAACTTTGATATGTTGAAGAGCAAGTTAATCTGACCATTACAGTGAATTTTCCATTCAATTCCCATGTGTGGTTCTCGAGATATGAGCAGTTGAAGTTGCCACATTTGTTACTGACAGTTAACTTGAAGTAAGCAGGAGTGATGTCATCTCCCCACATCGATAAAGTATTTTATGTTTTTCTTTAAAATATATACCAAATTTAATACTTCAATATATAGTGATATCATAATGTGAATACAGGAGGACTATGAGAGTTTTGTGACCTTCACGGGAACCAGTATGTAGGCTGACCACCTGCTGATTTCAAGGTCAAAATAATAAATTAAAAAAATGAAGAAAACAAAAGACTCTTTAGCAATGCGAAGAGATGATGTCACTCCTGTTTGCTTCAAGTTCCCACTTGGAAGCAAAGGGGGTAACTTGAACTGATAAAACTGCGAGAACCATGCATGGGAACTGAATGGAAGTTTTACTATAAGGGTCACATTTACTTACTCTTAAACATATCAAAGCTAAATTTCTGCATGGACTATCCTTTTAATGGACGATTTTTTATTTCACAATAAATAAAGAAATAATAATATTTAACATTTAAAAGACAAGTAAACAAAAATATTTCAAAATCCTGTAATATTTTTCTACTGGTTCATTGATTACACTCATTTTTGCAGTTTGTACTTGTTAGCAGAGAGTTTCCACAGAGTTTCCGCAATCAAACTCCACCTGATGATTTCACTTTTTTAGATTCACTGCAGTCTTAAATACAGTCTATATTAGCTGCTTCTTGATATGATAAATTGAGACAGTGTATCAATTGATAGCAACCCCGAGGATGAAAAAACCGACTGTCATCAATTATGAAGCATCTTTAATCCCATTGGAATGCAAATCAATTTACCACTAAAAAGGGCGTTTATTAACTTTACTCGAAATCGCCGATCGTGGGGCCAAGTGGGTTTTTACTGTAAATAGAGAATATTAAATTTGGGTTACGCGTGCAAAGCTTTCCACAAACTCTTCTAAGCACTGCTGTAAGAGATGCAGGATTGACAACCTATTTTCATGAGAGAGAATGTGGCTTTGGGCGATCATCTCCAGTTTCATTATACATCGTGTATATGTGTAACAGCGTAACATTTTAACCCGAAGCTATTTAACAATTTGCCCGGTAGGGAAGTCTTTCAAGGGCTATTCTAGAAATCAAATTGGATATAATGAGGAGAGAAGTCATTGTGGTTAACTTTCTTTCTATTTTATAACAGTCTCCATGTATACATAGAAAATTAAGAACTTATTTATTACCTGGCCCATTTGTCTTTGCGTTCGTTGATGAATTTGCCTAAAAATGTTTCTCTTTAAGTAACATATACCGGTAACTATCTAAATGAGGTCAGTTGAACAAATCAAATAAATCATATTATATCATAGTACATCATATCATATATTAAATCATATGTGAGTGTGTGTGACATGATATATGGAACACATTGATTACATTACTTAAGTTAGGTGAGATTAATAACTCAACATATTAATCAGATCAAATTAGTTCAGAATAAAAAAGTCAACACGTGATTGGTAGACGTAAGGCTGTTCTAACATTCCACTTATTTTTAATAATTGTTCCAATGACATATAAATTAAGTTATAAAACCTAGACAGCATTAAAACTGTTTTGCGACAATGGTGTTGCTTTGATTTTACATTGAGAAGAAGAAAACAACGAAACTGATTTAACTTCAAGATCCTCTGTCATAACTATAATATTTTAACGATAATGATATTACATTACATTAACAAAATCAAGTGTAAACTTAGTGATAAAATGATCCAAGGCAATAAAGTTGGTAACGAGATATACTATAATTTCATTTTGTGTTACTGTGATATAAAAGCAGGATTTTTAGCAGTTTCAGCATGAACGTTAGTATTAAACTTTACTCGAAAAGTTTCAGTTAAAGTTAATCTGCCCGTGTCCCTACTTATTGTGTTACTACTAAAATAACGTTATTTCCTTCACCCTGTTTACAAAGACAGAACAAACGTTCAAGTAAACAAAATCACAATGAATTAAAAATTACAAGGAACTAATACTAGAAGTATAAAGGTATAATTATGTTTTATTTCCTCCAATGTACTCTCATCAAAACACACAAACGTTCATAAACCCAACTGATTCATGTTCTGTAACTCATCTTACGCATAATATTTTGAGAAGAGGAAGATATTGCTAATGCTAAATGGTGAGACTGAATGGTTTAACAATGATGAAGACTTTTCTTTGTATTTCATGCTGATACATTTTAAGCACAATATTCCCATTCACGGCAGGTGATCATATCCTTTTCATGCCCAATGGGCAGAGGCTTATGCAATTACAGAAATTTCTTCACAATTTGCTTTCAACTAACCCTTCGTCAATCGACAGTCTTTTCGAAAACGAACGCGCACTGTTGCTCATAAATTATCCTTACTGATTACAGATTAAATTTTACTTTCTTCGCAAACAAGAGATTTCTTTTTAACGTCCTTCTTTCCTCTCACCATCTCGTCTCCTCTTACCTATGTTTAATACCACGAGAAAGATGCAAGATAATATACTTCTTTACCTATCTTCTGAAAGTTTAATGAGTGCTTTTAAACTTGTTAATAACCAATGGATGACATCTAATGTAAACCAGACCATTTTAGAAGATTCCCAGGGGTACATTTTAGTAACAAGTATCGAAAAAAATAATTCAAAAGAAGAAACCGCTAAAGAATGGAATTTACTGGCCTGCTTTGCAGTAAAATGTTTTTTTTTTCCTTTTTCTTCAGTTTAACCTGTAAATATTTAGCCTTTTGAGCTCTCTGCAGAATGTCATATTTAGGAATGTTTCGCAAAACATATAAAATATCATTTGATGAAAGTAGTATTTCATAGGAGAGTCGATCCATAATTCCCAGGACTGGCAAACTTACAAACGATGTTTATGTTACAAAAAATGGAAATTAGCTGCAGCATTTCACTTCCTTTGATTATGCATTAATTAGTGGTTTTTTTTTTTTTTGTATCTCCAATCAATTCAATTAGTCTTCCATAAACGGAATATTCACAGGATAAATAATACAAGACAGTAACTTGTTCTTCAAAGTAGCATGTTCACATATGTGGTTCATAGTGAAAATTGTAATGAACATTTCGGTTATTATCATATACATATAACATAATTATTCCATTTATAAGTTTGAGTTGATTACTCCATTATAATCCTATATTTCTTGTTTCATGTTTTGAAGGGTCTTTCGAGGTTACCGTCAGGATTAATCGTGTCGCTAACAGCAGCATTCATCCTGTCTGACTTTCTTAAATATTGAATGTAGAACACACGAATATTTACGGTAGTGATATCACTTAACTTCATTTAGCCGCATTGCCATTCCATTAATTGACACTTTCGTATCTTGCACTTATCTCCAGGAACGATTTAAGTGACATTTTTAGTGGAAAATATTCATTAAAGAGCTTAGGAAGAGTATGAACCACTAAAGCAAACTTACCCAATTTATCGTAGTAACAAACAAAATGAAAACGGTATCAGAATAAAATTTCATACTCTTACAGGAATATATATAGAGCTATGGCTTCAGTCAAAGAAACCACTAAATGAGGTCTAACATAACGACTATGAAATTTTGACATAATTTTTTGCATTAAAAGTAATTTCAATTTGTCTTCATCCGTAGTAACCTTAAGTATTCGTTATATTTAAGGAAAACAAAAACGTGCGTTCGTTTTCTTCACATTTGTGTGTTGTAAATCGCAAAGTCTTTTGAAGGACTCAGACAGGTAATAAATCAGATATACACTGGAATATCTGAGACGTTAACCATTCAGCCTGCTCCCTAAACAAAACCACTAATGTGACAGATAGAAAACGGGCGTGATCCTGAATAATTTGGTTTCTTAAATGACTGCTCGTCATTGTCATTAAATCATAATGCAACTTCGTTTCGTTGCAGTAATAAAGCTGATTTTGTGTATGATTATTTCTTTTTTCGCAAGAAGATAAGCTATCCAATTTTCAATATGCTTAGCAACTGCAATAAAATTTAAAAGAGTTAGAAATGTATTTTACATAAGCTCCTGGAGCGATTTATAATACTGTGGTGCCTGGTGCACTTGAAATGCATCCATAGATGGAGTAAGAGAACTTGACGTCTACTGATATAGCACGGAATTAAAATTGGAAGGGAGTTTTAAAGCGACATGGGTGAATTCTTCCTTTTATTTAACTTACAGAACTGTGCCGGTTATAGTACATTTTTCGAGACAATGATTTACCATTTACGTGTCAATATTGACAGAAGGAAATCGAAGACTTGGAGAGTTGATAATCACAATGATTACTCCTCCTATGATGGAATAACAAACTTTAAGAAATACATGAACATCTTATTTAAATGTATTGCTTCAACTAGAAAGCCTCAGTTTGAGAGTTTTAATGGGCTAAACGCATAACCCCAAATCAATACAGAAAGCAACATTTGAAAATTTTAAAATATCTTTAACCTGCAGTCTTCATCAATGAATTGTTCACACGTACTTTCTCCTTTTACACACGAGTTACGTAATAGGATTATGGAATTGAACGTAGTGACTTATCTTTGCTGGTAAACGGGCAAAGCGAACTAGTTTTAGTGAATCGAGTATGTTCAATTGATGTTGTAGACGCCTTGAATTACAAACCAACCTCATTTTCTTTGGGTGTTGTAGATATGTACTTTATTTTAGCAATGACACGTTACACAGAGGTGTAATTGGATAAAAAATTAAATGTCCTCCTAGTGTCTTTAAATGAAACATTAATATGTTAACATCGTTCCTGTAGGTTTTTGAAATAAATATTTACATAATATACTAACTGTGTGTTAAACTGCGTCATACTATTAAACAATATTAAACTATTTTCATCTGAAAACATTCAAATAATGTATTTTTATTTTTGTTTAATTGGTTGACATTTGAGTTCAATGAGAATGTCCACAGTACGATTAAAGAGTTAGTCACAAGACGAAATGGCCTCTGTAGCAACGACAGTAGTACTGCATACGGAAATAGCTGCAACTTGAGTTCAATTATGGAATTACGAGCAAAAAACAAGTTCCTCATTTTCAAATGTTCTTGTAGTGTTGACATATTCCGCTGACTTATGTTAATTAATTTTGCAGTAGCTGACCAAAATAAAATGATTTATGTCTCAGCCTACCACTATATCAATAAAAGTTTCAAGATTAGTTGTCAATACTTTCCAATTGACAAACAAAAAAAGTACATCATTTATTTGAACAGCAACATGTTACGTTAAGCCAAGTTCTATTACACTAGAGTGTCCTGTAACATTTGCCAGCGGAGATCGGAAGAAAAAAAAATGCAGGCGGAATATGTTATTAACACTTGTCACCTCTTGTTATAGATTTGTTAAGAAAAGGCATCCTCCATGTCCCTTTAAATGGTAACAAAATTTCATTACTTTCAAGAAATGTCAACCGTGACAGAAATTACACCACGGATGGATTTAGATATTAAATATAGCCACTGGGATGAGGATTCGGTTCGGAGTTAAAAACTTGGCTCTGATGTCAAACTGTGTTTACCTTAAATGAAGGTGAAATGTCAGTATTACCATCCACACAAGTGTACTATCTTCCTTCTTTTATCATTTTTTTTTCTGTATGGATATCTGTTTCAGATCTTCAGTTTTCTTTGAAAGAAAATAACACCTGCTCCCATCGGCGATATTTTACAGACTTTACCAACAAGGTAACAGGTCAAGAAAAATACTGCAGATGTTGTTAAAGTAAGGAAGGAAAATAGCAGCTTGGTAAATCTATCAGTGTTCAGTGTCATATGTAGGAAGGGTTAATTCATCTGAAGCACCTTTTCCTCAAAATTTCGAAATTTTGATACAAAAATTGTGTCACATAACACAATCTACAATGACCTCGTAACCGTGGCAACGTGAACATAAAAACAAACTACAAAATACTGAAATATTGACATGTTTTCTGAGCACCTGGATGATTGTCATACTGCGCATAATCTTCATCGACCTATCACAGCCCAGGATTTAACGGACAAATGAGTGCGATGATGATATCATCAATAAATAAGTTACGTGGTACGGTCGATCCCTTCCATTTGATATTCTAAACATTGATTTCCGAACAAGGTGGATTGCGTTTTTCGTTGGAGATTCATTTCGTCAAATATTCTTAGTTCATCCAAGTTAGACAATTGAAATTTCTATAGTTTTCTTTTTTGCTGTACTATCGAAACTAAAATGGAAAAATTAGTAAAGGTGATTTTGGCTCTTCTGGTATGCTGCATTTTAATAACGCTCACAACATCACAGCCTTTCTCAATGAGGACCAATGTAAGTGTTGGATATCTTTTCTTTCAACAATATTTCTCTATTTTCTCCTCTTTGTACTGAGAGTGTGATATTAGAGTGTAAAGTTACTCTGTTTGGTAACAAAGTTTCTTCTTTTTTGTTTGCATTAACATTAAGTTTTGACCGTTTGTATACAGTTTCCTAGTTTGAATAAGGAATTTAAGTTCTAAGGATATGAAAAAAAAGTTTAATGATCATTTCGTAAGTTTTTAGTAACCTCAAACACAGGATAGTGACCACACGTACTTGAGGAATACTTATCAAAATTAATCAAACATTACGTAACAGTTAATGTAGATTAGAAAGGATCAAACATGTAAAGAAAAATATGTACCTGGCAAGAATGAGAACTTTGTCTGTCCAAGTGTCATCTAAATATATAATTCATGCATGAGGAATTTACAAGCTCGCTTAAGCACTTGATCCATTCGTGAGCCAGGACAAGCAAACGTAAGCAGTGTAACATGTATTGAAATACTGAATAAGGTGACTATACTTTCTAGCAGCATATGAAAGAAAAGACGGAAATTTTGTACTTTGTACTTTTACATATAAATTAAACCATTCAATCATTCACTTTAACATAAGTGAAGTTTTGCTAGTTACTTTCTTCCTATATTGATTTTCATTTAATATTATTTTTATTTCTATGTTTCATCCTTATCAAATTATCTAATCGTTGAAAATATTCGGCGACTCATGCAATTACAAAACACTCCCTATCGAGTTCCTTCTGGCACCCACTACATTACTACAGCTTCATTTTGGAGTTTCCATGCCTGCATAAAGTAAAAGTGCGACTGTTAGTATCCGAGTCTTTGTCTTAATTCATCTCATTTACATAGAGCCCTCCCTTTGATCCTCATCGTTTAGTGGACACTGGCATAATCCATCTGGCTGTTCATACATACTTGGGAAGAATCCTTAACGTCTTGGGGGTTAATGTAATGGATGCACAAGTGCATCGCCCATCTTTCAGTAGTCCACCGTTAATACACTGTCCAGTGTTGATTTACCTTTTGCTAATATCTATGTGGTTAATGTGCTCAGGCCTATGTTAGATTAATGGTATCTTTCATTTCGGGCAATGTGTATTGAATGTACACCTCAAACCCTTTTACGTACCATTGGATCTATTTCAACGTATACACAATGGACCTCAGTCCTGATTAATGACTTTCTTTAATGTAATTATGTTGCTATGAATAACCGTAACCTTTGCTACGTGCATTTAATGTTAGCTGTACAGTGCAGTAACGAAACACATGATACTGCATGATAAGTCCACGTACACATAATATCTTCAATTATTCTGCTTGTGTTAATTTGTATGAAAAAAAAACTTCATCCTAGTAAGCTATTTAGTTTCAACATGTTGATATTTTCATTAAAATTAGTTTAAACTTCCTTCTAAAATTTGGTTTTCTATTACATAATGTTGAAAAGGGGTTTGTGACGGTGAAACTTTTGGAATTGAAGACGAGTGAATTCTGTTGTTAATACTACTCTCCTTCATATTAGCACTAAATATGATAGATATCCGTTGCAATACATCAACATTATATTAATTGCTGAGCTAATCTATTCCACAGTCTTGAATGATAGCGATCGAACACAAGTACATATCATCAATTAACAAATTGTTTATCTCATTAGTTATGTTAACAGTAGTAGTTTCGTAGTCTAACTTAATTCTAAAATCAGTTTCCTTCAGAATATGATCCCCTCTGAAGTGACGATTTTTAGCAATGAAGTTATCAATTAGTGTTGATTTAAGCTTTTAAATCACTACGATCAAAACAGAACCCACTTTTTATTCTGACACTCTAGCGGACTTTCTTCTTCAGTTCTGATAAACCGAAGGCTTTCGAATAAATTGAATTCTCAAGTGTTTTACACCCCCCCTCCCGTCGCGTTTCATTTAGAAGAAAAGTGCTATGTTTGACAAGTTGCTAGTTGACTTACGTTTGGTTTATCGTTGCTCATTTTCTTGAGAGCTATTCTTTCATCAGTCTTCCTGATACGAACGACAGATCGCCTGTAGCAATTGATTAACTAAGTGTGAGTTTCTCTCAACGGTGGAAGTTCATCTTAGCTTTCTTTTTGTCTTTCCGCGGTGTAAACTATATCAACAGCGTCTCTTTAACCTGAATTCTTCTTTCACTGAACTGTGTTTTTTGACGTAATACTACTTTTAAAAAAGTCTCATCAGTTTAAAAAATTGATATCTGAATTTCAATATCTGAAATTGTTTAGTATTAGTGAGTATAAAAATGTCTTTCACTACACTCACCCTGCAAAGTGACCGTGGTTACACTACTGTACATGTAAGATACGCTGTGTGTCAAACACGATTAGTGTCTATGACATTGGACCTCCATTAGCCTTCTTGATATCTTGCCGAAACCTTAGCAGTTTCTTTCCTTTGTTGAAAACGTCATATTCCCTCTGATGAAATCTTTTATGAGCTTGTATTTAAATTCTTATGTTAAATTATAGCACAAACTTTACTAAAGGAGAATTTACTACACAGACGACCATTATCACATGATGCAATTGTTCCTTTCTTATGGAACGCCACCTCTGTGGCACCTTCTTTTGATTTGGTCCTGATGGACCCACTTTAACCCCCAGTGACTAATTTTTCCTTTTCATTCACTTTAAGCTTGTCCACTGTTTGCCTCCTTTGTTTACTTTGTTGTAGTAATTCTATACTCTTGTTCTGTAGACACTTTACTGTGCAACATCAATCACCTGAGAATTCCTGAATGTTCTAACCGCAGGCAATATGTTGAATTTCGTTTACGTTTATACACATAAAAACAACAACGTCAACTAATTGAGTTATTTGCCTAAGTATGTATGTTAATAGCTATGAGAGATAGCAGCTGGTTGCTATGGCAATATACGTAACCGGAAGTATATAAGGCTGGATGGCGGATATTCAGTTCAGTATGTATGTATTTAAAATAGCCTACAGTGAGGAATTTGGTATATTTCAGTGAAGGAGTGGAGGATAAAATTCTTCAAAACTGATTTACCCTTGAAAAAAGGGTTATAAGTGGCGATCATAAGATCAAAACGTTACAATATGGCATTTATACATTTCCATAAAAACAAAGGCAAGACAGTGTAGAACAAATCATCATCAATAGAACGTTGTTGGCCTTAGGCCATTTCGTCACAGCAAATGAAATCAGTAAATGTACGTAAGCTTTATAATGTAGCAGATTCTGAATACAATCAATTACAGACTTAGAAATCAAAATCCGCCATTTGTTGAAAGGCTCACGGGTGGTGTGAAATGAGTATAAAAGGAAATAAATGTATACTTTGAATTAAAGCGTGAACCTCAAATTGCAAATCCATTATCCATTTCCGTTCTTAAGGGGACTTACTAAGTTAACTTTGTGACAAGTTTGAAGGAAACCAGAGCATGGCAACACTACTAATTAGCCTCATTAGTCGTGCATTAGTTACTGAAAATTGTACATAGTTTTTTTTGTTACGAAAAGGACTTACATGTGGTTAATGCGTTGTTGTAAAGCTTGTCTTGTCACAGATTTGCAATAAGTGCTTTTGATCGTTAATTACACCATTATTTTTGCTTTGGATGGTTGATTGTTAGATGCTCAGAAATTTTTAGATTGATCATTTGCCATCAACACATGATTAATACTCAACAGGTGTGACAAAATATCATGAAATTTGTGAACCAACTCTAAGAGCCTACTGGATATGCCTTTTCAGAACTGATTATCAATCTCAAATTATTATGATGTAGTATGTTACACAATGTCAGTATTTCTTTTGTGAACCATTCATATATCGTCTCTTAATTACTTGTCTTCCTGCTTACATATTAGTAAGTGATATCACTATTTTTAAACAGGACAATATTCATTTTTAAAATAGATCATCGGCCAGGACATATTGAATTTTGAATTGTTCTTGAAATGAATATTAAAAAAAGATAGCATGAAAAATTCCATGTGCGTCCTTCCCTTTTACGTCACAGATTCGCATACACACGCAATGCGTATTCATGATGCAAGTGTAAGGCAATAATTTGTGTGTGAAGTAACCAATATTTGATGGATTTTGATAGACTTTGTGGTTCTTTTCAACATTGTTCAATGAGTAATAAAGTCAATACTCCAGAGAGGGATTGGCATTCCAAGGACTGACTGATAGGGAGAGTTGCCGGTATAACAAATGTTTATCATGTAATATTATGATGAGTGTGGAATTTGACAAGAGAGAACGAGTGCAACTGCAATTAACATTTTAACAAGATTTGAAATAATGTCTCAGTGAATCATATGAAATCATGAGGCATCTGAAACCCTTGACAGGGAGACAAAGAAGCATTCTGACATTACGAAAATTGGATTAAAAGTAAGATAGCCCCCAAGAAATAAATAAAAGGAAAAGTCAATCCAGAAAGAAAAACAGAAACGCGAAGAAACCGAATTACACTCGGAGCCTCCATAGAAAAAGAGAAATATCTGGAGGAACTCTAACTGTTGCAAAGGACACCACGCATGTCCTCCCCTTCAAAGAGGACTCATTTTAAGGCTAAGTCTTTGGAGTCCTACTTGGAGCCAAAGCAACCAGGACCACCCTTCCCCGATGGCACTATTTCTAACAAAGTTTTTATTAAATAAAAATGTCACATGCTGATCCAAAGTGTATTCTTATAAGCTCTTACAAGCTCTGTCAGATTAGGATAAGGAAAACTGTCAAGCTGGATATTGTAGTTAGCATACCCATAGGGAGCTCTGTAGGATAAAAACGAGCAGGACACGTGACAAGGCAACTATCCTGGATTGTATGGATTGTATGGATCGTTTATCCTTAGGAACTGCATTCATATCGTTTAGAAATGTAGTTAGAGGCAGAACGGAAATACTATTAACACCAGTATAGTGTGCTTTCACACTTGGTCTTCAGACTTTCTTCAGACTCCTGTCTGATTAAATTTTCTAAATCAACCCCGGTGCGTGAAAGCTCAGTGCGTCATCATCACATCTCGGGATGTTAGTTTACCGACGGGGTAAAATAGATCTCTTATATTTTTTTTTCAAAATTTCGAGGTAAATAGCTGTCTAGTGTGCGAACTCTTTAAAGGACCAAATTGGCCGAACATCATGGTGACTTTTGACTTTTGTGCATGTATGTGCAGTACTGTCTGGTTGAATGACATCTGATTATATTGCAGCCATGCACACATTCTCCTTTGTGTTGATCAAAGGCCCAGTCTTCCTTACTTCAGCAAAATTAACAGTGGAATTAAAGCTCTTATACCCGAAGGATTAATCAGCTTTCAACTTGATCAAATTCTCGAAATTGATCAATATATCAACCTCGGGATTGATCAAGCTCATCTTGATCAATAACCACTATTTGGGCGGGGGGGGGGGGGCAGCAAGCTTAAAGCATTCATACTGACGCGTATTGACCGACTTTCAATTATTCATTTCATGAACCTCCACTATGGGTAATTGTATAAAATATTAATGAAGTAACATAGAGAGGAGAATTGGAGTAGTAACATGATGGAAGTGTCTATTTACTAGAACATGTTCGGGCAAATATAGAACGTGTTTTTCAAGATTGTAACCGATCAGCGACCTTGATTAGGGTTACCTTACCGTTAGGTTCTTGAGAAAAACAAAGGTTATTCGCTCCCTTTGCGAATAGACGCAACCTTCGAAAAAGCTGGCCATAGATCTTGGAAACTTGGGGCCTTGTAGGCAACTTGAACTTGTATGGACCAATCCATATAACATAAAATTGAAAGGGGGGTCAGCTTATTTTGTGAATTTTACAAATTTGGACAAGTTTGGAGTACGTTACTTCAGGTAAAAGGTGTTACACATGCACAAGATATACAAACCGATGTGATAACAACGTTTTCAAAGCCAATTCTGATGTCAGAACGTCCCATTTTAAAATAAATTCTTGTAGTATGCAGTAACTGTTTAGCTATTGCTAAAACAAAGAATAAGATCAAGAAGTGTTATAAAGTGACCCCAAGACGAAAATAAATTTACCCGACCTAATCAAGAAGCCGTCTTTGCTTACCGTGTTGTTTATTACAGTTATGCTACGTCATATTTTGTAGTTTTTTTCTCTTTCAACTATGATACCCAAGATTACAATACAAGACAGTCTATATGCTAATGCGTACCACGCTTTTACTCTAATTTTCTGAAGCAAAGTTGACGTGTTAGAGCATCGTCTCTTTGGAAAGAGAGACCAACGAAATCCCCAATGAAATATAAACCTGCAATACTGTCTGACATCAAAAAGTTTATTAAGTATTGCACGAAGTTAGCAATAATTACTTAGAAAATGTACCTCAATATAGATATATGTGTGCTTACTATATTTATTTCAGTGTACTGTTTTTCTCATTTTGTTTTTCTTTGCTTTTCTTTATCGCTTATCATTCATCGTTGGATTGACTTGGAAAGAAAAGCTTAAAATTAGCATGGATCCGGAAACTCTGACAGCTAATACTTAACTTCAACCGCTTGTGACTAACTTTGAAAAGAAAACAAAACACTAAACATATTTGCGAAGTTTTTTCACTTTATTTCTGCTGTCTAGCTGCACAAAAGTCATTTTTTCTTCATATGCTCACATACAACCTTAACAAACTAGGGGCCTCTTTGCACAAATTCTGTGGCTATGCGACAGTCTCTCTTGTGCATATGAATTTCTTCAAATGAGTACGGGTTCTTCGTTCTTCTGTCATGTTCCGACTTTTCAAAGCAAATACACAAATACATTGAAAGAAGATGGTATTACATTCGTCATCTTATGACAACAAAGAAATATCTGGATGGGCCAAAGAGACGTATTCACTCCGGAGACCATGAGGCCAATTTATATCTTGAAAGAAACAATGCGTTCATTCTACGCTCAGAACTTCTGTACTCAGTAAGTAGGTTGGCTCATTGGACAAGGACAACATTGTGAGTAGTACACTAAAGGAATGTGAATTCCTGTATAATCTAGCCCTGTGGTACAACAACAACGTTCGGTTATATGAGGTCTTCGGCTAAAACTAGCCATGTTACTCATGAGACACATTTTCCAAATGGAGAAGTTTCTAAGTAAGAATGTCCCTTTCAACATTACTTTAACAAAATTGATGGGCAACAATGGGAAACATTCATAGTCGGACTGACTTGGGAAAGAAAAGACTTGAAATGTGGTTATTTCCTACCTCCTCGAAACACACCGTGTTTTGACATTTTAAATTTTTACCGCAATGTAAATGTCAGTGCTAATATGAGTTGCTTGAATAGAGAAAGACTGAATCCATACAATGACGTCTCTCGACTACAAGACTTCTAAAAGAAGAAATAATCAAAAGTTACAACTTTCAATGCATCAATGAAAAATGTAAGGATTAAATTTAAGGTAAATTTGATTCAGCTTGTCAAAAATATTGAACTGCGTATTCACATTTTGTGGGTTCTATTCTCGATGAAGACAT
Source organism: Stichopus chloronotus (assembly GCA_021234535.1). NCBI lineage: Eukaryota > Metazoa > Echinodermata > Holothuroidea > Aspidochirotida > Stichopodidae > Stichopus > Stichopus chloronotus. Next base: position 28,887,529 of record CM037842.1, on the reverse strand, counting down.
TCGATTTTATCCATTCCCCTATCAGCATTCCTGCCATTCCACGTATTGTGGGCCACAGATTTCAGATTTCCGGATTCCGAGCACAAACCAGTAGTTACTGTCGTACAAATGCTTAACACTTATTGTGGATATTAAAGTCTCTACCTCGATCTTTAGAAGAAAAAGGAAGTCAGATATAAATTTAAAGTGTGCCGTAGCGAATGAAGATTACGAAGTATAGCCTACTCTTAACGAGTGTCACCTGTTAGGCCTACTATATTGCAGAAGATGCAAGTTTTTAATATTAAAGACCGTGTGTCCCATCACATGCTAAGTTTATATATCAAAGAAAGGACTACATTATGTCATTTATGTATCGCTCATCGGAGACCAGTCTAGAGAAAAGAGAGCCTATGTTCAGATGAGTACGTCTTACAATATGACTTCGGGGAGAGATTCTACAATGCAGTGTTAGGTAGTGTATGTAGTTTAACATGGGTGTAGATATTAGACATTTTCTCAAAATGAGCGATAAGCATTCTTCTATGAGAAGTAAAGATCAGAAACTACAAAAGAGCAATTTTTAATTTTTTTTTCTTGTTCCTGTTTTGGATTATTTGATCAGCATTCATGTGCAGGTCGCCGATGAGCCATTATTTTTTTTATAATCTTTACACATGAAGGAACAGTAGAGTGTACGTAAACCTGACATTTTCCTGACATAATCCTGCACAGTGTTTCTGCAAAGTCTTTGTCGAGTCCGATAACAGCATCACGCACTTAGCACTGTGCTTGCAAGTTTCTGCAAGAGGTGTACACCATTATAGCATATACACTGTATCTCCCCCTTCTATCTAGAGTTAATTTATAGAGTTGCGTCAATCGTGTTCCAACAATGGAATAAAATATCCAAAGTGGCGTGTACAGTGTGTGCGAAATACCCGGAAAATGGAAAGAAAATGACGTCAAAATTCGAGTTGGCTCAACTCTCTCTAGAAAGGAACCTTACCCTTTTCGGCACAGTGCAATTATGAATACGTCACGAACACCGGCTCAGAGAACGAGCATGAAGGTATTATTTCCATGATATGATAGACCGCCAGAGTCCCCATATTATCCTTGCTAACATCTCTTCAGTGAAGCAACTTCAAATGTGATCATTCCTTACGTATAATAACAAATGAAAATACAATGTCAATGGACTGATCAAATTATTTATTGATTCCATCGGTTTAAAATAGAAGCTGTTTCTAATGGACATATCAGATATGGATTCCTATTATTAAATTATTAAATTAAATTATCATTTTTTGTTACAAATGTCTAGCCGTAACCTATATCATTAATAACATGGTTTTACTTCTTGACGAATGATCCAGAATTCTTCTGTACAAAATAGCGTCAACGGTATAGGTTGAATCTAAAATTTATTTATGACGTAAAATAATTGCAAACGACGCAATAATACATTATGACACTAGACCAGATAGCAAAATGGAGAAAGTTTCAACAAAAATCGACGACTGTCCTGGAAGGGTGATACTAATATACATATGCTGATCAAAACAACTGAAGCATTTTGAGAATCCAAGTGAATATTTAATTTATTTGATTTAATTTATTTGATATACCTAGAGGCGGACGGACGGGAATATAATAGACTGAACCAACTAATTTATTGATTACACAAGGCAGAGGAGGAAATGCTGAAATTAGGTCGAACCTACTGCCATGATGGTAACAGAAGCACCGATTCCATGATATTATTCCAGCATTTTCTGTACTTATTCCAAACATGATTTTTCATCTTTATTGGCTTTTCGCTTCAAGATCTCTTTGTTAAGGGGGAGTGCAGATTTCTTTGCTGCAAATATACAGTTCAAGTTACACAGAGGCTTATTCAGCTCTCATGAAGAACACACACTACGATTTGATTCTAATACCTAAAACATTTATACGTTGTTACATCAGCCCATCCTATGAAAACCACACCCTATACCCCGCAACATACTCCTTGGCAGAATGAGAAGACAAGCATTAAGTATTAAGTTGTAAATCATAATTACCGTTTTCTATTCCTTTATTAAAAAAATAAGTATTACGTTGTACACCTGACTCTGATTACTCCGAACTTCAAGAAGTGACATTCTTGTCAACATTCCTTGAAGGTCACTGTATCATTAGGTACAATTAAACACATATTAACAATTGTTGGTGGGTTTGTTGTGTTAAGCATTACTTAAGACAAGGCTTCCTCAAATCACGGAGCCCGCTCCATCTGGCTCTCCATCACGCGACTTCTGGAAGACAGTCAAGTAAATTATGTTAGAAGAAAATGTTGGTCATTTTATTGAAAAATTGGGCTTGATAGAAAAGTAGAAAGAAATTTAAAAAAAAATGCACCTGTCGCTTCTGAAATTCACAAAAAAAATAGTTCATAAATAACGGGGAATAGTGAGTCACTCTCCATCGGTGCGATCAGTGCGTTACGTAATGATATTTTTTCCATGTGACACTTCATCAAACTTAACTGAAAAGAACCTGTTTTAGAAATTTATTCTCACTTTTGCTTTTCGTCCGGTTCATCTTTTCCAATTGTCGTGGAACATTTTGCAAATGTCTGTACATCGTAACGTTTTCAATCTTTTTATCTGTTGCTGTGTGGTATCACTTGCTACTATTTTCAAGATCGTCAAGGGAAAATCCTAGGTCCTGACATTCTATACGATCGTCAATTTGTCCATGAAAGGTCATTTCAAATGTCGTCTCCTGTAAGAGTTCAGTTTGTGCAACTGTCTCATCGTATTACGACAGCCACCTCTCCAAATAATTAGGAATCTCATCGTATCGAGGATAAATTTCTGTAATTATTTCCCTGGTTGATTTGTTGGATTTCTTTTCTCTGTACGTTCTCTCTCCGACTATCTCTCTCTACATCTCCTCTTGTCTCTTCCTCTTAATTTCTCGCCATCTACTGAGTAAATTAAGACGATATTCAGGGTTATAGATCGATGATTCCATATACGGTATCACATAAAGAGTACAATGGTGAGGCCCTCACGATCTCAGTTACATCAAACCTCAAATTAACTTGAGCTGATGATACGATTGGCAAACTAACCAATACTGAAGTCGCGTGTATGACACCTTAACCCAGGTTTCGGTAGTAACCTGAGGGTAAGAACTAATTACAAACAAAGAATTCACGATGGCATTTAATTTAGATGGATGAATGAAAATGGGCTGGGTGCATTTCTTCAATAGGGCTACAGCCCCGTCTGTTTTTCTTTAAAGGAAAATAGCGCGTTTGTTCTACAGAAAACATCCATATTTTTTAGACCTATGTTTGTGGATGCAGAATGATAGATTATTCACAATAAGGAAGGACAGTAGTCTTTTTTTCAAGAAATGAGTTTCTCACAGATGGAAACTCATTTATTTATTGCTCAACACTAATTTGTTCACCCAAACTTTTCAAAATTCGAATAATGCATCTTCCGTTACTCATCACATGCATAATGTTTTGAGGGGATGAAGCTTTGGCAGACGTTTATTCATGACACTGAATGGTTTGATAATGACTGAAGCTATTTCTTTAGTATGTCATGTTAGTGTATTCTAAACGTCCTATTTCCCTTTAAACTTCATCTCTTGCTTACCTAGTCTACATGGACACCGAAAGACGTTAACTTTTATGGAGACCGTTATAAATTTAGTGTGACATATTGTGACCAAGTTTGGTTCTTTGCCAAGGCGGATCTTTTATACTTCGTAGGAAAACTAAAAAAAAAACATACTGTAATATACACGGTAAACTTTATTGTAATTACATTTCTGTTGACCAATAGCTGTAGAATGCAGGATAACCTAACATGAAATAAGTTAACAAGGAAAATCCCCTGTTGACTTCGAACTTTCTTTTTTTTTTCTTCACAAGTAGTAGGGTTTAGTCATTATCTAGCGCAGAGCTGTAAGCAAATTACACCAGACCTTCCATCTGATTGAACGGGATATCAAACTACGCTACATGAATTTCAAATCATTGAGCCCGTAGGCCAAGAACAAAAACAATTAAATTAAGGTTCCACATCTAAAAAGAGGTTTTTTTAATTACACCATTCAGATAAGTTGGAATAATAAATAGGTTTCATGTAATAAATTCTGTCACATAATTTCAAATCCTTCTAACGTTACGACAAAAAGTGTGAAATACGATTGTGTAGTGGTTGACAGTTTTCATCTAGCTTGACCGTGCTCTTCTTTGAACAAGCCAATGGAAAGAATGCCAGTATAATGCAGTTCGTAGATACAGCTGAGCAGTTACAACGTAATGAGCTGATCAGTTTGTAGGTTATTTGAAAATACAGTGCTCCGTTTCACTAAATACTAAAATTTGCGATGCCTATCAAGGAGCGACGACTTCAGAAGTATCATGTTTTTGATACACCAGCGAAACCCATACTGTTGCATATTTATTATGTAGGGGCTTAAAATAAGAACCGTTAATTTTCAAATATGATTTACATTATCACTTTTGCCCCTTTCCATGCTTCTTCAAGTGATGTCAGTCATTTTCATTTATCGAGTGACGTATTCCATTCATGAACAACCAAATTAAGGTCAAACATATTCTCATCCTTCTGGATTTTTTTTCTGTACCAAGCGATCACTTTAATGAACAGGTATCTTCACATTTAGAAGAACCCTAACTCGGTGGAAGTGAAGACGGAATAAAGTACGGCAAACTTATATAATCAGAGGCTTATTGGCAACTACGACAAACAATACTGTCTATATTATTCATATGAGGACATGTGGTTAAAAGTGAGATAATATTGATGTTTTAAGCGTATTAAGTTTACCTTTAACCTTCAACATAACAAATGTTTTTCCTTTTTAACTCATCACTCTTCCGCATCCCTCAATCTTCAACAATCAGTGTTAGATCATGTTACCTCATTTGGAGTGATCATCAAGAGTAGCCTTCGTCGAGCAAGGAAAGAAAATAAAATATTTTCTAGGACATCTGATCAAAAGTGTTCATTGATGATGCTCCAATTGACATTTGGGATCGAATGTACCAACGTCTTTTATTTAAGTCATGGGTTGAAACTTAAGCTATACATAGTTGATCATCTCCTTCTGATGTACATATAACTGGTGATACAAGCTTTCAATTAATTGGTGTTGACGCAATAAAATTGCAAGGTATATGTGTGTGTAATAGTAATAAACGGATGATTATCAAGTTATATATTATATATATATATATATATATATATATATATATATATATATATATATATATATATATATATATATATTGGTGATAAGGGAGCAAAAGTAGTTAGTATTAAAGTTAGGTCAATCAGTACAAATCGTTTGCTTAAATAGAACCATTGCTGCTTGGTACCACCTTCTCGTCGTTATTGTCTCAATTTACCTTTTCCCACTTCTGATAAGCTGCATCCAGGGTAAACTACACACAAAAATGCTAACCTAATGATTTTCATTACAGTCAAGTAGCAGGTAATAACTTATGCAAGACCGTCTTAAACGATTAATTTTCGAATAATTACTATATTTAGCCTATAAGTCCCAACCTAAATTACATCTGCACGTTAAACAGACACTATGTGAAATACAAATATTTGCCGATGGATACGCTAAATTGCACCAATCGTGGAGATAATGGGTTTTTACCAATGTTTCGCTTGATTTATCCATTCATGATTTATTTGATCATATCACTTATTCAAAGACGAGATTTTCGAGATATAACGTTTGTATTTACTTTATATTTAGATTGAGACAAAAAGCAGTTCTGAGTTGATGAAAATCCAGTATATTTGAACCGTTTCACCTGGGATAAATACAAAGAAATGCCGTCATATTTATAATATAAAAGTAATTGTCTAAAAGCAAACAGGGGAAAACTTGAGAAAGGCAGGAATTTGCTTTGATTTGCTTTCATTTTGCTTTAATGTTATGAAAGATCACCGTAAATTAACTGTTGATTGACTGTTAATTTTCTGTAACATGTATTACGTCACTCCAACACAATCCCTAAGGAGATTAGAAACTAAAGGAAACCGATATTTCTTCAATATTTGGAATACTTTTCTGTCGTTATTTGTGACAGCCGTATCTCAATCGGACGTTCTGTTTGAAAGTTATAGAATTTAAAAGAAATATCCAATCGAAAATGGTACATTGCATTATGGGTAAATTGGGATATCACACTCACACCTACTGGCACATCTTTTAAATTTCTTATATTCTTAACTTTCTACACGGAAACACTACCACAGTTTAAGAGATGGGACCTCATTTTCTGTTATTTTCTGTTAGCAAAATCTACACAATACACAAATTTCAATTTTCACTGGTGTCAAATTTCAAGGCAAAATAAAAGTTTTAATGCCAAAGAACACAGGAGGCAATGCCATAATTTTGCAATAATTATCCCCCTCTTGCGTGGCATTTTTGTAACTTTGAAATCTTGTTTGACCAAAGAAGTTTTCCTTTAAACAGCAATATTGTGACCTATGGTCAAAAGACTTTCATAAAGTTTTAAATTCTGGCAATAAGAAATTATTTCTTTTATTTACAAACTCTTTTGTCTGTCAGTGGTATATATATTTCTGTAAAACGATGCGTGATATATCAATACATATTCCATTTAATCAGAGCTAATAAAAACTTACTTTAATAACAAACCTTAAGCTGTTTCATGAAATCTCTTTTGTTCCTGTTCATATTTCAACATAATTGAATCAAGGGGGATGAAAAGAATCTTACAGAAAACGGGCAGAATGTCGCCCAAAATTACATTTAATGCATTAATAAGATTTTTAAATAAAAGTCTAAAATTTGAGATAAACGGGTCTGTGTTTCTACACAACTTTCAACTGACATTTATTTGACGGGATTTATCCACATTAAGATACAGTTTGTTCCACATTAACGTTCCCTCGTTTACATTCGTCTCTGATAGTCTAAAACCTTCATCTCTGCTACCAGTTTGAATCCGATACGGTAGAATTTATGAATCATTCTTTGACATTCGAGTATCATCGCCAAGATGTACTTCATCTCGGGTCTAAAATGAGATCATTTCTTGATAGGGTACCTCCCGTCTTTTTGTCTTAATGAGAAACTCGATATCTTCTTCTTTTCAAGATGTGTCTTTTTTTCCTTCTCTGATGTAGTTATTTGCACCAAGTAACTCGCTTTAATTAACGTTGAAAGAAAGAACCATCTCAGACAAATCTAGCAGAAATGTTCTCTTCCGTATCGTTTGACTAGGACGAACTTAACCTTATAAGTTTTTTGTTAGTGTCCTGTTCCACTTCTTCGTCATAAATACCAGGAGTCAGGATTACTCACCTATTCGCTTATTACACTTATTTGTTTTCTTCAATTTATCTTTCTTTCCTTCTATGTTCTTCTCTCCGAAGCAACCGCCTCTAGGAACGCTCTTCAACTTTTTTGTCTGTTTTCCACTTGTCTGTTGATTTTATTCCAAACGATCAGAGCACTTCGGGGTCAAGTGAATCTCAAACGTTAAGGTTCTGTTTTTTAATGCCCTCAGTCCTATGTAATGTGATTGGTGTAAGTTAAGCCTCACTGACTGTACCGATATGAGAATATGCATTATTACTGACAGAAAAGTAAATTCAATGATTCCGATTTTAACTTAAAACGGCCACCATATATTCCGTTCTTGAACTCCCGGGAAATACCATGGAGAACTAAGTACATGCACTATAATTACTGGGAAGTACTATTGAAGAACTATAGGTTCATACAATTGAACTACTGGAGAACTATCATGGGGAACTAGGCACCTGCAACTGGGATGTTGAAAAGCCAGCATTCCGTGGTTATTTTACATTATAGTGAAAGAAAAAGTCTCTGTTTATTGAGAATTTCTTCCAAGGAGGATATTTCATTTTTCATATCAAAGAGGACTATGGATCACAACATTTACTACAGGTCATACATAGGGCACTGGCATGATTCAGCGGCAAATCATTTGTGTGGACATTGTTGTTGGTTTGACAACGAGAGAGGGCAAAAGACGAAGAGAAATATTTAAATTTGATTAAGTTTGCTCCTGAGACGAAGTAGAAAGTGTTTAAGATTAAGGCAAAAACCCCATTCAATGATAATAAATAATGTTTATTTTGTTCTATATTTGTTTTACTCGTTGTTATTATTTAATTATTTCGTCTTCAGAGTTATGTCATCTGGACATGACGAATCTGTTTCTTTTTAGTGACACTATCTTATCAAAAGAACACTGTCCATATTCTACACCACACAACACAACCAGCTCGAACGCCACTGTTACTCAAAGCTAACAATGATTTAAGTTTGTTTCCCCCCATTAATGTGTTTGAATATGTCTTCCTCCATGTCTATAACGCCATCGCTTGTGTGTCGAATTGTAGGCCCTGCTACGTCATTCAGGAAATTAAACATTTTAAATTTGAGTCTATATAAGAGATACGTGCAACGGGACAAGGAAATCGTTTACACTGGCAAACCACGAAAACCAGACATCACAAGAGGTCTGGTGTGTGCGCCAGTCAAGAAAACATGTGATGAGTCCCAGTTACGAGAAACATCTTAAATTGTTGAAAGGTTTTTGTATCTTTTTGTATATTTCATTTTCTACATAATATCCGATCTCTCTTCGTTTTTTTAAATCTCTTAGTTACCGTATATCTTTCTTCTCTTTTATAATCTTGACATGGTTTCTATCTATTCGTCTGTATTTTCTTGTCTTCATTTTTTTCTTTTCTTTTGCCTTGTTCACGCATTGCTTTGTTTTTTTTACCCTCTGTTATGGATTTTTTTATTGGCTTACCTGGCTTTCCAGGTCTTATTTCACTTATTTATTTTCTTTTATTGTCCATTCGTCCCTTCTTCTCAGTTTACTATAGATTGATCATTTCTGTTTTACGTTTTTTTTTTTTGGTTGTTTACGTATTACTTCGTCTCGACTCATTTTTATTCTGCAGAATATGCACATATTTGTATTTACATCTCTTCTCTTTATGTCTCCTGTTACAGTGCAGAGCAGCAGAGTATGAGCCGTGCATGGGCGGAAGCCGTCGCCGCAGGTGGAGATGTTCTTGTCCCTTTGGATTCGTCTGCGACTACTCCGGTCTAGAAAACAAATTTGTCTGTTTGGAACGAGAAAACAGGTAACTTAGGTTCCAAGTTGTACACTTTGTGGGCCCACAGATTCATTTTATCGGTACCACAAAATAAGTAATAATATAAGCAATGACGTAATTAATAATAAAACTAATGACATAAATAATAATATAAGTAATAATATGAGTAATAATGTAGATGGTAATATAAGTAATAATATAAGTTATCACGTAAGTAATAATATAACTAATAATATACCTTATAACATAAGTAATAACGTAAGTAATGATGTAAGTAATAACATAACTAACAATGTAAATAATAATATAAATAATAATAATATTAGTAATAAGATAAGAAATAATGTAACTAAGAACATAATTAATAATACAACTAATAACAAAAGCAGTAGTACTAACCGGTACTAAAAATATTTGCATTCGATCTAGGGGTTGCTAATCCCTAATAGAAAACTGAATCAAGTGGAAACGTCCACAAATATAACACTGCTATGCTAAATGGAAGGATTTAAAAATTGGAATGTAGAAATTATGGATTTTGGCTGATAGTGTAACTTAAGAGTCAGTATATTAGCCAGCGATTCCAGAGCGAGCCATTTCCCCTTTACTTATCAGATCCACTATCGAGCTTGTTGTTTTTGATCTGTGTCCCTTTCTTTTATCCATTATATGGCTTTGACTTAATCTGATTGAATAAATAATAATTTATCATTTTCTTGCATCTCCTCACAGTTTTGCTTCATTTGATGTTGATTTGGTTCAAATGCATGAAATTAAAATGCCCTCAGCTCAGGATGATGACACATTTATTCTTTTTTTTTGAAAAAGTGAATTGTAAAGTGACTTAAAACGTCTTGAACTGCTTTCAGATTATTGATAAATCTTGTACAAAGCATTACAGTTCAGTGTATGCAAAGATGCCCACTTCATGTGCACATAGAGGATTAATTTACATGATTTCAACATTTGGAGAACAAACCCTTGCCAAAAATGTTTTTTTTAAATTGTTAGCAAAAATTTGCTGTAATGAATATGTTTTCATTTTTCTGTCTTATAAGTGAAAAGGTGCAACTGAGGAGCTGTTCAACACAACATTCTGTGGATCATATCCCAGTCATTATTCACGACAGAATTAGAAGTGCGAAATTCCATCATTGCATCTAACGTTTCTTGCCAGGATAATTGAAAATCTAAATTCTTGACTAAATCATTTCCTTAGATAAGTGAATCTTTGTTTTTATCGTAATTTCTCATTGCTTTAATTTTTATTTTGTAGTCAAATTTTAGATATTTTCCTTACAAATCATTTCCAATTTGAAGAGAGATTTTCTTTTTCCTTTCCTCTCATTGCAGAGCCGACGATTATTTGTACAACAAGTTCTTTTAGAAGAGACACGTATCATCATTCTCTCCCACGTTTCTTTTTCTTATATCAAATCTGTATTTTTTCCCTTTAAATTATACTTCACTAATTTATTCTGTCACGTAGAGTTGGCCAAAATACTAAACGGCACGTTCCTTTTGACGACCTACCGATGTATTATCACCGACAGAAAAATATTGATTACGAATGAGATCGTGACGAGGCTAAGAATGGCTTAAATTAATCAAAATTGTCTGTAATCATTTTTTTCTTTGTCACAGTTCTAAGTAATTGGTTTTATAAGTAAACACAATTTAAAAAAATGATTAATGAAGGGAGTGGAAGTGAACATCAACATTAATGTGAGAGAAATACGTACTCCAAGAATCTAGTCGTTTTGAAAGAGAAGTTAAAATAAATGAGTCATCAAAGTGATCCGCCAAAATAGCCAGGCCATCAAAGTGAATGGATTATCAGTTTTATTTACAACGTGTTTTGCCCTTCATGGACTTTTTTTACTTCTCACGTATTCAACCAAATCATGATTTCACGTTGAGTGTATAGTGATTGCCACTCATGTATTTGATCGTTATTGGACGTAAGTGTTTGTAGTATTTTGTCTCTTTCATAGTTTATTGCTTAACGTAATCAATCAAAACTGTATTATTAAGATGATACGTTTTTTGGAGGCCAAAAGTTCAAAGAAAATACAACGACGTAACAATTGAAATCTTAATGCTGGGATATGAATTTTACTAACATTCACCTGATCATCAGTCTTTGTTCTTTGTCATTGTTCAAGGAAGATAAAGTAGCGGGAAAAGATCACGTGTCACAAAATGAACTATGTATTCATCTTTCAAGTATTTAAATATGAAAATTGTCTTGACATTTTTGTTGGCCCTAAAAATTTCAGACTCTCCTGGAAAGCCTAGCGTCAGTCACCGTTACTTTAAATCAAACAGGCGAACAGGAATGGACTGGAATATTTATGTAAACAAAATGGGGCTTTAACATTTTTGTTTTTTGTAGTGGCTGTAACATATTTGACTTTCAGAGGCAAATATGTGACAAATTTTCCAGTTTTAATGAACTCAGTAAAAATCAGGAAAATCAACACTTTGTTCCGCTCACTGTAAATATGATTGTTAAATGTGATTGACTCTGGAACAGAGAGAAATGTAGGATGGGGGAATAACCTCTTCATTGCGTAAATTTCGCTAGTGTTTAAGGTGTCTTAGATGCAAACAAGTGCTAGAACATAGCAGTATCAGAAGACTGCGCATAATCGAGATACAACATTAAAGGGCTAGAAGTACATCCAAATAGAGCTGTTAATGTAAGATGATGCGTGAGTAAATGACATGAAAATATGTTTGGTCCAGAGCTAATTAAAAAGGTATGTTGTAATACATCCGCTCAACCATTTTTATAAAGGGGTTTTCCTCAATCCCCGGGTCTCCGCCCCTCATTAATCCATAAAATCAACTATTTTTGTTGGTCAGTGGATATCTCTTGTACAATTATTGAAGTTTGTGTTCTGCCATATCCAGTATGAAATTTGTTTAATCAATATGTTGTTTTTATGTCAGGTAAGGAAGTAACTAACCTTTATCCCTGAGGATGATGGTTTATAGATGATTTTGAGATCAACGCAAAATGACATGATGAGCAATTTCTCACAGCGATCCACTTCGTGAGATACAGCTGGCTACAAACAAGAGCCAAATGGGAACTGCAGTAGATTTTATGCCATGTGATTTTATCTCTCTTATATTGTGAGAAAGATCTTATCTTTTTCAATTGCTTATTATAAGTGTTGATTGGTTTGATAATCTGATGATGATAATGACGATAATAATAATGATGATGATAATACTAATAATGCTGATGATGATATATCTCCATTCTTTAGGTGTCCTTAAGCTAAGCTTCCAATCATACAACAATTGTCTTCTAACCGTCAATATTAATCTGGAGACATTGATTAAAATAAAATTTCAAAATGCCCACTGTAAAAGGAAGCAGTTCATAGACTATGTTTGTTATTTATCCCCTTTATCAGAATAATTTGGAGATAATGATACTTAATCAGAACAAGAGTAATATTTATTGTTTTTATCCATTTTAATCTTCCTTGAATAAAGCAACTGAAATGAAATGGCTGTCAAAAATGTGTTTTATTATTGTTGATATATCTGTAATGGCATGCTGAGACACTCATTTTTTTTTTCTTCATTCCAGGTCCACCATTTGCGTTAATAATGTTTGTCAATGATCTTCAGTTGATGTTCCTCAGATGATATCGATGAAACTGATTTCTCAGCTTAGAAAATAAATCGGATTCCTAAATTTGTGAAGACGAGATAGGCGCAAATTCACGGCATTTTGAATATTTGAATTTTAAACAACATTGGTTGCTAAAATGCAACTAATGCAAAATGTGACAGATCTCTACAAGTTCACTTTATTTCATTTTCTAGAAACGTAATCACACAAATGTTATTTGACAACATTATTCGGCTATTGACGTTGTGATTCGATAACAGTTGTTCAACTTTAAAGTCTCACACTAATTTTGTATTCCAAAATTTCATGCTACAGGAACCAAATGGGAATTAGATGTCGGTAGTAGAATATTCAGAAGTCAGAAGTACAAATTATGCAATGCCCTTACAAGCAGACAACTATCCGTACCTAAAAGAATACGCCTGAACGAGTTACGTGTCTAGTGGACTATGGGCAGCACACATGCTGGTCGCAAAGGATATTTCACCCCCCCCCCCCCCCCATACTCAAAGTTGAGCTCAGACGCCACAATTTGCGTTTTTCATGGGACAAAACATATTAAACTGCCTGCCATTGTGAAAAATTCGCAGTTTTCTTTCTTTTTTATCGCCGAGAAATTTTAATGTATTGTAGGTAATATGTTTATATGCATAATGAAAATAATGTTGAAGCAAAATCTATTTTCATTTGTCATTTTGAATTTCAGCCTGTGACTATCTGGATGATAATGGCAAGGATTTATCTCACGCCACCTAGAACTCCTCTCGCCAACATTTGAAAGACCTTTTTCGTACCCATGCATTCAAATACCAAAATGTCTGCTCGTTTTCACACCGACAAGGGTCAACTGATGTGACCGAACATTTTAGAAAACGACATTAGTCAGAAGGTTATGCACCCTCAATATTTTTGGAAAAAACACTTCCCCCTCCCCGCCCGAGATAGGACAATCTAAAATCTATCAAGTCAATGGCATGCCCTTGCAATTTGATCTAACACAACCATGGAATTCCAAATTGTTAGCGAACCTAACCCTGTAGGGTCTAGGGAAGTTCACCGTTTTTTTTTTTTTTTAAATATACTGACAAACTTATTAGGAAGGAAAATTTCCTCCCATTATAATTTGCATATTCATATTTGAATAGCATTACTGGCCAAGGTTTAGTATGCATCATTCTCGGGCTTTGACAAGACATTCATAAGATACATACGATGGTACTTCTCATTGCATGGTACAGATGCAACTGGGAACAGTACAGATCTCACCGAAATTACTATGACAAACTTTTGAGTACGGTACTCAGAAGCGTATGTGAGTTTGCCCATCATTCGCTGTGTAATACTAACACATCATTCTATCATATACTGAGCTCATTCTATTCGCGAGAGAAAAATCTGAGATGGTGGCAAACCCTTTCAGCCGGCCAATAGTTTGAGACGCTCGATTATAAGCCATGGATTTTTACATAATCCGGAGGAATACAAACTAATAAAACATTTTTACGGTGATCCTAGCGACTTTTTTTTTTTACGGTGATCCTAGCGGGGGGGGGGGGGGGTAATGGGGAGAGGCAAAGACTTGAGATGCAGGAAAGCAGTAAAGATAAAACGGAGCACCACCACCATCAGTTTGAGGGTAACGGACAAGTCTTATTAACAAATAGAAAAAGAAGGAAAATATAGAAATTTTGAATCCAAAGGACTCACTCTTCACATATCCAGCCACGTTATACGAGCGGTACAGTTGAGTCGATAAAAAGTGCAACTAGTAATAATTGGATGTTAACATCATGGTGATTTAACCTTCAGAAACTGCTTATGATTACAGAAATTAACAGCCAAGGATCTAGGTCACGATGTTGGACATCTGCCCTTAGATGTGTCCCACATTTGTCTTGACTTCTAAAGGTATTCACATATGTTCACATAACCATATGACGTGTATCAAAATCCTCGCTCTTTGGTTACCGCGCCAGGAGTAAGAAACTGGATCATAGGAGGAGAAAAATTGTAGAACACCACCCCTCCCCCCCCCCCCCAAAAAAAAAGAAGAAGGTTGTTACAGGCTGTGATGGTAGGTGACAATACCACACCACGGTATAATATTTTGCTCTCATTCTGCTCGACATTTCATAGTGGTCACACTGGTCTGAATGGAAGACAAATCACAAGTTCCTTACCCACGTACAGCGAATATTGTAAACGCTAAGTGGAGGTTAGCGTTTTGAATGAAAAGGGAGAGAAAGAGAGAGAGAGGTGGAGAGTGGAGAGAGAAAAACTTAAAGAGAGGGGAAAAAACACCTAACAAAGTTGTTGCTGAAGACGACACTTTTCATGGGTTAGATTTTTCTAGAAGTTTTATTAAACATTGTAATTTTCATTATTTTCTTCAGGGCTAGATTACATTTAATCATTGAGACTACTGTTGTGTTTTCGTATTTATGAATTATCAGATTTTTATTCTCATCAAAAAAAAAAAAAAATCAAAGGTTTCCACATGAACAGAAGAAAAACGAAAAATAGTATGTCAGCTCTTATAGAAATGACAAAAGACATTCTTAACTATTTCTGTTCGCCAAAATTCCTGTAAAGAATCTTTAATTGAATAGCTCCTGCAAAACAAGTTCGCTGTATCCTCAGCATACAGTAGATTGCACGTGACTCCATTAAACCCGCCCCTTGCCATCGAATATCACATATTAACGAACAAGAACGCCCTCCTTGAGACAATGAACGGACAACATATTGTTGCTATTCTAATCCCGTGTATATCGACTGACAGAGAAGGCGTGTTAAATTTAATAGAGTACTCCCATGGAGGACGGTTCACTGTATCACCGTGGCGTCACATGCAAGAAGGGGGGGGGGGGGGGGTATTCACCGAACTGGCTGTATAAATTGCCACCTTCCAACCGCTGATTGTTGTGTACAGTACTAACAGCTACGGAGGGTTTGTTGGCTTTTGGAATGGGTTAGCCTATCTCACGGTACGAAAATGGTATAGACTGGCATTTCCAATTTCGTAGTCTGGTTGGGACCGTACAATGTGTGTATGTGTGTGTGTCTAGAAAGAGTTACCATTTGATCAGGTCCGGGAAGACGAAATAGGTCCAGTAAAGATGATGGGCAGGCGTCTAGATGTCAGATATATATAGTACCACTGATCAGTAGCCTTTATGGGCCAATAGACAAGATTGGTCAAACAAGGCTAATTATCGGATACGATGTCACATGAATTTAAAGCACCGTGACCAAACAAAATGTAGCTAAAACGTAAACAAGATGTAGGCTAAGCACGAATTTCATTGAAATAAGATCTTTCAATTGTTACATTAGATATGTTGGAAAGAAATAGTTAAAAAGACGACTTACTATCGCTCAATTGTTCACAGTCTCGATCTGAACTTGAGTTTTGTAACACTTTTCCGTTATTAAAGGTTGACTAGAGGGTAGACAGGTACATGTTAACATTAACTGCCGCCATACAGGTTTGTGGTTGGAAGTTGCTTTTCGTCTGCTTAGACTTTTAATTTGAACATAGGCTCACGGGGATCAATATCTCTGTGGGCGAAAGAAGGAATAATTTTAAGCTGACTTTAGAATTTTTGACCAAGTTCCCAATTTTGAGGCTCGGTTCTTATTCCGGCTCCAATGGCATCAAAGCCTATTTTTTTTTTTTCAACTGGTCAAATTACAGAGTGATACGGAAGTATGCTACGACTACAATAGAGCATATCTACGGACTTTTGGAGTAGGGGTGAGAAATCACTAAAATGAGTTGACTCAGAGCGAACCAGAAAATTTTCGGGTAAAAATATACTATGAACAGTCGGAAATCGTCCTTCCAAGGCTCCGCGAGGGTGAGTCATAGCTCACAAAATGGAAATAATTGACTTTCTGGCTGTATCATGGCTCGAGGGCATAAATTCTTCCTTTCCCCTGCCTCGGTTACAAATCACGGGGTACTGGGAATTTAAATTTAAGAGGGCATGGCAAATCTCAGTGCCACGGCAATTTGACAATATTTAAAAAAGTGATGACTAAATATTTGCCAGACCCCGTAAAAATTCACTTTACAGGCCTCCTTTCGGTATACCTGGTTCAATTAAACAGAAATTTAAAGGGTATTAGGGGAATTGTTGGTTATGCGAGGAAGTTGGCACATGACGGTTATATTCGGATCAATGGACCAAAATATTACTTTAAATACAGATTAATCACAACGGACATATCACGTGGTTAGTATCATCATTGAACAACTGAATGGTTAACAACTACATATGGTGTGTTCAAAAATTTGAGGCCAAATGTCACTTTGGGCCTCTCATTTGTCGTCATCGATACTGATCTCTCATGGTAGGATATACAAATGAAGAAGTGTGCATATATTGTGACCTATAGTCATATGAAGGAGTGATCTCATATTTCTCACAAGCCTTCTTCGCTATGTTGGTGTACGTGTGACCTCCATGACCGTAGGGTAGACCCGAGCTAGAGGTCCTTTTTCACAGGACATAGTGATTCCAATCGTTTTTCCCTGTAAGTGTGTTACGTTGTTTGCATGTTTATTTTTTTCTATCGAACTGGCATTATCCGGCCCATACTAGCAGTACCTTCCATGGTACGAGGATGGGTTGAAGGGGGGGGGGGGGGGCAAGATGCTCCTAATTAAGGTACTGGTCATTCATTTATCCGTACACCATGTCAGTGAACATGTTTCAATATGGACTTGATGCAGCAACCCTTTACCATGTGAAACTTAGTGGTAACCTGTAAATTGATCGGACGTCGATTTGTAATTGAAAAAACTTCTAAAATTGCCAATAATGACTCCATCAGGGTTGTATGGTTTCTTTACTTGGACTCCATCAAAACGGAGATTTTTCCTTTAAATGAGTGCTATGGGCCGGGGACACATAGGGAGCTATAGTGCTCCCTAGGCCCTTCCAGCACATTGCAAACCCGAACTATGTACGGAAATCCTCGGGTAAGCCTGGATAGCTGTTTTGAGGTCACTCAAGTAAATATTAGTCAACTTCACTGCTAGGCTGGCCATTTACATCTCCATAATTGTTTAATTGACCACAGGTACACAAATTTGCACAGTAAGGTTCCCTGTGGGAATTAGCTGGAGATGATGTTAATTTTCGTTTATCCTCAGTGAATTGGAAAGATGTTATCAGAGCTAGGGTGGCCGAGTCCTGCTGTAGTCTTCTAGAGCAACTTGGATCCCTATGTGTCCCCCCGGCCCACTGTTCCCCTCCCCATATCAACACCCATGGATCTATGCCCCACTCACTTTACCCGGCATTTCTAAAAATAATCCTGCTTACGAATGAAACATTCTTCTAAAACCTCGTACTTTATTTGATCATTTCCGAACAATATGACACAACTACGTCCTATATACAGGTAAGGCGTGAGGAGTTATTACTGGTTTTATCCTACGACTACAATTGCTACCACAATGGCTTCCCATAGAAAAAGCGCATTTCCTTAGAAGTTCTCGTTGAACTGGGTCAAACGTTGACAGCTGTGGTGCTAGGGTTGAGAGTACGACTGACATGAGCCTTCCCCACAGTTAGATTGTAGGCTAGTGCATTTCCTGACGAAAGAAGGTGAAGATGGATGATGATTCCTACTGCCAAGTCTGCCAACGTAGCGATCCACGGGGGAGAAAGCACATTTATTCAAAGAAACATAAAGAGCGATTAAACGCAGTTTTACGAAAGTTCGAGGCTAAGGTACACCGTACTGCAAGGCTATTGCAGCCTAAGCCTAAACTAGGCCCGAAGATGGCTCGTTGAAATTGGTGGGGTACAGTACCATAATGAGGCCAACATCCTGCAGTTGAATTCCCTATATAATCTATGTCCTAGCCAAGGCCTAACTACTACTCTAATTTATGCCTACAAAGTAAACTCAGAATTCAGAATCCCCGACCACATGCTTGATCCCCCTAGCCCAGTGTAATATATTATATGTATGTCCAGTACCTCGAAATTGGCGCACTTAAGGAATCCATCGCCGATATTTTAAATGCCACAAATGAGCCCTTATTCAGAAGAAACGTACCTGAAATCGGTTCATAATCGTGAAATACGTAATTGTGGTTAGATTCAAGAAGGTTAGGCTCACTTCAGTAAGGTTGCCACAGTGATAGCGAGTAATTTTTGAAGGGAGCGCCAATTTTGGGTGCTCACCAATTAGGGGGTACTGTATATATATACATCCTTACCCTATAGTAATTGTATACGCTGCCGTGGTCACGTATTCTTAATTACAGCCAAATAATGGAACCCCCATCAAAATAATTATCAAAATCTGCTTGCATGTCATTTTGTACACAATAATTTTGAACATATTTGGTCTAATCTGTCAAAAATTTGTTGAAAAGTGAGATGTCACAGGGTTTCCTGTGGGTTTTTCAGAGTATGAGGCGGTGAGGGCAAATTACTTGACGCTGCCATAAATTTTGGGTTCAGATCGGTAGTTAGTAGGTTCTCGAAGAATGGGTGATTCTAGGATTTTGACCTTGATATAAACAGCGCTAGAAAGAATGTAAATCTCCAGGAAGGTAGTCACAATATAGTCAGATTTTGCGCCACTTACATGGCGCCCTAGGCGTCATTCGATAGCCAAACGATTGTCATACCAGCGTGGGGTCAATGGGCCTGCCATAGGGCCCCTTGAGGGGTCCATGGACGATCCCGGGAGGGGTTTAGGGTGCACAGCACCCGGAAACTCAGCGATTTTAGCGTTTTTAGACGTGGACGAATCATTTGAAATACATGCTCAATTTCAACTCTTTAAGTTGTAACGGGTGAAAACATGATAGTCCTATCAGGAAAAAATCATTGATATTGCTTCAAAATCAAAACGTTCTATGAAATGTTGCGCATGTCATGTAGAGTAAACTGTATTACATACATTTTTGAAGTTGAAATGTCCCTAAAAGTTTCGTGAAAAGAATCATGTAAGATCGTGTGCAGCCTTCCGAAAATTTTAAGTAATCATATCCTAACACAGTGGGTGTATACTGAATAGCCTAACCACCCTGGCAATTCATATTTCCGTATAACAGGGAACAACCGACATTTTGTAAGTTGCAGGTCTCAGAGTTTTATTGTTTTGTTCATTGATCATAGTCACTTTAAAATGTTTAGACTAAAGGTTTGAAGAAGTAGACTATTGGTTTCGTGAAGGGTTTTGAGCATAGAAATATACGTTCATTTTTGTATGTTGCGATATGTTTGCTAGCTGTCATTCTGCAGATAATTTGCGTATGCAGGCAGGCCTAAGGCAGGCCTAAGCTTATGCTTTTTAATTGACATTGAATGTAGTAAAGGAGGTATACGTAGAATCCTCTGGAAACATTTGCCAACGTTGTTTTTTCACATACTGTATATAACTTGAAAAATATTGATCATGAGTAAAAAATAAGGGCATTCTTTTACAGGAATAGTAATTTACTTCAATTTTTGTTGAAGATTGAATGTGGATGGGGCATTTCGGATACACATTTGAATGGATTTATTTACCAGTTATTTTCGGACGTAACTATTTAGGAAACCATATGTGTGATCTCTACCATTCTGTGATCGATTGAATGTTCAAAACAAGTTACGCATGATATGTACGAGATAAACACGGCCAGAAGTACAGAAGCAGCTTTCCCGCGAGATGCAAAATTTCCCGGGAAGGAGCCTCCTGCTTCCCGACTTTTTACAGCCTTGTCATATAAACACGTGAGGCGGTAATTACAGTATTTTTTAGCAAGGCGGTCTTAAAAAGTTGCGAGGCGGCCGCCTCCGGAATTAAGTACCAGGGGAAACCCTGTGTCATTTTGGTCTATGCAGAACTGAATGGATTATATTCAAATTGGCAGTTTGCCGACTTCATGTTCAGGACTTTAAATTCATGTCTTAACCAAAAGTGAAAGAAGAAATCCAACATGGTACTAAAAAGCAGATGAATTTTTCAGTTTGGCATTTCAGCTGATTCCAGTAATATTTTAGTTTGTCAGTGATAGGTGATCTTTTATCTTGGCCTGTGCAGAAACTTTACACCTACTGTACTGTAGGTCCTGCAGTAGGCAAAAATTGTTGGCCAACCGCACAACATTATTGCTAAGCTGTGCAACAAGCAATGTAGCTGTAAAAATCGTGAATTGAACCCAAATAATAGAAGAAATCCCCTTTACAAAATACAACTTCGCAAACTGTCTTCACCCTGCTTCAATTTTAGCGATGATCTTGTATCTACAGGCGAAGAGGCTGCAGCAGTGTAAGCAAGTCGCATTGAACAAAACACATGAACAACTTGTGAGTGTTGGCTACAGGACATAAAACTTTGCACCAACTTGACCAACATACTGCATTGCATACACTGAAGATGCAAGACTTGTTATAGCCTTGGTCATGTAGTCATTGACAGAAATCTACATACCCCCAATTAAATAATGATTGGTTACACAATTGTCAACCTATCAAGTTTATTGTGCCCCTGGACTTTAACTGAATCAGTCGGACCGGTCGGTTGAATTGGTTGAATAATAACCGTGAAAGCTATGCTACACTGTGTTGCCCGATGATTGTTTTAAGTTATAATGGAATAGGGTTGGGCGGTACCAATAAGAACTGGTAACAGTACTACAGTACTTTGTACCTGCCTCAGTAACGGTATCAGTATTGGTAGAGTCCTCCATGCACACGTGCATTTCTTAAATTTTAACTTGGAAAATAAGTCATAAGTTGATCCACTCAAACATGTATCCAAAATCACCCATCCACCTTCAATCTTTAGAGAAAATTGAAGTTAAATTATTCAGGTTGTTAAAATTGCCTTATTTCTTATGCACACTTAATATTTAGTACTGTAAGTTATAAGAAAAGGAATGTTAACATGTCCCTCCTATCCTATGTTCAATATCAATTGGAAAACTACAAGCTTAGGCCTGCAAATACAATCTGTTTTCAAAGTGACTTTGGGTCTCGCAAGTAACATGCATTTTAATAGTTACTGTAAATGTTTACTCACAAAGCAGAGAAATCCTGAGAAACAAATTTTAGCAAAATATTGATGTACAGCATGTATCAAGTTGTTTTGTGAAAAGTTGACAAAACTACGTAGGCCAACATGCTTTATCTCCAAGATTTATTCCTAATGTTGCTCTAACTTTAGGCACCTGGCTATCATGTTACACTGCTATGTGAATCAGCTACTGAACAGTGCTGTATATTATACCGCAAAACTTTGCATGGTTGATATGTAGTAATCCTGACACCTAAAATAGCTCAAAACATATTGCTTTACGTAAATATACTGGCTATTTGTGATTATAAACTAATTTGATAAATTTCTGGCACTCTTCATAGGCCTGTCATTAAGGTGGACCCTAATGAATCTTACCTGTCACCGAAACTACAGTAGCTAAAAGCCATAGAAATAATACACCAGAATGACATTGGGCCAAGAGCAACCAAGTGGAGGCACATTGGCTACTGTATGTATGCATGGGGTGGAGAGGTAGTGCTTTGCCTTTAATACAGCACGAGGATGCTGCCAATTGTGTTTGACTTCAAATGTGTGTGAATAGCTAGCTTTTAGTTTACCTATTTACATGTCTGATGTGGAAGAACTGTAATTTGCGACTATGCAGTATATAGTTCTATTTGAATATTGTGCATCTAACCAAATTTCTTCTGGCCTGTTTGGGCATAGAAACATTTGTTGGACGCATAGCAGGAATCCCTATGTAATATTATCAGGAACAGGTGTTTTGGATTTTGGAAAGCCCGAAGGAAACATTACTGTGCATCCTGTAGACCAATGTTGTTTACATCGAGTCTTAAAGTTTCATGTACGAAATACTGTAGCATAATGTTAAGATATTTTAGCTGACGTTATTTGTGTTACTTAGGCTCAGGGAATGGTTGTAGACCACAGCAAAACAACTTTATCATTGAGGGTCTTTTAGTAATTGTTAGCAGCATCATACCTTTATACAATTTTGAGATTAGAAACGTTAGAAAGAATAGCACATTTTAGGGACAAGTTTTGTTGATTTTTTGAAAATCAGTTCTGATACATTACAGTAAGTCAGTACCAGACATATTTGTAAAGGTAGCGGGTAGTATCAGTAACAGGAATTGAAAAATTTAAATTGGCACCGTGGCACCGTGTAATATGCCCAACCATATAACGAGACACTGTACAGCACGTCTCATTATGTACTTCTACACTGCCTTATTTTTCCTGAACTTTCTTATTTCAAAAAATTTTTGTTACAAATCATTAACTTTCGTAGTATTATTAATATTCTATCACCGATCAAAAACTTATTTATTCCAACCAGCATGATTCTAATGATCATACTGTACAGTACTGTACTACAGTGAGGTAAACTACAAAATGATAGGACATGCAGAACTTTGAAAGTTGGAATTTAACATTCAAAATGCCAAAATTGCTGAGCTTCCTGGTGGTGAAACTCTCTGGACCCCTGCAGGGGCTTTCTCCTTGGACCCCATGGACCCCACAAGGCCGCCTAATTTGGACTCCTCGACCCCATGTCGACCGACATGGCAATCAATTTGCAAGTTGATGATTCGCATCATGTTACAGTACATCGCCCAGGAACTCCAACTACAGTATGCTTACATCTTAATCAGCCTCCCTTGAAATCTACGCTTTTTCCTGCCATGTTTGTAAACTGCATGTCTGGGATGCATCTGTGCAAACGTCGTGAACTGAGTCTCACAATTCCGTGGAGCAGGATACATATCCCACACACACTTCACAAGCTTTCCAATTTGTTGTATGCTGTATCAGGGATTTCCGTGGTTACTAAATTGAAAAGTGATGTCGTTAAAGTGAAGGTGATGATTTTGGAAGTGTTTTCAGCTTCTGTGTGAAAAATGAAATTTTGGTTTCCTAGCAAAACTGTTACTCTTCCTGGTCGTTACAGTGTGGACAAAAGAAATTCTCAAAACCACTCACGCCTTCTTTGGTTTCAGGAGTGTAAAATTCCAGGTGGGTTCAGTCGTCACAGCCATGGTACTGTATAGGGCCCAGTCCCCAAAGTTCCTTTTCTAAAACATTTCTCATTTCTGGCAGTGTAAATACCTTGCAACAGCAACATGATTTAATACTAGTCATATGAGTCGAAAGTGGTTGGAGGATTGCAGGTTTTTGTTAAATTAGAGTCATCTGTGGTTGACACGATGAAATCGCACTGTACATTCTTGTAGTCAACAGTATATATTGCACAGTTGTCAGAGGCATTGGAAGTACTTACCAAACATAGTAACCAATCTTACTGTACAGTAGTAGCCTATCATGATTAGTCAGTCTAAATCAATAGCCAAAAAAGAAAGTGTACCACAGCTTTCAGGACTTACAGTGACCAGATAAATCTGTAGCTCTGTGGGCTTAGGCCAAACTGGAAAGTGGTTTGCACACTGCATGGGGGATATTTTTTGGCAGTTGATGACTGCAAATTTGCACAGGGAGAAATCCATGAAAATCTCTGGTTCTGTACCTATTTTTGTACAGGAAAAATTTGCAGTGGGGTAATTCCACAGTAAAGGGGTACATTTAGCATGTGTGTTTTGCTTTGATGTTATTTTGAGGGATATGGTTATGGTTGGGGATTTTATAGTTTCACCATACTTGGAGGAATACAGAGAGGTACAGGTAATAACAACAATTTTGTCAATGTCCAAATAATATAAAGGGTGTTTTAGGGGCAATTTTGGGGCTATGTTGTTCTCTTTTTTTCACCTTACGTGACGTTACTGTAGATGTAGTGTAAATTTTGTGTGTGTGTAATAAAAACTTTGTCACAGTTGTGACAGGTGCAGTTTTTGTCTTCATTCTTAAGTTTGTACTTATGCAGGTGCAAAAACACCTCACAATCTGATGAACAACTTAGAGAAAGAGAAAAATTTTTAATTTTGTCTGTCCTCTTGATGCTAAATCTAATTAGTTGATGCTGAATCTAATTAGCTGAAATTTTAACTACAAGAAAAAATTTTCTAGATCTAAAATTACAATGCAACATTTAATCATTGTTGTGTAAAGTACAACAATTTAAAATGTTTCTGCAGTAGGTGCATTATGGCTGATTGTAGACTGCATGATGTAACATATGTAACAAGTCTGTCCTCTGATTGTATCATATGTAACTATCATGTTTACAGGCCTATAGTATTGGACACAAGTTTTAAGAAAATTTGTTAAATCTGCACCAGTTCGCAGTTCTAGGTCATATTGGTAACTTGTTTGTGTTCTTCCCTTTATATTTTTGCTTAAAATATGGAGACAAGGGCCTTGACGGTGATATCTGTCCAGTACTGCATGAGTTACCATGACGACCTATGTTGTAATCCTATTAAAAGTACATGGTGGCATTGACAAACTATGGATGTATCACATTTAATTAGTTTACATCTCAGGAAAGAGGAAAACTTGGTTACATGCACTCAGGCATTTCAAGTGCTTAATAATTTGGGAATATAGTTTGGTTACATACGTTACAAGGACAGATATGTCCATCCAGGTTACATACATTGTTGTAAATCTCCCATCTGATCCAAATATTTCTGCTGGTAATGAAATTACAGTGTGTTTGTTGTTAATAATGCTACCGAACACATATGGTTTATTTATACTTATTTTCCTACAGTATTAAAGATTTGTGCAGTGAAGTGTTCCCATGTTGGTCCGTGTTAGATACATTAAAAACTTGCAATTATTTCTCTGAAAGTGATGATAGATGCAAAATAGTATCTTCCACATCTCAGAAAACAAATAGAGACGACCAGTCAAACTAAACACTTCCCCAAAGTTTTTATTTTGGAAGACTTCAGTTATCACCCAGTTCTATATACCTGTTAATATCAAGATCTCACCAGTTAAAGTCAGTCTGAAGTGATTTCCATCTGTATCTCCCTTGCTGATGGACACTGTTAACAGACTTACATGATAGACACTGGTAACAGACTTACATGATGGACACTGTTATCAGACTTACATGATGGACACTGTTTACAGACTTACATGATGGACACTGTTAACAGACTTACATGATGGACACTGTTAACAGATTTACATGATGGACACTGTTAACAGACTTACATGATGGACACTGTTAACAGACTTACATGATGGACACTGTTAACAGACTTGCATGATGGACACTGTTAACAGACTTACATGATGGACACTGTTTACAGACTTACATGATGGACACTGTTTACAGACTTACATGATGGACACTGTTATCAGACTTACATGATGGACACTTTTAACAGACTTACAACAGACTTACACATATTACAGTGACATACAGTTAGTCTAAAGAAACAAACTCCTTGTACCAAAAACCCAAATAAGGGAAAAACAACCGTCCTATCAGGAGAAGGAACATGATCACATGACACCATGCGACCATTCATAAGTGCCAGATACTAGCAGATTGCAAATAATGGGTAGTGAAGCTCCTTAGTAATTGCTTTGTCATTTTTCAAACTGTGAGAGACAAATTACTGTACTTTCACAGTTGACTGCACATGCTATGTATTTCACTTACTAGAGAGTGACTTGATCTGTGAAATTTTTGGAGAGGGCCAGTAGGTTCTGAGTAGGGTTGAAGGAGAAGGCAAGTCAGAACTTTTGACAATGTTGAATGAGAGACTAACATATGGGGAACACCATTACCAAATTTCAGTTAAATACGTTGCTTACTTTTCAAGATATTGCAATTTGAATATTCATAAAAAAAATTATCAGGAAGCTGCCATTTTGAAATTGTGATGACATCACTAGACCACATGTGATTGAAAAGCTTTTGTTTTTCTTTATATTTCATTGTCAATAAATTTTAACAGTCATGCATAGATTCAAGTCATAGTATTAATGATTTGATTATTGCATGATACACCTCAGTAATTCCACACAAAATGTGTACAAGTGTGTTTCGGATTGATAGAAATAATAGCTAAAGAATATAAAGAAATGCATTAAAATTTTTGCTGTCAGTGGTTGTGTGACATCATTATTCGACTTACTCAAGTTGTTTTACATTCAACTTAGGCAAAAATGGCAGCACCCTTCTCTGAATTTCAAAAGTGTGTAACTTGGACAGGAAACAATATCTCTGAATGAAACTTTGGGAAGATGTTTGTCAAACACTTCTGCTTCATTTTGATCAATATATTCCCAGGGTTTCCTTCTCCTTTAAATTCCTCTAAGGCTATGAGTACATAACATGAAAAATGTTCTATTCAATTTTCAAGGACTGGTGTAAGTGACAAAATTCAAATAGTTAATGCACTGCGTGTCCTTTTACAATGTTAATCTACTGTGTATTGGCAATCTTGAAAAAGTCAAGATGGGTTTGTTGCATCCAAAAGCCCTCCTATCTATAGTATTCTGCTCTGCACTACAGTATGTGCAGATGTGAAGCTGTTTGCTGTAACATTTACATTCCTTATTACCCATGTACTGGCCAATCAAATTTGGACTACTGTATGTAGTAACAAAACATTATGTTTTTTAACCATTGTCTTTTTGGATGTTGTTTTAGGTACAACCTGCCAAGGATTGCAACATCTCAGGTCCAGTAGTAAGCAAGTGTTTGAATTCATCAGGAGTAATGGAGAAATTTTGGTGTCCATTTTGCTCGGTGGAAGTCATGAAACATGAAAAGCAGGGGCAGCTTCTTGTAGAATTTAAAAGTTGGGTGGAACACCTTTGCAGGTAAGTTACTACTACTATATCATTATTGCATTATCATGCGTTGCTCCGTTAGTGCTCTTCTTGTACAATGTAAATCAAAGTGCTTCACAAATATAGTGTACAACAGTGAGCAAAAAAGAATGTGAAAGTAAAAACTACAGCAAGAGAAAAGGAAAGGCTCAAGATGCTTGTCAAAGCTTCATGCAAGTTTTTAGTTGAATGAATGTGGGTCGTTAAATTTTCAGAGGGAAGATTATGATGATTGTCATTAGATCAATAAACCTCAGGATGCAAAGCACAGAAGACAGAGGTTCATCAAGGTTAACAGAGGATAGTTTAAATAGTACGGCTTTGATATCATTGTTCTCATTTTGATGTTCCATGTTTAATATTTATGAGTAGGTGTTTATGACTCTCCCTAGCTTTGTAGATGGAATGTTATTGGTTAAAGGTTATTAATTTTTACCTGCAGAGTTCAAGCAGAGATTGATGACCTTTAGCCAAACAATATTCCATGTACTGTACAAGCGACGGAGGGGCATAAAGTACATATTCGTGAATTATTATCTATTTGACGTCAATAGGTGAAAATTTCAAAAGTTACACCTTTTCTGTCTACTGGGACACTTTGGGAGATCATTAATATATCAAATAGATTCTTACTCCTGATTTGGAGGAAGCAATTGCAAGAACAATCCATACGATATCTGTCACAACTGCTCATCCTCCTTAAAGTTGTTCAGAGACAGTACAGTAGCAGATGATAGGCCATTGATTAGTAGCAAAATGTGGACTAATAATCTAACTTGGATGCAAGGGGTATTAACTCTCCATCAGTGTAGAGAAGAAATAACTGGACATATTTTAAAACCTGATTCCAATGAGTGTGTTCATGTGAAGAGTTAGCCTAAAGTGAAGTATGTCATACAATGAAGACATTGAAGAAAGTGAAACTCTTAAATCGAAAGTTTGAAGAGAGTAGAAACTGATTTACTCAAAGGACCAAAATGAGGTATTTGAGACAGGGGGACATGTGCAGTAGCCATTAAGGTTGCCAAGGAAGGGCTGAAGGTTTATTGCAAATGGTTTATTCCAAGATAAAGCTATTCATTGCCCTGTTTTAGTCTGCATTTACAGTTTTGGCATCATTTTCTTAAACAAATGCTCACAGTTGCCTTGGCACTGATCTCATCAACGCTATTCCAAGTTTAGCAAGTATTCATGTTTTATTTAATTTTTATCTTTTTCTTTTGCAGTGCAGAACATCACAAGAGGGTTCACACTTTCTTTTGGAAAAATAAACTTGACATGAAAAGGAGAGATAAGTACAAACTTGGTCAGGAATTCCTTGAACTTTATCAGAGTCAAGCAGAAAAGAAGATTGACAAAGTCAGAGCAGATACTCAGAGGGCTGTTTTAGAGGTGATTAGGACTTTGCCTAGGCTTATAATGCCATAAAGTAGATACTGTGTATTCATGGAAAGCTTACATGGAGCGGAAAGTATTTGACCAAGTAATACCAGTCTTATATGTTTACTGTAACCCCACCTGGATCTTCACTAACCCTTAAACTACAGTATTTAAATTGACGATAATAGATCTGAAATTAGCCCACTGTAGTGTACTACATGTCCTTGTCTAAAAACTTCGCTGATTCCACAATCTAATAGTTAGTTACACCTGTCTGCAGTGACTGCCACGAACATAGACCAGCACTCACCGATTGTCATACGAAAACATCCATTTAGGATGAGTGTTCTCAGAGGATGTACACCCATCCACAGTGATTGACACCAGAGACTGTACTTCTTTCAAAACATCAGCCCCTTTATTTATGAAACTAAGTGGCAATTTCTAATTTTGTCTTGGTCAGTGTCTTTGAGAGATCTTTATTTTCTCTTTGCACAGGAAGCAAGTCGAATCCGAGAAGTTGAGCAAAGGAGGTCAATGCTACAGGCGGTGTCTTCTCTAGATCAGAGCAAAACAGAGGAAGAGGTTGGTCTTACAGATGGGGTCCAACTTGTGTATCCTCGTAAAAAATCAAACATTTTTCTTTAAATTGTTCAGTCTGTTATTTGCTTCAGTCAGTAGTAAGAGTTATATGTGCCACAGGTAATAGTGTTCAGTGATAATGCAAAATGATAGTCCACACCAATAGCACACATCAACAATTAATGTTGAGAATGTAACTCTACAAAGTGACCTGATACGGAACATGCATACTGATAGCTACCAGTGTGTATCGGTGATTGTGTGCACTGATAGCCAAAAAAGGTGATGTGTTCCTTAAATATGTAATTTGATAGTAGTTTTCACTAGTATTAATTGGTGTGCAGATAACATCTCAGCTCAGATGGATTCAAGAGAACAAAATCTGAGAATGCTCCTTGTCACTCTTCATCAATAGTTGCTTGTCATCAAATCAAAAGGTCAGTAGTTCAATGGTGTATAACTTCTTACCCTACAGTACAGTTACTGTACCATATGAATGTGACCAACACTACCATTTGTTCATCATGCAAGTCTTAGAAATTAGCTAAAAAGATTATTTAGTAGCTCCCATGTTTGCCATAAACATGCAATTTTGTGTATTTTGTGATCAAATTGAGTGAATACATAATATTTGCAATATTCTGGAGATAATCAGAGCTAATTTTATTCGTTTTAGTGCAGCATTGCTGGGGCTGGGGGTGTTTGCTTGGGGTGGATGGTTGTTCTCCTGAGTTGGTGTCAAACACTGTAAAATGTTTAAATTATTAATCGGTCACATTTGCGAAGCAGTATCTGATCAAACTGTGTTTTTATTTTATGTTGTAACATTGGTTCTTGTATGTATTTACTTCTTTGTTGTGCAATGAGCTAACATTCCTGAATATTTACCAGATTCAGTTTATTGACCCCTGGCTCCATCCAATGGATGATAAAGGAGGCAACGCTGGCATCTACCAATTGTCCAAACACCAAAAGAAACACACTGTTGGCAGTGTGCCATACCTGTCCTCTGTCCAACCTTCTAAGGAGCTTGATTGCAGCTGCCATTCATTGCCATTTCAGCATCGTAATGGCAGCCGTGATTCATCTCAGGATCATTTTCAACAATTGCCATTAGAGGTCACTTCAATTACCAACCAGGATGACCCCCCTGCTTCTACTGCACACAAAGGTCAGGCATTTCCCACGCACCATCAGGAGGGTCAAATCTTTGTTGGAGTTGACATGGAAACAAATCTCCCTGGGCCATCTAATTTCTGCAGCACCTCGGCAAGCAGGATGCCGTCCACTTCCACAGCTTGCCATCAGCCAAATACCCCAGCCCTTGGTGACTACTCACTTGAGGATAAAACTGGAGTATTGCTACCTGATTCAGATAAGATTGAAGTAGATCCACTCTTAAAGATGAAGACGCTCAAAGTTGTCAACTCTGGGGGACTCACTGTCATCACTCGAAAGGTTAGCTCATTTTAAAATACTATTGGTCGTACTGTGCTATATCCTTACCATACTATTGGTTGTACTGTGCTATATCCTTACCATACTATTGGTTGTACTGTGCTATATCCTTACCATACTATTGGTTCTACTGTGCTATATCCTTACCATACTATTGGTTGTACTGTGCTATATCCTTACCATACTATTGGTTGTACTGTGCTATATCCTTACCATACTATTGTTCTGTGCTATATCCTTACCATACTATTGGTTGTACTGTGCTATATCCTTACCATACTATTGGTTGTACCGTGCTGTATCCTTACCATACTATTGGTTGTACTGTGCTATATCCTTACCATACTATTGGTTGTACTGTGCTATATCCTTACCATACTATTGGCTGTACAGTGCTATATCCTTACCATACTATTGGCTGTACTGTGCTATATCCTTACCATACTATTGGTTGTACTGTGCTATATCCTTACCATACTATTGGTTGTACCGTGCTGTATCCTTACCATACTATTGGTTGTACTGTGCTATATCCTTACCATACTATTGGTTGTACTGTGCTATATCCTTACCATACTATTGGCTGTACAGTGCTATATCCTTACCATACTATTGGCTGTACTGTGCTATATCCTTACCATACTATTGGTTCTACCGTGCTATATCCTTACCATACTATTGGTTGTACTGTGCTATATCCTTACCATACTATTGGTTGTACTGTGCTATATCCTTACTATACTATTGGTTGTACTGTGCTATATCCTTACCATACTTTTGGTGCTACTGTGCTATATCCTTACCATACTATTGGCTGTATTGTGCCATTTCCTTACCATACTATTGGTTGTACTGTGCTATATCCTTACCATACTATTGCTTCTACTGTGCTATAACCTTACCATATTATTGGTTGTACTGTGCTATATCCTTACCATGCGATTGGTTGTACTGTGCTATTTCCTTACCATGCTATTGATTGTACTGTGCTATAACCTTACCATGCTATTGGTTGTACTGTGCTATATCCTTACCATACTATTGTTTGTACTGTGCTATTTCCTTACCATGCTATTGGTTGTACTGTGCTATAAGCTTACCATACCATTGGTTGTACTGTGCTATATCCTTACCATACTATTGGTTGTACTATGCTATATCCTTACCATACCATTGGTTGTACCGTGCTATATCCTTACCATACTATTGGTTGTACTGTGCTATATCCTTACCATACTATTGGTTCTACTGTGCTATATCCTTACCATACTATTGGTTGTACTGTGCTATATCCTTACCATACTATTGGTTGTACTGTGCTATATCCTTACCATACTATTGGTTGTACTGTGCTATAACCTTACCATACTATTGGTTGTACTGTGCTATATCCTTACGATACTATGGGTGCTACTGTGCTATATCCTTACCATACTATTGTTCTGTGCTATTTCCTTACCATGCTATTGGCTGTAATGTGCTATATCCTTATCATACCATTGGTTGTACCGTGCTATATCCTTACCATATGTTTGGTTCTACTGTGCTATATGCTAACCATACTATTGGTTGTACCGTGCTATATCCTTACCATACTGTGCATAACAAAACTTTGCATTACTGTACATTAAAAATTCAGCTTTCTGTTCCTCAGGCCTATCACTTGAAAGTTGATTATTAAACGTGTTCTTCTAAAGTGTTTTTGCAACAAATTTTTTTAAGTGTGAAATGGTTGAAGATTGAATGTTGTCTTCACTCAGTGACTGATATGGCTGAAGATTCCATATTTTTTTTTTTCTTTTTTCTTTGTTTTCTCCCCCCACTGATTGCTATTAGTAAACACCAAATTGAATGTTATGTTCACAGTGGCTGCTACTAGCTTTACTGCTTTGGATAATTTTTTTTTTTCCCACTCATCAGCTGCTCCTCACATTGAATGGTGTGGCCACTGAGTTGCTGCTTTTAGTAACCTCACATTGAATTAATGGTGCTGTTTGTAACACCCAATGTTTTACATTCTTTTGTATGAAGTATCTTCCATCCTTCCATTTCCACCACTTCATATTTATATGTAATTCATTTGTCTTCTGCTAACATGAAATTCCTACTATCCAAATTGTAAACACTTCAAAGTTTGCTTGTATATCTCTCTTTCAAAGAAAATGAAAGAATTACAGTACCTGTATCTTTCAAAATTTTGTTTGATGATGATTCTTGGACTGTTCTTACGGTAGTTCTCCTTTCCTCTGTCTCTCTCCCCCTCTTCTCTCTTTCTCCATCTCTGCTCCTCTCCTTCCTTCTCCATCTCACCTCATCCTTATCTTACTGCCTCTAGGAACGTGAGGATTTTGTACTTGTTATTAAAGAAGTGTACCATTTCATACAAATGTCAGCTCTGTGTTATTTAATGGCGATCATACTTTATCATTTTATTGTTTTACTTGCCCTGTACAGAAATCTGGCCATAGGGGTAACATTCACAGTGGTAGTGCTGTACCACCTTGGTTGCTAGATGAAGATGGCGGAAACAATGGAAGCCAAGATTCCCGCGCTGCAGAAGTTGGACCTACAGCTGAGGATTTCCAGAAACACTGTACGTATCTTTTTTATCTTTGTATGATGTACACCAGCAGATGTAGTACATACCAGTCCAGTCCTGAGGGTACCCAGTTCAGCCACTCCTAATGTTGTGTGTTGTTGAGAAATTGAAAGAATGGTAGGTCAAAGGTCATCCAGAGGTCATCTTGCCTTTTAAGCATTTGAGTGATTGTTTCAGATCTGTGTTTACCAAGATGACCATTCTGTAAAAGTGTATAATGTAATGATTGCTACCAGTCAGATTACAATGGATGAGAACCTTCACCAATCTC
Organism: Stichopus chloronotus; assembly: GCA_021234535.1. Lineage (NCBI taxonomy): Eukaryota > Metazoa > Echinodermata > Holothuroidea > Aspidochirotida > Stichopodidae > Stichopus > Stichopus chloronotus. The sequence goes on along the minus strand of CM037842.1, from coordinate 28,853,648 downwards.
TTCAGCATTATCTTAAACAATCAAAACACATTAAAACAATCTGTACAACCAGTCACTTGTAATCTTTCAGTCTTTGTAGATTGTCAGAAGTAGTCACTCCAGTGTAGATTGTAGTTTTGGTGTGAAGGAATGAAAATCTTTAAAAATGATCTTGATGCACTTTAATATGAAGAATTTACTGGTGCTGCCTTTGTTTTTGTTTAAGTGTCCAACAAGTTTCATAAGTCAGAAATACTCTGTCCATGCCCCCTCCCCCCCAAAAAAAAAATGTGATTTTGACCTTCCTGTAAACAACCTGCAATGATAAGTCACATACAAACCCAGCAATTACCCTGCTAATTATTAATCTAGTGTAAAGTTCCTGCTCACTGATCTACAATACCATTTTACAATCAGGTAATTTGACATGTCTTGTACATACCCCTTCCTCCACCCCCCCCCCCCTCCACTTTATTCTGATTTTCATCTTGTCAACCACTGCTGTAAACCTCTGCCCAGTATTTTCTATGTCAAAAGGTTGGGAGAACTGTGTTCAGTTCTGTTGTTTTCCCATTAATGGTGGTTTAGTCCAGATTAGGTTGTTTATGGGTGAGTTCTCATACTTCATGCACAACAATTTCAAGATGCATGATAGCTCATGAAAGTTTACCATTCAATAGCAAACTTTTGGCATTCTAGTTAGGTTGAAAATGCCCTTCTGTATTGAGGTTACAAAGTGGGCAATGGGCATGCTCGAATTCAGAGCAGGTGTCATGTTTTGGTTCATACAGTATCTTTGTAGGTAATGCTGAAAAGAAGTGTTTGCTTACAGTTTGTGGCACTGATCAGTGACATTCTCTTATCATATTGGTCACACCTTCTGTAACTAGTACTGTATATGAAAACCTTTGAAATGATCCGAATAATCACTCTACAAGCTGTGTTTCCTAGTTTTCTCCTTAGAACTTGGACCTTTTTATTTGATTATCATTTCATTTTAGTTGGTAATCTTTAGAGGACTGCTGTATATATATATTTAATCTGGTTTTACAAAATAAAAAAAAGTAGAGGCCAGAGATAGGGTGTCTCACAGACAGTCTATTGTGACATAAAGTCCGAATGCAAGAAGTAAAAATGTTTTGTTGTATATTGTTTGAAATGTACCAACAGATAGATGTACCTGAAGTTATATTGGTAAGTTAACTGTAAATCTTCTTACAAAATCTGTTCTGAGAAAATGTCACAATGTAAATGGGACACCAAACACCATTGGTACCCTTATTTATGGAATGACCCAAGTATCTATTGACTGCATAGGTCTGCATTAAGAGCTAATTGCAGGAAAATTTGTAAGTACATTACAATATTGCAAGCATCCAAAATAGTACAGTGACCTGTTAATCTTCTAATGCAGTTGGGAGTTAATTTGCTTGTTTACCTGTTTATGTGCATTAGGTCAAATTGTGGAGTCTGAAAATAGACTCTTTTTTTCCCCTGAAAACTAGTGAATCAGTCAACTGTTTAGTGTAAAGAAATTCAAAACCTTCTTAGCAAATAATTGCGTGTAATATAAGTCCACAAGTTAGTTTGAAAATGCCACTCCTGTGACTTTTTGTGCGTTTTCTGTTTTTTACTTCATTCACATTTCTCTCTGTGAAAAAAAAGTTTATTTGTGAAACTCAGCTTTGCAGTGTGTGAGTGTGTCGTAGCTCTGTTTGATGCGGTGTTTTCAAAGGTTGTACAGCTCATCGTGTAGCTACGACTTAATAAAACACCAAGAAGGGAGTACAGTACAATTGCCTGTCTCGGAGATGTTTAAGTCCTATTATTAAGTTTACTGTTTTTTCTTTAATAGATGTGAGAGCACTTTAACTGTGTTGCATGGGATTATGAACCATTTATTTTTCATAATGAATTATTGTAGGTACAAATACTTTGTTTAGTTCAGTTCAGATTTATGTCAATTAGGATTTGGCAACATGCTGAAAAAGAAAAAAAATCAGTCAATGCAGAAAGAACAAAGAAAGGACATGAGAAGGAATGTCAGGGGTGTGTGCAGGATTTTTTAACCTGATTTCAGCTTGCATGTAGGACTAAGATGTGGAGGTTTCAGAAAAACTGTCAACTGTTAGTCATGATCAATGTCTATTCCATATAGTGATGTGATGCAGAATGTAAAAGCACATTGACAGCAGTGTGAGGAAACTTGTAATGCAGTAAAATGACATATTTTTTTTATACTCTCACATACGCTTCATTGTGTTGTGAATACCAACAGTTTTCCCAACAGTTTTGTACAGTAGGTATACCATGCCAGCCAGCTGTCATGATAGGTGCATGACAGCTAAGGATTGGGAGCAACCCACTTTGAAGAATAGAGGGACAATCCACATAGAAGAAAGAGGGAGATTGATCAAAGAATGGGAGACCATCTTACATGAAAGAATTGCAGAAGCCACCTGTGTAGCTTATTTTAGAAGTTTTAAAAAATGTACTTTGGTAATTTGGTTAACAATTTCTGAATTAGTAAAAATAATATATTTTTGTTCAACCTTTCATGTATTTTTTTTCTGTCGATTTCCTTATCTTTATTGCAGTAGCAAATGAGAGGAAGAGAAAATTAAATCCCAGGAGAGTCGGAGCAAATTTTGATCATTGTTCAGATACATCAGATGACTGGCTTCCTTCTTTTGGTAGGGTTTGGAATCATGGACCCCGCTGGAGATCAAGGTGAGGGAAGTCATTTGTGCAGGTCAGAGGTGTGCAAGTTCTTTGAAGAGAGCCCCAAAACTCATTGCTGTGACCCACGAAGGGACCCTACTGAGCCCATTCATCCCTCCCTCCTGTACAAGTGTTAGTCTAACATGAACATCTAGATTCAGTAATATTTTTGCTGTCCCTTTTGGTTTTTTGTGTTAACAAAGGAACCTATGCAGTCAAGTCGGTGTGTGTATGTGTGATGCATGTGTGTGTGTATGCAAGGTATGTGGTGTGATAAGATAATAATATCAAGTGCTCAATTTTTTTCAAACTTGGTTTGTATTTGTATCATAGATGTGCCCTATTGTTTTTGGTGCCTATTTCTTGCATATTAATGAGTGGGCGGGATTTAATATTAAATTCCTGACATGGCAGTATCTTTGCAATGCCTCATCTAATTTGCTTCAAATGTGATAGGAAGGTGTTTTTAGATATTAGGTACAGTACTGTACCTTACCATAGTATTTTTATTTTCAATGACTTTAGCATGATTGGCTTCAGTTTGTGTAAGAATGTACAGAAAATTTAGAATGTTTGTACACGCTGTGGGCAATTAACTTGTAGTGACTGAAATTCCTTTGCTCCATTTTCATGCTATGGATGCTTATGTGTTCCATCAGTCCTCTTCTATCATATCATGGAAGCACTGCCTGAGGTAGTAGTTTCATGATCAAATGAATAAGCAGCAGTGCTGTTGGGAATATTGTAGGTGGTCACACCAAACAAGTTTTGGCTGGACCAGTTTATATCCTCCTGCTTCAGTGTTGATTGATGTAAATGGCTTTTAATTAGAGTGGTGGGCAAGACACAATCAAAGAAAATAAGTCACTTAGTGCTATTACAAGCTGTAGCAGTTCCCTCCAGGGCATATGGTCAGTGTTGGGTGGACTTTAAAGGGGCATAGATGTGATGGGCCATATTGAAATTTTGCAGAATGCCTTCTTCAGGGCTTTAAATAAAAGATTCGCAACTGTTTGTTCTTTGTAAAATGAATGGGATATTGCTGTATATTGGGGGAATCAACATCTTCAGTTCAATGCATTAATTGAAACAGCTTCTTTGATATTTAAGAATCCCAGCATATGATTTTACAGTATGTATTTTCCAAGTACAAGGAACTGTAGTGCCCTTGGACTGTTGTGAAATCATGCAAAATACTTCTCCTCTTACAGATTGTATTTTACACTGTTGATGGTTGGTCACATTGGTGCTATGGAAGTGGTTCCATCTGGTTGTTTGCTATGTTTTGGGTTCAATGTCCAGAATGGGCCTCATGGGCCATTATGTAAAATTATGAAATATGTTTCTCTACAGATTTTATATTACAAAAGTGAGGGTTCATGGTCAGAAATTGGCCATATGGGCTATTGTACAAAATAATGCCAAATGCTCCTTTTACCTCATCATTTACATTATATACTGTACTGTACATCTGTGAAAGGAACCACAGTGCCCATGGGCTCTTGTCTTTTGAAATGTTCAACCTTCTTTGCTCACTTTCTTCTTTTCACTGAATGATGCAAGAGCAATGTTAGTCTTTCAAACCCAGTGTACCTGCCTAGACACAACTAATGAAAGATAACCAACAACTGTGAGATTCTGAAAGATGTAACCAACAACTGTGAGATTCTGTGTATATAGACTGCTGGAAGTAAACTTATAGTCTTAAGGTCCTCTAACAGCTTAAAGTGATTGCGTGTGTACTGAAAAACCAAAAAGATAAGATTATGTTTGATCTTAACTTTGTCTTTATTTTTAAATGTACACGTGAGGTTGTACATGAACAGACCATGTCTTTCAATGAAGGAAAATGACAGTAACTACTTCGAAAAGTAACGGGATTGGCATAGACACAGTAAAACACAGAAATCATGTTTGAAAATTAACGGTTCTTACTATAACCACCTATATAATGAATATGCAACAGTACAGGTCTCACTAGTGTGTCAAAAACATACTACTCAAGTCGTCGCTCCTTGGTAGGTATCGGGAATTGTAGCATTTGGTGAAAGGAAACCCTGTATTTACAAATAATCTACGAACTGAACACAACCTTGCCCGTGGCGTCAGTGATCCTGAGTTGTTACCTGAATATTCAATACTAGTATACTTCCCATTAGCTTGCTCAAAGAAGCACACCAAGCACACCGTTGGTTTGAATGAAAACTGTCAACCATTACATTATCGTATATTATACTTCTTGTCGTTATTATTAGAAGAATTTGAACTCGTATGGCAAAATTAACCAGCTGAAACCTACTTATTTTCCCAGATTGTCTGAATGTTGTAATTAAAAGCCTTACCAAACTTTTGGAGATGACAATTTCAATGCTTTTACTTTTTGCCTACGCACGCAGTCACTTTAAAAAATGAACAATGACAAAAAATTGTCTTATTTTGTTGAGAATACTCTTGTTTCATGGGGGATGATCATTTTGTTTCATTATTTATATTTTGAGCCAGATAGTAACTTCAAGTTGCGGTCAACATGACAAGGTGAGGACTGTAAAACGGACAAATTGAAAATTGTTATGTGTACCAAACTCGGCTGTGGACTGTTGGATACACAGCCCTTGGTTAGGTAGTACATCTAAAGGACTGTTTCACGTCACATATGTTGCAAATCAGACAAAATTTTCTATTAAAGTAGTCTTACTCTGTACAGCACCATGTAGGTTACTTTAAGTCTAGTTTAGAAGACAATTACACTTTTTACCTTCCATTTCAAAAAATAAAAACAAAAAACAAAATTACATAATTTGTTTGTAAGCCATGAGAGTGCCCTCAATATGTGTCACATAAGTTACGCAGAACAGTTAGCATTTTAATACTTTTTTTACGAAATTTAAAAATACTGTTAAGTGCTGAGACAAAGTGAGCCATTTGTTGTTATGGTCAACATCAAAGACATTAAAACATAGTCATGAATATGCAGTGCTTTTGGTTTCATACATTCTGAATTGTGTAACTTGTTTAATGTTTGTTAGTGAATCTTTGGATCCTGGTAGTAGTTTCAACACTGAATCCTTTCATCGTCAGTTGGGTATTCATGTACAACAGGTAACTGGCACAGATACATACCACAACAACTGAAATACAATCTGCCCTATGGTCATGAGAAAGTGTGAAATGCTTCACATACACCATAACCCTCATGTTCTCGGTATTGCAGCTCTGTCCGATCGAATTGCAGGAATCGATCTTCGAAGCTCAAACATCGTACTGCAGCGCTGAAATGATTCAGCCACCAAGTTATGCATTTTAAATTTCGTGCCCCATGTGACCACTTGCTATGAAATGGCCCTAAAACAGAACAAATCAAAATGAAAACATTGCTGATATCAGGTTGTACACAATTGTAGATATGACTTTTCCCCTGAGAGAGACTTTGGTAGAATTTAAACTAGTGACCGACAAATATTTTGCCAGTTTTTTGGATTGCACAATCCAGCTACAGTAGTTTGTTTTTCTTTTTTTTTCCTTTTTTTGTAGAGGGGGGGTGGGTTACAGCACCCTCTTGTGTATGCTATTGTTCCAGAGAAGTGGGTCACTACCAGTGTACCAAAAGGAGGGTTTGTTCAATTTGTTGAAAAGGAGGTTACAATTACTGCTTAGTGATTTTTTTTATTGTGCAGCATTATGGATATTCTCTAAGAAGGTGAAATTCTGTACAGTTTGTAAACACACCAACACACACGTAGTGCAAATACACCATCGACCTCTTGAACCACTTCAAACATGCAAAGTACATTCCATTTTAATATATAAAATGCATGAAAACAGAAGAGTTGTGCCAGTGAAAGATTGTATTAAAAGAAAATATAAGTGCCTGTTATTTCTGTATTTTACTATCTCCTATGCTCTGATCTCTTTCATTACGTCCTTTTTTTTCTTTTTATGTTCTTTAAACTGTACATTATGTTTATTTGGGGTTTTTTGTACTATTCTGTGTGACCTTTGTAGAACTGGCTTCCGTGGTATTACTCTTCTAGTTTTAAGTGGTTCCAGCGAATTCCTCTCAGGCCTTTTTATCTTCTTCCTTTTGTTTTTGTTGTCTTTATATATTTTCTACAATTATAGAAAACAGTACAAAAGCGAAGCGAAGAGTGACATGAAGAAAAAGTGATGAGCTAAGAAGAACTTCCAGTCCAAGATGTAAAACATTTGTCCTTTGAGTCTTGCCGTACATTCTCAATGCTGTAGTTTCGAATGCATGACATCTTAGTACAGTAGTCAGGCATAAGTGGATGAAAACTTGCTTTTTCTAACCTTTTTGTCAGTAATATGAGCCATCCATAATGTTGAACTGTCAGTGATGGTTTTCTCTTACCATCTGTTGTATACCAATGCATACATTGTCTAGTGCACCATCAAGTTGTTTGTAAACTTACTCCATTGTCCATTGGCAATCAAAAGACATGGTCGACTGGACATCATTGGTTATGATTTAATTTCAGACATCAGTTTCAAATTGACTTCTCTATCTGTCCTGTGAAAACATCATGTGCAGTTGTGTCATTTATAAGGATTATTTTGGCACTTTATATCTCTGTACTTTTTATTTATTTATCATTTTTAGTTTTTAGATCAACTTCCAGAGCCAAAGTATTGAAACTTTATATTTTCCAGTTTTACTTCCTTTTGATATAAATATCACCATCCACTCCCACCCCTGAGTTCCCTCGTTTACAAGTGGTAGTTGACTTGAAGTTAAGAAAGAAAAAAAATGGCTCTGTATTTAGTGTCATGAGGCTAACAAAACTAAACAGAAATGTCAGCCACAGTTGAAAAGAAAAGCCACAGTTGAAAAAAAAATTGAATGATAAAGCTTGAAACTTAAGGAGGTGAAAGGGCTCCATCCCTACTCTCTGGTCTCTTATTGTTCTGTTACAAAACAAGGACTTTTTTTGAGCCGATATTTGATGTTGCTTGATGTTTTGTAATTGTTGTTGAAATGTTACTCATGCTGTAGTTCAGGGTATGGGACCTTACCTTTGACTTAATCAGAAAGTGTCAGTGAGGATGGGTGAAAATGGAAGAAAGTGAACTTTTTATTGTGAAGTTTTGCCCAGTTATAATCATATGAATTTCTTTATGTTGAGTAATACTTTTCGCAGTTAAATGTGACGCAGTATGTTTGTAACAAACAGATAGTTACCGTTTAACCAACACTCTGAATTGTCTAGCCCTAACCATTTCATTCTAGGCAGTTTTCGTGGTGCTGTGGTTTGCAGTGTTTTACTGAAGTGTGCAACTTCAGTTGAAGTATGCTATCACTCAGATTGCAACCGTAGGAGCTTTGGCTTAAAAGTATTTAGATGTCCTCATCATCTGAAGGTAAAGTGTTTGATATTCAGCACTGTGAAAGTCTATTAGCCGCCATGAAAACTATGTTACTGTGTTACCGTCAACAGATGGTAGACGATACTCAATCAAACCAGGGAGTTGTGATTAGACTTCCTGTAGTCTTAGACCTGAGAAGGAAAGAACACGAGTTTCATAACAGATAAAGGCCTACCACTATTTAATAATATAGAGAAGAGTAAACAGCAAATAAAGGTTGCAATTAAGGATATCGCATGAAAATATCTATGCAGTATATGTAAGATGGGTCGTTTTAAAAGGGGGTGTGTATGTTTCTAGGTATAATCAGAAAGAAGATGTGAATGTGGTTTGGTAGGGTACATGGGTAGCCTAACCTTAAAGGACACCGCATATCTGTGCAAATTTATATTATGAATCTGAAAAAAAAAAAAAATGTACCCATACCGATACCCTACATAAATTAGGTGGATAACCTTGAAGGATGTATCTATGTGATAAATATATGTGAGTATAATCTAATAGCAATATCTTAACTTCTCAGTATTTATTGTCACGGAATGGCGACAGAAAGGAATGCTAATAAAAATGTACCCAAATAGACGATACATGGAACAAGAGTGTTGATTTAAGTTTCGATTAGAATATAAATACTCTTTCAGACTCCAGGTTCAGACAGATTTCGATTACAATGGTCAAGTTTGACTAGACTGAAATGATAAAGGTGATCAATTAATTACAACTTAACAACTAGACTTAACTATCTGGTTGGTATCTGCTAACACAGTTCTGGGCCTTGACCTTTTGAACTTTACTGCAGTGCTCATGTAATGGCTAGTGCTTACTTACGCGACCACAGGGCTGGTATGACTAGAGACGGCGTGGAATACGACTGGCGATTAACTTTAGCCTCAGCAATGGGGATGATAGATGAAGCAGTGTTCCAGAATGGTGGAATGTGACAAGGGCTGCGAATGTAAAGAGAGTGTAGGCTAGGCGGACGTGACATCAGGCGATGAAGCATGGAGTATTGTGCACTCAATAAGTACACTACAAAGTTGACTTGTAGTAGGTAAACCAGTAGATAAATAAGTAGGTAGATCAAGTGGAAATATTCTTCAAAACCTCTCAGTTCTAGGATGGTATATATATATTATAAATATATATTATATATATATGTACATACATATATATACCTTTCTCCGAGTAAGATTTGATTGTCTTATAGTTGAGTATCAGTTTTGTGGTGATCGGACGTCAAGATAATTTTCACGTTGGCAATAGGATGACGAGTCAGCTAAATGACTAATAGCCCATCTTAAAATCTGTTGTAGAATCTGTCGTGCAAGACCAGTGTGTTAATTCACACCCTACGTATGACCTTTACATGTTGACGTAAATTTACGTCTTCTATCTCAGTCGATAAACAAATAGTGGCTAGTTATTTTTCTTTTTAGACCTAATAACCAATTGGACAACACAATGCTTCATTGTGAGCATTTAAACGCTAAAAAAAACTTCATATTAGAGTTTGTAAATGTTTAGATTCTGTTGCTTAACCAAGTTATTCAACTGTCACTGGTCAAGGCAATTAACTTTTTAGAGTCTTACAAGTCAAACCAGATAAAATTAAAGATAGCGGATCAAGTGAATTTCAAGGTCACAGAATAATGTAACCAAAGGATTGCTCTTGTTAATTTATACCCACGATTTTCTTCAACTGAACGACAGGTAGTTTCTGTTTTACTATGTAAAATTAACCACCATGAAAAGAGAGGCTATTTTTTTATTGGTCACTTAACGTTGGCATTTTGTTTAAGGATAGCCCAGTTTTGTTGAAATGAATATAACACCCGTTGGTGGTACCAGCTATAATACTTTAGTGATACCCATTGCTAACTAAAGACGTTGGCAGTATTTCGTGAATTTGCTAATTTAGAAAGTAATACTGCACCCTTGAGTTGAAGTATGATGAATCTTTAAATGTCCGTGTGTATGTATAGCTTGAGTGATTTATGACGTCACCGGTACCAGACTTCTCAACAAACCATACAGACAAAAGTCAATTTCTATAAAAACAGTGTGTTCGTCGAGAAGATTAGGCCTACTTGCAGAAATAAAAATCCTGGTTAAAACTATAAAATGTTAGTACATTATTTTTTTTTTTTTTGGGGGGGGGGGTAAAGAGTCAGTCGTTCCACAGGGGTAGTCTTTAGGTGCAATTAAGATGTCTGTAGGAGAGTGTTTATTACAACACACACTAAAGAATGGGCTAATGATTATGTATAGTTTATACACCTGAATACCTTTGGGCGCCGATACCTAAGGTAATATGCAAGTTATATGCATACTACCACTGAGCATACACTAATCCCGGAGAAAATCTATGTACTGCAGAACTGTTACTGAGAAGCAACACTGCTCATGAGTGAGATGACTTCGCAACTGTAGGTCAGTTATAAACATGATTTATTTGAGCAATCATGGTTATAGAAAAAAAAAAAACAACTTTTCAGTCAATTTGGAAATGTTTCCTTACAATTACCGATTGATGAGATAGATCCTCTTTCAGCACGGGAGAAACTAACAAAGAAATAAGTCACGTGGGTGAACAAACAGAAGTCAAACACAGAATAAACAAAGTTAAAAACGACATGAACGGAACGGTATGAACTGTATTTTTACTTCAACTAAAACTTAACTGAAAGTTAAACCCAAAAATACAAATATCAACTGCACACCCCGCCTATCAGGCAACACACAAGTTGTGAATAAAAAAGTAACAGAATAATAAAACCATCACTACATTACTTATTCATGATTCTAGACTTCGTGGTAATTATTGCGTATTCATGATAAACTATTACACTAACTTTTCTGAGAGTATAATTGCTTCTAAAATAGGGGCCTAGTCTTACTCAAGGACAAATTGCTGCTGGTAGATTTAGTACATCCAGGAGTATACTTGTCTCCTTCAGGTAGTGTTTACGCTGAGGTTATTTCGTATAAGTTTCACTAATCTTCCGTGAATTTCTTGGACATCAACTGTCAACAGGAATTAACGTTATTTTGCAAAATCATAGCACCTACTGAGAAAGGTAAATAAATAGATCGCACAAGATTTAGTCTAAGATTACATTGACAATACTGATTGCAAAAGTGCCATAAGTTCAGTGACTCAATTCGCACGTTAGATCGCTTGTTAGAGGGTTAGCTAGTTGAATAGGTAAGAGGCATTAATCCAGTAAAGGGATAAAAGGTCGAAAGAAAACACCGTGTAATTCGAACTACCTAGGTTACAAAATCTATCCAACACACCACAATTGTGCGGGAATTGAGGTCAAAATGGTTACCGATTGGGGCCCGATCTGTGTGCACTGGGTTTTCATTTAGCTCTAATTTGGCTACTTCAGCCCAGTTAATATAAACTGGTTCCAAATTTGGCGGAAATGAGTTGACAGCGCCATCTCTCCTATCTCTCTCATTGACCTAATTGGGCCTCAGTTGGAACTCATGGTTAATGGTCAACCACAGCCCAAGCCCAACCTTCCGAAGTAAAACCCAACTTGGGCCCAATATAGGGCTTGGTCGCTGGGTCTAACTTACAAATATCACATAATCAATATGTAGATAGAAATGTGTATGGCATTCTAATGTAAAATGAGGTTAAAGGCCAAAAAAGAGAGATATATTATGAAATTTCAGTGGTGGAGAGAAGAAAGTAAAAGGAAAGATATGCACCGTTACAACAATCAAGCGTTATGCATTAAGGTTATCACGATTACTGGATAAGTAAAAATGACATTCGCTGTATAGTAGACAATGATTAGTAGAGACCATTTCAGAATACTGCCACTTCTCTCCTGTTGTACAGTCGTGGCGTATGCGTTTTAATGTTAATCGTAACTCATGATATCGCTTTCCTAACTTCTAATCTGAGCGTACCATGTAACGAAACAGGTTATGCAGAGGATATACCTTACAGAACTATAGGAACTGGTTTTAGTTGAAGAAACAGTATTGTGTTAGGTTATAGCTATGAAGAAAGCGCGGAGTTAGACAAGTATCAATACAAAAATGACCGAAATTATTGATTCTGTTTTAAGGATTTTACTTTTAGGTTTCAATCTTTTCACGTTCCGATACGGCTCGCGGTCACACAGGCCCTGGAGGCACAGCACCACTCATTCATTGGTTGGTTCGCAGGCTAAACGATTCATATGTTAGTTCTGGCCAGCATCATCCAAGGTATTTTACTAGCAAGCATGTGTCGCTTTAGTAGGCCTATATAGTCTATGCATAAAGTTTCGCTGATGTTATGAATGTAAAAGCTGGGTTTGTCTGGCACTGTAACTTTGGTGTGTACTGAACATTAAGACTGTAAGAGGAAAATTTTTGAGAGTGTGTAATTTATCACTATGTAAAAGATTCTTATTTGATCATAGTAATATAAGGTGTTAAGTCAGCCTGTGCAAGAGTGCCAATTTAAACATGTCCCAGAAGGATACTTGCACCCCGATAAAGGGATCAACTAAAATATAACATTATTGTAATTCTGTAATGAAAAGCACTCAAGGTTATGATTTAAGGTATTCATAGAAGTCACACTTCAAAGGAGGAGGATCACTACAATGGTCAGTGTGATGATGACATTAATGTTATATATGTGAGGAGATCACCTACAGGGTAATATGCTTTCATGTAGGTAAGAAATCTGTAGAGTTCGTTTCTACTCTGTGTATGTATGCGTGTGTAGGAGGGTGACCAACCGTTTTCCTGCGTATCTTGAGCATCTGTAGTGACGTGAAGAATTAAATAGTCAAAGGTCCACCTCATTAGTTTGTGCTTAGGCTACCCCAGGTTTATCCGGCCCTATATATGTAGGCAAGGGTGCAGTATATGTTTGAACCGAAGCACACTTCCTGGGGTTACTGATCCGTTGTATGAACGTTCCGGATTATGATGGAATACAGGCAGGCTGGAATGTAAACTGCGAAGGAATAAACTAGGAGTTTACCGATGTAGTTTTTCGCGGTCTGCAGATCCGGTGGCCGATTATTTTATCCTATATATATTCGATTTGATATTTTCGCTATCAATCATGTTTGCTCCTGAAAAACGTTTCATTCTATTCATGATGTAGCGGAGTGGCGTGTTCTTATCACGATTCCAAGATAATCACAATTTACAGGCATATTTTTTTTTACCTTTTTAGTTGTAAACTTTCCGCCATAGGGCATCTCTTAATTGCTATCTTTGTTCACGGATTAATACTTCCCCTGTAACATCCGGGAAACATCGACATCCACATGTAGCCGTTCAGATGTTTTACCGATACCGGTGGATATGGGCACGATCCCATTATTGGTTAATCCCTAGAATATACTTTAAAGTAACGTTTGGTTTGAGAAGAGACGTTGTCGCTGCTGAATAGCCTCCCCAGTTTTGGGTACTAATATATATTTACACCTACTCCAGTAATAAAAGGTTGAGTAATTACGCTTGACCGCGTCGCATGCATTACCAGCCTAGCATAATGCACGATCGGGGTTTAATACAAGCGACGCGTGAGGTCGCACTGGGCAAGTGAATCCAGCCATGACAGTATCAATGGATGGACCGCCTTATAATACATTGAATACACATCCAGGTCCAGCATTACTTTGTTCATACATACAAAATTGATGTGATATAGATTTTGATTAAAAAAGAAAAGACGAAAACGAAAGGAAAATTTGAGTTTGTAAATATCCGCATATCTATTAAAAACGAACCCCCAAAAAAGGCACAAAAGAATCACAACATGCAATATTTATGCGCCATAGAAAAATACCACCTGTCAATTGTTATGCGTTAAGATAACAGACGACAAAACTCTGCCGATCTACTTTGATGTTATTATTCGACGATGATTTTACTCTTTAATTGACCACTGACTCTTTTAATGATCACCAAACAGTCAGTAAATTGGCTAATAGGAGTTGAGGATTCTTCCCAAGAATGCATGAATAAGCGATGAAACATAGCGTAATTGCCTGGATCTGAACAAGCAGACTAAAAAAAAGGTAAGCTACTGAAATGGGAGTCGGCATTCAACTAACTCTTATTGCTGGCGTTTTGAGAATTTGTTATTGTCATTGTTTAAACTTATCACAATTATGGTGGGGGGGGGGGGCTCAGGTTATGAAATATATAGTTCAAAAATATGACATGTATGGAAGGGTCAGTCGTTACATTTACGGTTAAAAGTCATTGCATTTATAGTAGCTATATTATTTATGGTTAAAATTATTACATATTTGGTGGGTATCACATTTATGGTTATAATCACGTTTGTGGGGGGTATGTAAATAGTGTGCACGCTTGTAGTGATTCACAGTACAGGTTTAGTGTACCAGAAAGAGTTAAAGGGAAACAGGGCGTTAACATGCACCAACAAGTCTTACAAACAAAAACAACTATATAATCGCTGTTATACCACCCAGACTCATCACCAAACATCTGCAAAAGCTTCATATTCTCGAAGAAAAAATTAAGGTGAGTTACGTAAGATAAATCGTGTAATTTTTGGAATCTTAGGTGAACATATTAATTGTGAGCAACAGGAATAATTGATTTTTTTTAACTGTGAGAAGAAAAGAAGCTGTGTCAGTATTCTGCCTCATTTTGAATAGTCTATCATTGTGTGCACACAAGAATTGGTTTTAAACGTACCATTTTTTTTCCTTGTAAAAAAGCGACCTATTTCTCTTTAAGGGCCATCGTAAATAAAAAAGAAGAAAAAAAAATATAATGGCAAACTGCGTTGTAGTAGAATGAAATTGCACTCGACAGAGACCAGAAAACCTGAAAAAAATATTTGTGGACAAATTCCAGTAACTCAGAATTTCCAACAGCTTGTTGGGAGACAGTAATCATCTGTAGTATGCTCTTCTGGTTTTTGTTCCATTTAAAGGACTGTGATCTTTAGCAGTAGCCACAATTAGTGAAACTCAAAGAAATGTGTTTTAAAAAGCGAGCGCCCTCTATTCAACTTTTTCAGCCGATAGAATGTTACAGTCGATTCTGTTAATCCGACGGGTGTCCAACCAATTGTACTTTTTATTCCTGGACGATGTTACCATACCAAATGAAATATAAAATGTGCTTAAGTATGACCATACTTTTTCTGTTACTTTTTACAACTTATGTTTAACGAGTTGAGTTAACCTGACTTCGAGGATTAATTTCATATAATGAATATATTTTTAAGATACTTTGATATACGTTAAAATATATGTGTCTAGACGTGTTTTTGCAAGTGACTCGCTGTCGCTGACTAAATATATAGATGCTCAATTTCTCCACTGCTGTTACATTTTAATGCAATATTAAAATGTCCATAGTCCAATTTGATTAACATTTGGAGGACATAGTAACAATTCCGAGTGTAATCTCTCTTCAAGTGATACAGCGAATGTTTAGTCACATGCTGAAGTTGTTATAGTATGTTTTCATGAAACATGGGAAAAAAATAACACCACATGAACTTGAGTGTAGCCATTTGCAACAGTTACCATGAGCCATAACCAGAACCAGAAATTTGGGGCGTAGCCATTATTTTCAACAATTACGATGAGACGTCACCAGAACCAGAGCCTAAGTCAGATTCATCGATTACCAGAAATGGACCTCGAAAACGATCGCAATCAAATTGAAAAAATGGACAGCGTTGAGAGCAGTCCTGTCCCCAAAGTCCTTTGTGACACGCTGTGAGAGAGATATCAAGAATAAAGCGTAGTCATGATGGCGTAGTAGTTACGTAGATAGTCGATACTTTCAAAATCTGGTTAGAAGCTAGTGAATATACCAGACAGTCTGCCAATTTTCATCCTGTTTCAGTCGATCAAAACTGTCATAAAAAGAGCCTCAAATAGTCGTCAACTTTTGTCTGGAATATGCTGTCCCCAAATTTAATACTTTCCTAGGACATAAACAAAAGAATTTCAGGTCCTCGGACAGAATTTTCAAAGATTTCTCAAGTCCACAGAAAAACAACAATAGAGAATGTATTATTAAGGGTGGGGTTCAGGGAGCAACCAGAAAGCAAACGTCAATGAAGTCCACAGTACATTTGTAATGTCGACTTGTATGTGAGTGATGTGATATGAAACCATGACGTCACAATAGGCCTGTAACTTACGTTGATCACAGTTATTCCCCATCCAGCCTGCCGCGCACTTACATCCGAATAAGTCTCCATAACAGATCAACAGTCCTCTACATTTGGTATTACTACCTTCCAGATCTTCACACAACACACTTTTGTCTCCAGTGGAAGCAAGAGGATATTCAGACGGACTACTCCCTTCCACCAGATCTAAAAAATAGCAAAGACAAAACAAAAATCACAGAAGGTTTCCTTGTGACAATTCTCTCTCTCTCTCTCTCTCTCTCTCTCTCTCTCTCTCTCTCTCTCTCTCTCTCTCTCTCTCTCTCTCTCTCTCTCTCTCTCTATCTATCTATCTATCTATCTATCTATCTATCTATCTATCTATCTATCTATCTATCTATCTATATGGAGAGCCGTCGTGAATGATAACTCCCCGCGTCTCCAACAAACCACATTGCATTCGGTAAAGCACAGGTTCACTGAGAAAAGATAACTTATATTATATGTCTATAATAAGATATGCAATACCATGAACGTTATCCCAGGTAAAGTGTTCAATGTAAACAGAGCATTACAGAATTTAAATCGAATCGCACTAACTAGGTATTAAGCACAAGTACTACAAATTTGTTTCGTGATTTTATATCACTCGTCAGGTGCTACACACACACACACATATTTGTTAGACAATTCCCAATAACTGAGAATTTCCTGGAGCCGGTTGCTGTTGGCTAATACTTGGTGTATTGTCTGTATCAGTACGCTATGTAATCAGTTCCTTTTTTTCTTTTTTAGGAGACAGTGATCTTTAACCGCGGTTACTATTGAGACACTTAGAAAATGAAAAAAGAAAGTACCAGTTATATTTTACAGAGCAAGTACACTCCATTTCAGTCCTTTGTTCCTTACAACGTTACCATCGATTATTCTAATCCGACGGTTTTTCTTTTATGCTTGGACAATGTTTTACCATTCTTTTAAACAGTTACCATGGGCCATCACCAGAGCCATGGTTTAATTCAGATTCATCAATTTCGATAATTGGACCTCGAAAACGATCGCAGTCAAGGTAAAACGTTGGACATCGTTGAGAGCAGTCTTGTCCCCAAAATCCTTTGTGACATGCTGCGAGAAAAATATTAAGAATCAGACTGAGACACAATGACGTAACAGTTACGTAAAAAGATGATACCTTCAAAGTCTGAGCTGTTGTTAGTGGATATGCCCTAATGTGCTTATTCGCAATAATTCCGAACTATTTATCACATTTTCTTTTTGTCTTGTTATTGGACTTAATTCACTCCCGCCTTAAAATCAGCGCACGGGTACACTCCCAATGAACACCGAAGTCTATCAGTGTCTACCCTTAGACACCACAAGATGATATAAGGATTCAGCAACCGTTTCAAAGAGTACCCTCATACACTGAAAGTTTTTCTTGATGTCAAATTTCAAATCAAAATCTATTTACCCATCCTCAGTGACGATCCTGTTTATGGGTTACACATGATTCCCTTGTGTACTTTAATGGGAACCTATCTAGTAATGTTACACAGTGAAAACTTTCCCCAGGCAATATCAAGGTCAGGTGGGATATGTAACGCCCAGGCTGATTTATTTTAATCTGATGATCCAACTGAACTTGGAGCTTCACACGTAGGTGCACTAAAGCAATGACTGTTCATCTTACTTCTCCTTCGATTCTTCTCAAAAAGATTTCAAATTTAGTAATCTACCAACATCAGTACTTGCGAAATGTTTGACACAATATTATTTCATCTCTCATTTTTTTTGTTATCAGAGCGTTTAAGATGACGTTACAGGTAAAGCAGTGGCGCATATAATGGGGTCAGAGGGCAACTTGTTCCTCCTGGACAAAAATTTGGAAAAATCTCGGAAAATTCAAGAAATTTGGGGAAACTGTAATACCTTTTCCATGGGTCAAGATTTTACCATTAGTTTTAAGATCAAGCTGGACCCATGTAACCTTAAAAAGGTGGGGAAAATTTCATATCTTTCCCCCTTCTCCTCACTGGAAAAATCCTAGCAACGGCTCTGAAATAACTTTTGGTCCACTGCATTCACTTCACGAGAATTCGGTACAAAGTTCAAGGGTTGTTCTTCATTACCCATGCAAAAGGCGATTTGGATAACAAAAATCAACTAATATTCAATTTTGCGTTTCCTTTTCATAGACGCGTTTTCTTTTAGAAATGTTGGCAGGTTCGTCTGATATGTGGCAACGAGTTGATCACAATTGCGTGTATGATGCTCTTGTAGTGTTAGTGAGACATCATAGCTACACATTGGGGCATACGTGTTCAAACTGGAAGGGCTGCCAAAATTTGTCCAACCTCCATGGCCAATAAAGGGCGATTTTCAAAAAGTCTGACATAAACCGATACATGAGTGTATTCTAGGAACAAGAAATCTTTTGGAGTACCAAAAATAGGTTTGGAACACGACATGTACATACCACAATCATCAGGATTAATTGAAGGTGAGAGTGGTTTGGTTGTGAAGGTTAGGTGTCCTGGGGAAGCAGGGGAGGGACCAGGAGAGTTATAACAAATGAGTTTATTCTCTTCGTTTTGAGTGTGAATAGATTCACTTCAAAAGGGAATAAGTATGTGTTCTCATACTTCCCAACTATCTCTCCTCCAGGGAAATAACGGTTGCAATGACAAAGATGCTAGAGCCCTCTATAGTAAAACTTTAAAGACATGACATGGTCTAGTCACGTTTCACAAGACAGTGTCTTCACCACTTCTGTAGAAGGGCATTGGCTTCATCACACTGAGGAGGTAATTTTTTTAAGTTTAGTAATTTTTGGAGTTTGATCAAGACATATCATCTCTTTTGGATGTATTAGACTGTGTAGAGACATTGGGGTAGAGTGTGGAATACTCAACTTATAACACCATATCACGTTCAGTGAACCTGTTGAGTGTGAGTGCAAGAGCAGTGGGTGTGGTGGTAGATGTATATGCCAAGGAGCCTACTGAACATAGATCATGTATTGAGTTGTGTATGTGCGATTATTAGAAGTGAGTATCCAGGGAAAAGTACTCAGGTATAGCAGTCACGTCAGTTATGTTATTAAACAGAGGCTCTTAAGTTGACGATTCTTGCAAAAGCTGTAGATGAGAAGTGTTGTCAAGATTCCTTTACGGTACAGAAGAAACGTGAGTGGTCGGTGGGTGGATACAATTTTTTGCAACAAAGCAGACGTAAAATCGTATCTCAAAGCGTAAGGAAATGTGGAGTCATACAGTCATAAGGGACGAGCTTTTTCCCGTTATTCCGCATGGCAAAATACACCTTACTCGTCAAAAAGTTCACCTTTAAAAGATTATTTTCACAAATTTCTCTAATGGCTTGGTTATTGTGAAACTGATTCCCTTGGTCCCTTGCTTTTGCCGCCCTTGTTTTAGGTCACGTTTCAATTCAACTGCACAGGGAATCACAGTTGATATATCGAATGATAACACTAGTTATAATTTTGAAAAGCACCCTCATGTTGGAATGTATACTATGTACATGTGTGAATATTCTTTGCCTGTACACTCTTACATCTTGCGTGAATAAGAGAAGTGACTTGAAGGACCCAGTTAGACTAAAAATCCTAACATTTCATGATTTTAACCACCATTTTGAGAAGCGCCCTCCAATTTCTGAAGTGTGCGCTCAAATTGTGACAGCCAATCCAAATTGTATTTGACCTACAGAGTTACCAAAAACCTTTGGCGCTTTTGTCCAGTTGTCCACATTAATTCTCTACGCTGCCTGACTACTTGATATTAAGCATGAATTAGTCACAGTATAACTTATGCTGGTCACACGTATTTCCAGTCCACCCTGTTCGGAGATCTCAAATGTGTGTGTATGATGCCCTATAGTGCGATATTAAATCATGACGTCACACTATAAGTTCCGTTGATTACAGGTATTTCCTGTCCCGCCTGGTGTGAGCTAATTACGTATGTTTTGTATATGATTTTCATATAGTACGATATGGTCATTATATCATTATAAAGCTTACGTTCGTCACAATTATTCCCCATCCAGCCTGCGGCGCATTTACATCCGAATAAGTCTCCATAACAGATCAATAGTCCTCTGCATTTGGAATTACTACCTTCCAGATCTTCACACAACAGGCTTTTGTCTCCAATGGATACAAGAGGATATTCAGAAAGACTTGTCCCTTCCTCCAAGTCTAAGAAAATTAACAAAGACAATAAAAAAATCAAGTCTGGACACTCTGGTAAAAATTCAAACAGCTATATTAATTTAAAAATCTTTGTAACAATTCCTTAAATATGTAAAACTTATATACGGTTCAGCTATATATATTTTTTGCTTCCTGAAGAGACCATTAAAAGAAAGGTATCTGAATTGTCCCTCGGCAATCGGTTCAAAGGTTTTAATCCTTTCAGCAAGAACCGAACAAGACCTATATAAAGAAACACTTTTTTAGTGAAATTAAAAGAGACCTTGAAACAGTCACCAGTGAACAAGGTTATATGTTATAGAAATCAGTAGCACATATTTAGTGTGGCCATTTATGTAAGGGCTTTTTGAATTTGTTCTATGCATTGTTTACCTCTTGCGCTGAAAAAGAGACCATTGTAACCGCAAAACTTCTTATATTTTGTTTTCTGTAATACTTTTGTCAATTGTACTCCTTTGGAACTTTCCGTTGACACATTTTCTGTATTTGTCCTTGAAGGAATTGCTAGGGAAATTGATACGAGGGTTAGTTGTGTGGACACGTGGCAGTCTTCATGGAACTCGTTCAATTTAGTGAAAAGGATCGGAATTCGACAATGTTATGATAAAACGACACTGAAAAAGCCAAAAATTTAAACCCTAAACTAAAGAAAATCTGAGTCTCCCACACTGCTAGAAGAAACTGTTAAAGGGTTTCTTAAATTCCAGGCAGTCAGGCATCACCACAAGCTTCCTTTTATTGGGCTAGGGGTAACTTAAATTCTCAATTGGTTCTATTCTTTGATTGACAACAAATCTGAGAGATGCAGAATAGCTCATATTACAAAGCATGCACGGGGCCAGTGTTTTGATTACACATGTAGTGTTTTATAGCGAGGGTGGGGACTAGAAGCAAATGATTGGGAGAATTCTCTGGAGCGATGAGTCACTCCCTCAAAAGGCACTAACATTTTTAGATATTTTAATCAAATTAGGCAGAAATATCTCCATTCGTTCCACATCCCTCGACGAGATTTATCACTAACGTCCGACCTACAGGCCGGGTCTCTCTTGAACTTGAATATGTGACATGTAGAAAACATTTACTACACCGTTGAAAAAAAAAAAAAAAAACGTCACTAAGACCTTAGGCATCAACACGATGAACAACAACCTTGGGTCAAATCACCGCGTAGTCATCTAAGCTCAAGGGACTTAACGTTAAGTACTTTCAATCAGCTGGAAGGGTACTCACAGCCTCTCACTAATCAGCCCACTAGCTATATTTGAAACCTTTTGTAACATATAGTGCATGTATACGTATATGTGTATAGATGTGGCAGCTTCACGGTTAAATAAACGTGAAAAGCAAAACACTTTTCAACAAAGGGTATTAATTCGTTGAAAGTATGCCTTAATGCATGATAAATGCATATATGGGTAACACTCTTAAAAAGGCAATGCATAAGGATGACGCTGAGCTTTTTCAGATGTTTTCAGCGTCGTCGGCAGATTTTTCACGGGGGGGGGGGGGGGGGGCACTTGGAGCACAGTGATTGTGTAAGAGAACACTACCAGTCACTTCTCTTCCGGAGCTCTATAGCGCGAAGAGGGAGGCCTTTAATGATTGTGGTTTAGGTGTCCACTTTATGGCCGTGGTGGGGTCCAGAACCAAAAGTCGTGCGGGAGGTCCAGGGGAGGCCATGGGTTTCATGGTATTTGTGATGTATTAAAGTCATCATTTTAAATTTGAAGGTAATTCTATCGTCTATAGATGCAGGTTTATAACCAACGCTGGATACCTTCAATTCAAGGGGCAAAGTCCCATCGTCATCTGAGGATAAATTTTATTGATCAAACATCTTAGATCAAAATGTGAGTTGAACAACTTCTGAATTTTCTGTAGACAGTTGTTCTGTTTATTTTTGAACTCCCAAATCTTACTTGCGGGGTACATGTGTGACGAACTTTCCCAGGGGAATTACCACTGCCACCCCCCCTCGCCTCGGCAAAGCTACTGGACTTTCGTTTTTGTTTGTTTGAGGTGAAAATAATAGCCCATTACCAAAATAAATCATGGATGGCAACACAATTGTCTCATGACTCTGCACTGCAATGCATTTGATATGCAAACTGAGCTACAGAAATCATTCTAAATAAAACCATTTGAACTATCCAACAACGTTGGAAATTCGTAATGTCGACAAGTCAATGTTCTTGCAGTCAAATCTCATGTCATTTTCCAGCAAGTCAAGTCACAAGTCGTCTGTTTTCCAAAAGCGGCAAGTCGAGTCACAAGTCATTTCCTTTCAAGTCAAGTCACAAGTTAAAAAAACAAAAAATGGGGACTCGAGTCGACTCGAGTGAGAAGTCAGTGACTCGAGTCACCAACTCTGCAGAAATGACACCGTACGGCCACATTCTCTACTGCAGGCACCCCTCCCCCAACCGGCCATAGTCAATAAAATTTAAACTTTGACAAATATAAACAAAAGTACATGGTAGGTCTCTTACTGTATACACAATTTTGTCCATTTTCTTCTCCGAAGAACAGCATAGGACAGATGCAGCGATCCTCAAACTCTTTACCGACTCCTCCGTTCAAGCACCTGATAGAGCGAGTCTTACAAGACGAGGTGGTGGTGTTGTAGTATGAGTCACGTGGACATGCTAATAGATAATGATGGAAAAGAAAGAAACGATATATCGACAGCAGTAAAAGGAATAACTCTGACAAAATAAGGGAATGAATTTAAGCCAATCCCCGTATATGGTCTCACATATGTGTGCCACCAGCTGAGGACGTCAATTGATTTTGCTACGTTTTGTCAAAATGAATAAGATGGGATTTGAAATTTCCAGACTTGCTGTTATCGGCTTCACTTTTAGCAGTTCTTACAAACAGTTTGTTTTGGCAATTGGCTATCCGAGAAACAAGTTGGTTAAATTTTCGTTCTTGGTAATCGACGCAAAACTATCCAATGATGAAAATATTACTTTATTATCAAGTTATACTTGGTAACGATTGAAATATACATTGTAAAGTTGATTTGCCTAAGTTTGTCGTCCAATAGTTTTGCAATGTAAACAAAAGTGCAAATCCCACACTTTTTATCTTCAGAATGTTGGAACTGCTAGAGAGACATTGTCCTTATGTAATCATATCTTTAAACTCACTTAACATTTATAAAAACTATTGACAAATATGAACTAAATCAAGTATAGCTCGAAGGATCCTTATTTGGCACACTGGATCTTCTTTTCATACCACTTTAATACAAAGGATAAGTGTGCTATATTTTGTAACTAACCTCATCGCCGTGACATGCTTACCACCTTTATCATGTCTCTGTGATTCTATCCCATTCAGATAGGAAAGAATAATACGGTCAAATAGACCTCAAAGAAATGAGTGTAGGTTATTTTTAACTGCATTTTCATATCATAGCAAATGATATATTAATAGCCCATAGGCTAAAATGTGTAATTGACAACAAAGAAAACTCTTCCGACTTATTAAGAGAGGAAGGAATTTGAGGTGCCTCAAGTCATCATGGTTATGCGGTAGATTAACGATTCCGAGTTTAGTGTATTTGTTTGAAATGGAGGCAAATTGCAGAAGTTTGGTTACGCAATGGCGTATAGCACTTTGAAGGAGAAATTTCCGAAAAACCATAAATGAAAGTTGCCAATTGTAACAAAAAAAAAATATCTGCATATCTGTAGCTATACTTGACGTGGTGCTTAGAGGCTCTTACTTGCAATGATCACGCGAATCTGTACAAACCAGCCTCTTTTCTTCCTGGATCCTCCACGTGATATTGTATATACTCCATCATATTCTTCCTTAGCTTCTACCCTGAGGATTTGTCCAGTGTGTGGTAGTGTTCTCTTCCCCTTGTACCATTTGAATCTTCTACAGCCAGGCGACCATTTGATCCCGATATATTCAGTTGTGGGTGGATAGACTGTTTTGGTAAAGACCCCTCTCGTATTCAAAATCTCTGTGGGGAGTTAAAAACCGATAGGTTACCCGAAATCATCAGTGCTTGCAATATTGCCCTTTGCATCACTTTGTTCAAATTATTGAAACGAGATACTGACATTTCAACCTGTCAAGATGACAATCAATGAGTTAGTTACATCTTAATAAGATGCATCAACTGCCTATCTGTAGATTATGTAATAATAAAACATCCTTGCAGTTTTTGCACTCAATATTTTGAACTAAAATAAATGCAAACCATGAAGCTTCTCCTAACATTGTAAGGCTTACCACTTTCACGCTTGACAAATGTATATCCCTGCGAATTGCCTACTGTCGGAGAAGTCAGCAAAGAATTATACATCCCATATCGAAAACTATTTTGGTCCTTTGACGGATAAATCTTCATTAAACAGCCCCACATGTGAGACTGACTTTTAACCACGTCGACTTCGTAAGTACCGGAAACTAGTCCAGGCTCTTTGTGAAATTCTATGACATCATCTTCCCGGAGAAATGAGACACTGAGGGCATAGATATACAATGTCTGTTTCTTCTTAAGCCCTGGAGAATTGGAAACCATGAAGAAGTCTTGACCGAAACATGGCTGGGGGACAATTAATGCTGTCAGAAAAAAGACTGAAAATGTGAATCGGACTAACCATGATTGTGAACGTAATTACCGACTTCATGAAGTTAAGGTTGATCTGATACTATACATTACTACAAACTATTTCCATGAAGTCCACAAAGTATTGAACAACTGACCTGGTTAAGGTGAAGTATAAATGCCTTATTCAACTATAACCTGATATCTAATCAAACTGTTGAAATTGTTTCTCTGTGCTACTATTTCAGTTTTTTTTTTTTGTCCATTAGATATTAGGACACCGAAAAGCATTTAAGACAACATCTCAGACACCATCCGAAGAAACAGTTAACTTTGACCATCATTAAATCTTGACCTGGCAATGTTGGGACCATCGTGTGAAATATTGTGTAGGCCCAACACTTAATGATTTTAGTAGCATGCTAGCGGAAAGTTTCATGATAAATATCTTTGTTAATTTAATATAGTTATACCGTAGGTAAAGATGGCTGTCGGATAAGAATTGAGCTGGCTTTGACCAAGTTGAAGAAAATCATCCAAATAATGACAATACGGTGGCCAAAAGTACAATAGATGAATAATTGCAGTATAACTTTGAATTAATTGTTGTAAGTATATGTCTACTGCAAAAGCATTTTCTGTTTCTTTTTTTGCCCAAAGCACCAGCTGTTTACATCTTTGCAATAATATGCTATACATTCCATTTACTACTGATCACTTTTAACTACATTTTCAATATGAACGTTCTTTAGATTAGAATAGTACATACCAGAGTTTAATGCATAATCCAATACCTCTATTACAGTAACAATTGCGGAAATCTCTATTACTATCCATGTCTTTCAGTATATGAACGATAACTATTAAACGTAATATTCATAGAAAAGGAGAACATGTTTGCCATCTTTCAATACCATCGTACATGAACTTCTTGGTTGTATTCCCAACATAACTAACCCATACCAGGAGGTATGTTTGATTGCATGAAAAGATATTATCCTTTATAGTATTAAAGACGCGATTGATGTTAGCACAAAGCTAATCATTTACAATTAAAATAGATTCCGATAAAAGGTTGTCATATTTGACTTGCACATACAAGTTGTGACGTAACATCCACGTAACTTAAAAATGCAATTTCAGCTGTTTCACCTCAAGATACCTGTGGCGGTGATTAGATTGTTTCAAACTAACCGTTTGTTTGTTGCAACTAGAGTATAAGGAAAGGTACTGTATGAATAATTTATACGTCGGTCGTAAACTTCAGAAAAGTTGAGTTTCTTTTCAAAATTGTGTAGAATACCTCTACAACGTAACATGATTATAAAGGTATAATCAAAGAAAGAAAAACAAAACTACTTAAAACACAAAGATTACTGGGAGGGGTGTTTCTGCAAACTGAACCCAAAATAGAATAACAGACTATGTGACTTTATTTTGGTTAACAGAAAGGCACATTACGTGTATAGACAAAACAAATGAGGGAGGGAATACTAACCAAATGTCCTTACAATATGTGTATCCACATCATAAATGAGCTAGTCAATACTAGCCAAGTACCATTAAGGTATATGAATCCAAATCATAAATGAGCGATGTAATACTTATCAACTGTCATTAAGGTATGTGTATCCCTATCATCAATGAGAGAGGCTATGCTTACCAAATGTCATTAAGAGTCTAGTGACCTGAAATACGACGGATTGACCACCAACCATTATGACGTCACGTAGTAATATCCGATACAATGACAGCGATATATTATAAAAGATTACTGAAAACAAATAAAAAGAAAAACCGTGATATCAATTTTGGCATAGAATTTGATCACATTTTTCTTTCTCTTCTCTTTTTTTCCTTTTTTCTTTTTAATTGTCGGTAGGTGGTCATGACAATGACGCTGTGAGTTAGCCATTCCGGGACGTGAGGGCAAAATATTTACAAGAGGGCCCACCTACGAACGCATCAGGCATAATTCGCTGTAGACAATGGTAATTTCACCATGTTACTGACACGGTCAAATCAAACTCAATGTCAGGTCAAAGTTTTGGTGGTCATACCACGGGGTTCGTCATACCGTCCAATACAATACATGTTGCCATGTCACCATACATAAGTGTACATACACCCAATGACCACTTAAAATACAAGATGTTCCCTTTCAGTGAATTTTAAACTTATGTAACAATCATCGTGTGATTTAGAAACTAACACATTTAGCATATAGGACGACTTTTGATGCCGCGACAAATTTGTGGGAACATTTTAAGAGCAATTCCAAGCTATTCTGCGTGATTCGTATGAGAGAATTAGATATTTTAAAACTCTGTAACTTTCGTTCGGGAACTTTTTATTACGAGTGTTAAAAGCTATAACGTTGAGAATAATAACTAAGTCTATCATGAACTTGAAAAAAATCAGCTTAATCAATTTAATTACTACGAGCGAAGGCTCATTAATGTACCGTGTTTCGTGTGGGATGAGAGAAAAATGCAAGTTTTTTACCCAAAACAGCTATTCTCAAATTTCGTTGAAAGTACAGTATTTGTCAGACTTTACTTTAGGAACACATGTTATAGATACAACAGTTACCGGTATACACATATAAATTAAAGTTTCAAAAAAAAAAAAGACTTGCATTGTGAGGTATACCATGGATGTGTGCATGAGTGACTGTGTAGTGTTTCGTATGGGTAAGTTTGCTATGGGACAGTTTGTTCCTAGTACCCGTCAATGTATTTAAGGATTTAATTGAATACCATTTGGCCACCAGAACACCAGTGATGTCTAAAGACAATACGTTGTAGTTCAATATAGCATTGTTACATAAGAGTGCATGCACAAAATACCATTTTCGAAAGCAAAAGTACATTGATACGCTAGCCACTACAGCACACATCAGCGTATACTAGGAACTAGTTCACAAACACAAACTAAAATCTTAAAATTCAGTTCTGGAAGTTCAACAGTCTGTGTCTTTCATTGTCTTGTCCACAAAATAATTCCAACTGCTACGAGTGTGTAATTCTCTACTGGTCAAAGTGTTACATACGAAAATGCAATTTATCTGACCTCTATAGCAGAAATTTAGAAGACTTCCCAGAAAAAGAAAAAAAAAACGTTAAATGGGGCATTTCAAATCCCCAGCTATCATAAAGATAGCCAATGCAAACACAAATAAGAATATGTTAACTATTACAGTATCAGCGAGACAACCTCATGGCTTAAATTCTTGTAGCAGTATATTGGTTATCAAGTTTATGAAAAGTTCCACATAAATTGGCAAGTATCACAAGGAATATAATCAACAGCTCTATCTGGTCTGTTACATCTATTCATCGGGAAATATATGGATATCTCTGTTATTGATGATAGGTGCATCCAGTCTTCCAACTACAGCATTATTGTCAACTATGTACTCTACATCTATTCAAAAACTAAACTATTTTAATACCAAATGTCTTTGTCATTAACACTCAACGAGCCTGATTCAAATTTGTTAGTAACTTATCCAAGAAATGCTTAGTGACAGGTACCCTTCAACATCAACTCTATCAACAATGAAATCTCCAACTTTAATCTGACTGTGTATTTCCTGTTTCAGAGTTGCCATCCTCTCTGGTTGGATGTATCATGATCTAATGAGATGCAGGCAGGTATGCATATTCAAAGTGACATGCAACCTCATGTAGCTTGGGGGCTTGTATTTTGGCAAACAGTCAGTGATAGTTTATCCAATAGACTAACTATTCTAGACTAAATGTTCATTCTACATAACAACTACCTACAGAGCAGTGTTGATTGAAGACCATGTGAAAGTCCAAGTCGAGACATGTTTGTGTGAGGTGGACAAGATGGCTTAAAGGTGTACTTTGATTGAGGGAATAGGTGTTGATTTGTCTGTCTTGGAACCATCTGCGAGTTAGCAAAGTGAAATTGACCTTAGCTGCGTTTATAACTGTGATTTTCGTCTTGGTAGGTTGCTGCAGGTTAGCTTAATGCATTAAATATGGAAGAAGGGGAGGGCTTATTATGTGCTTGGGTCAGGGAAAATGACCCCCTAGTTTGATTTCAGTTTACAAATCCCTATTCACCTCTCCATACTATTGCCATAAATAATGGTCGTAACTTCATCAAAATGCCTTGTTGAAATCCTCCACTGTGAAATCCACATGCGAATCGCAAATACCCCTTACAAAACAAATAATTAACCATTATTCAATAGCAAAAATATTTATTAAACACAACTTTAGACCTACCACGATACCAACTATGCACTCATATCATTAGTTTATACTTTGCTATTTGATGTGACCTTAGCTTGGACATTCCCTTAATCATATCCAGTGATGTAAACGAATGACAGTATTTAAGTTCCGTTTACTTTAAAGTAATACAGCAACACTATGAGTGGTAATGTGGTAGCCTCATAAAAGTTAATGCAATTTGCATTAGAAGTTGAAAACCCCTTTTTTATATATATTATCATAACGG
The DNA here is from genome assembly GCA_021234535.1 of Stichopus chloronotus. Lineage (NCBI taxonomy): Eukaryota > Metazoa > Echinodermata > Holothuroidea > Aspidochirotida > Stichopodidae > Stichopus > Stichopus chloronotus. Next base: position 28,824,134 of record CM037842.1, on the reverse strand, counting down.
CAGGTAAACCATGCATTATCTGTGTTATCAGTATAAATACCAATTATGTAGCATACCGTATATTATCTACTAAGCAAGCAATTCGCATGTGAATTTACACATAAATTTCCAATGGCTTTACACTTTGCCCATATACGGGCAAGAGGCATATACTGCACAACATCATTACGACCTTATTAAATTATTAAATCAAGAGAAATGGGTATACCGTGTGTTCATTATCGAGGTAGAAATTAATCCAGGCAATACAATCAAGTTAGAGTTACCCATTGTATTCACATTGCTTGGAATAAAGGCACTTACTCAAAGAGAAAGATACTTAACAATCCAGAGAAGGCAGCCTGACGCCAACTTTGTAGTCCACTGTGAGCCGAACGAGACTGAACCACAGAGATGTATCAGTTGACAAGAATAGACCAAAATATGCCGAATAAAATTCAGTGACCAGTAGCACTCGTTCGGGTATTGAGAATAAGATTGAGCCACATGGCAGGATCTCTTTCATAGAAACTGACCTCTACCCTGGTCAATTAAACAGCTAATTGTGATTCGTATTGTGCATTCTTTTCTTTAAATTCAGTTTCAGTAAGTTACTACAACTAAAGCTACTCATCACTGCCACCAGGCACTGATTTCAGTTCAGCCAATATTTCTATACATCATTGCTTCTACTGCTGCATGAGAATATATATCATTTTAGACGTGTGGTATATTGCAGTGGTGTAGCTATGGTAGGGGGGGGGGGTGGGGGTGAGGAGGACTGCCCCCAAGATATGATAGGCCCCCGTGATTTATGAGGGTTTAAAATATGGACATCTAAAAATGAGTGTTTTTGCAATGCAAGAATTTTATATCAAATACATAGACGTTCGCATGAAATTTAGAAAGACACTAAAATAGTGAACCATGAAGTCTCTCCGACTCTAAAGACACAGTACGAGTAGTCCTACTCGCAACTATATATATTTATGAAGATAATGTCAGTTGCAGTAGCTAGCTGTTTGCTAGGCCTTGAACATTGCTGTGCGTGATACGTTACACGGTCTTAACTCATTACGCTCCAAATCACTGTCATGTAACGCACTGCTCGAATCTGCAGCGGCTATTGCTGTTAGTGTTAGGGGTTAGATTACGTCACCGAAGCCCTCAGAGGCATTTATGTAGCGAACATACTATCAGACGTACCTTGATGTACGTAGCATGCATGGTCGCACTTCACACTGAAGATAGACCCGACCAACTTGAATGCTGATAGTCTCTATAGATATATCAATATAGTCTGGATAGCTAGCTCTACTTCCTATCCCTGGACTTACAGTATAATGTAGGCTATGTATAACTTTAGGCCTCCTGTGTGTAGAGCATGCACTGATACAGTAGACTTACTGGAACATAGCCCTCAAACAGGGGCTAGGTTCAAAATTATGTTTTTCTCTAAAAAATATTCAGCAATTTTCACCAAAGCTTACAAAAAAAAGTAGCATCTTGAGTAATGTGTTTGCTGGTAAGTTCTCACGAAGTTTATTGGGGTAATTCCTCAGATAGTTCTCAAGATACTGTATTCTAGAAATCCAAATATTAGAGCAAAATTGGCTTTTATTTAGTAAATAGTCAGCAAATTTCACTACATTTACCACATCTTTGAGGTACTTTTCAGGATAATTGCTCAAACAGTTCCTCAGATATGTTGGAAAACCCAATTTTAGAGCAGAAATTATTTTTCTTTCTACCAAACCAGTAAATATCAGTATATGTACCATTTAAAGGGGAAATCAGGGTTTGACTGCGAAAATTTACCTTTAATTGATTTTTGATTCCTTTCCGAAGGCAGAGGAATCTATGCGATGGTGATGTCGAGTGTGTGTGTATGTATGTATGTGCATGTGTGACGCCTGCTTGTAAACACGATATCTAAAGAAGCGTAACTCTGAGTGATCTCATACTTGGCATGTAGATTGCCCTTATTGAGTAGATGATCCCTATTGTTTTTGGTGGAGGTCAAAGGTCATTTGGGGTCACTAGAGGTCAAATGGTAAATATCTTGAAAATTGCTTGTAAACATGATATCTCCAGAAGCGTAACTCTGAGTGATCTCATACTTGGCATGAAGGTTGCCCTTATTGAGCAGATGATCCCTATTGTTTTTGGTGGAGGTCAAAGGTCATTTGGGGTCAACAGGGGTCAAATTGTGAAAACCTTGTAAACACGATATCTCAAGAAAGGAAGCTTGTAGAAATCTCATGTTTAGTATGTAGTTGTACCATGTTGAGTAGAGGAACCCTATCGTTTTCAGTGGAGGTCAAAGGTCATTTGGGGTCAACAGGGGTCAAATTGTGAAAACCATGTAAACACGATATCTCAAGAAGAGAAGCTTGAGCAGATGTCATACGAAGTGTGTAGGTGTATCTTATTGAGTGCAAGGGTCACCAGAGGTCAGAAGGTAAATACCTTGAAAATTGCTTGTAAACACGATATCTCCAGAACGATAAATGTGAGAGATCTCATAGTTAGGGTGTGGATTGCCCATATCGAGTTGATGATCCCTATTTTTTTTGGCAGAGGTGAAAATGGGAGGTCAAAATGTGAAAATCTACAATATTTAAAGAACGGTCTTTCTAGTGAATTTTATACTTGTAATGTAGAATCCTCTTGTTGATTTGAGAACTTCTTTTAGTACATACCAACATTTTCTCTTCGATAACCATAGAGAAAAGATGAAGACAACATTAAATTTGGTGTCAAAGATTATTATTTGGCAAACGTTATGCCACTGTCCTTATAAGGACATGTGAGCATGCATGAATTGTAAATTGGAATTGATTAAATATACCACGGGTTATTAGCTCTATAAAAAGAACTAAATTACTGATAATTTGGATCAAATACCCTTGAGCGTGCATGAACTGTGATTGCTTAATTGAATGAATCAAATTGTAACTGACCCACCTCTGTTCAAATTGGCCACTGTTATCTGACATAATTTATCACAGTTGACTGCCAGTAGAAACCACAATGTCCAGAATAAATCATACAATCTGTTGAGCCAGGTGCACAATGGACTTAACCATTTACTGTATAAACATTGTCTCTGTTTAGCCCTTAAAGGGAAATAGGGCGTTTGTTTTACAGAAAACAACCATATTTTTAAAATCATTGTTTTTGGACATAAAATGATAGATTATTCAGAATGACCAATTACAGTAGCCTTATTTTCAAGAAATAAGATTCTCACAGATCAGAAATTTACTTATTTGTTGCTCAACAATAATTTGTGCACCCAAACTTTTTAAAATTCAAATGATGCATCCGTTACTCATAACATGCATAATGTTTTGAGGAGATGAAACTTTGACAGATATTTATTGATGAGACTGAATGGTTTAACAATGGTTAAAGCAAATTTCTTTGTACACTATGTTGGTGTATTCTAAATGCCCTATTTCACTTTACAGTAGTTCAGCTAAGCTTTAAACAAATGACTACTGTGTATCAAACCAAGGAAACTTGTACTGTGTGTTGAGACTAAAGGCAAAATTGCAAGTCATGCTAGATTCTGGTTTAATAGGGTTATCAGTTTTTGCTAATTTTCAAGGACCTCATAGCCATTGGGAAGGGCATCATGCCAAAAAATCAAATATGAAAGAGCTGCCACCAATAGCTGTAACTCGACAAAATAAAGTGCTATAATTTTGATTAAATAAACATGTTTACCTTTTTATCAAGTTATTAGACACGACAAAATATAATTTGTTCCCCTGCAGCATCATATCCGTTTGGGAGTTTTCTCATGTTTGTGTAGGTCAAAGGTTATTTGGTTGACAAAAGGTCAAAACCTTGTATACATGATATTTTAAGGGTGATAAATGTGAGGGATCTTACACTTAGTTTGTGAATTGTTCATATTAAGCGTGTTGATGGCCATATAGGGTAAGTGATCGCTATCGTTTTAAGTGGAGGTGAAAGGTCATTTTGGGTCACGAGAATTCAGAAGGTTTTGACCTTACTAAGATGGTATCTCAAGTGGGATAACTGTGTGGGATCTCATGCTTGTCATGTGGGCGATTCATGTTTGTTACAATATATATCATGAGGCAAGGAATCACTAAGCCTTTTGGCTTTCTAGTTTTCTAAACTGATTGTTCACCGAAATATAGAGATGTTGGGGAAGTGTTTGAAGGTAGAAGAAACGGTAATTATTGCGTTAATTACTGTTGAATGAGAACTCTTAATATTTGTCGGGTACCATAAATAAACGTTCATGTACAAGACAAGACAGCCTCCTCAATACGATGACCAATCACAGCGTAAGACTGAGATGACGTTATATAAATAAACATAACGGAATGTTTACGGTTCCAATGCTGTTCGTGCATTGCGCCATGCTAAGTAAACAAGAGTTTAGTGATAGTTGATGATACATACAGCACACGTAGGCTACGTATGAAACTGCTCAGCCACAACTCCTCATACCTTGAAAAGGCGATAGTATTGAATATTCATATTTGATTCGATGAATATGGATGTTACAGACTTTCGAAGTTCTTCACCGATTTTTTGCGAATTTGACTCGTTTCTCGAAATTGTCCACATGTTTTGAGATAATGTTGATCATATTTGTTAGTTATAACTCATTGTACGATACCGGTGTGGAAGTGTAGTGAAATAAATTGTGAAAATAAATTGATTTCCCCTTTAAGTGCTATCTTGAACATTATGTTACCAGGCAAGTCCTTGAAAATGTTACGGCTATTGCTCAAGCAGTTCGCAGGATATGCTAGAAATCCAACTTTTGGAGCACAATTGGCTTTCTTGGTCAAGTATCATAAAAGTGATATATTTTGAACAATGTAATCTCAGGTAAGTTTTTTCCTTCGTTTAAGGTAAACATCCAAATAATGTTCATGGTATGCTCGAATTCGAAATCTTGGAGTAGCTTGGGCATTTTTCTAACAAATCAGCAAATTTTCTTTCATTAACCATAAAATAGGTACATATCTGAAACAGTGTGTTTTCAGGTAAGTCCTTGCAAAGTTCTAAGTTAATTGTTGAAACAGTTCATAAGATATGCTTGAAATAAAAATTTTGTGGCAAAATTAGCTTTTTTCTCAATAGTCAGCAACTTTCACTATATTTACCACTATATTTACCACTATATTTACCACTATATTTACCATATTGACTTGAACAACATGTACTTTGGTAATTTCTTACAAATTTGGTCCTTCATTGGTCTCACAGTTCCTAAGATATGGGGGAAATCCAAATTGTGCTGAAAAATGACTTTTTTTTCTAAATAAATAAAAATTGTACTTCATTTATTATAAAGATGATGTATCTTGTGCATTGTATAATCACTCCGTCACTCTGGATGGTTTGATAGCCATGGAAACGCATCTCCAGAGTGCGTAAACATCTCTACTTCTTGTACTGACTGAATAGTAGACCTATATATGAGCTGTAAAAGTATACTAAGTGAAGGTACTACCAACGAATACAAAATTACAATGCTACCAGACATAATCTCTCAGCCTAAAACATGGTTACATAGGTTGAAATACCGTGTTACATTCATGGACAGGCAAAGATGTAAAAGTCATGTTGACACAGGGTATCATGCGCAGTAGAAACAGTGACATGTGACCTTGACCTATTATGTCATCGGTCGAGCGGACACTGCATCTCATACCCCGACACCTACCCACCAAGTTTGGAGTTCATCCGACCTTTGCGACAAAAAATGGGGGTGCTCAAAATGTTTTCAATTAATACTTATCACTGTAATAGTGAGTGGGTTTCGGTTTGTCACCGAATCGTGGACATGGTGCCCCACACACATACACCTGCAAATGAGGACGCAACCCCACACTATCTCAATGAGGACTTCGTCTATACTCCTTCCAATTCAATAGATAGCTTCATGGCGCCATCATATAGCGCATAAAGGCTATTTAAAGCCAACTTTGAAACGGGGATCGTCGACAATTCGAGATGGGTCTCCGATTGGTATGTGTGATTTGATAAAAACGTCCCCGGTTGACGCCAATTTTCAACGCTCACACTTGGACAGCCCTTCTCAAGTTTCGATTGAATACCACAATTCTGTAAAGTGGCTACCATTTAAGTGTAATTTTTTGGGACTTAACTGCTCAAAGAATTACAAAATCTCCTCCCTTGGTACTAAGTATATAGAGAATTATACATAAATGGAACACTCGTAAGGAGCCAGATAAGTGTACAGTACTCCTTTTTCATGCAAACAGTATACGAATGTCTGCTTGTTACTTGAGTGGTTTCTGTTCAACTTTCAATATTGACAATTTGGACGAGTTTCGGTATTTACCATTTTGAAAATTCACCTGCCTCCAATGTTCTGTGCAAGTTAGGAAGGTAAATTTCAAGCCGGCCTCCACCTGATATGAATTTAACATAACTAAAACCTTTTCACATAGTCTTTTTGTATTCTGCAGGGTTAGCCTCAAATTGACAGATTATTAATTTGACCATTTTATCATTGTTTTTTTTTTTTTATTACAAAACTAGCGACTTTATTGATATTGAACAATTAAGCGCACTCCAAAACAGTGTGGTAAATTTTAACTCACTTTCGTTACACAGTGCAACCAGGATGAAGCCGCCTGAAAGTGTAAGAAGAATGGACTCCAAATGGACGTCATATAGATGCCAAAGTACGATAGGTAAACGATAGCCCACTTATCAAGCCACATGGTAGGTGAGCTAAAACTTGTTGAAAGGATTTCTTGTTTAGGGGTAAAATAATAAATTCTTTCATAAGGGATGGTATCACTGCATATAGGGATGGGATCTCGAGTTGAGTAAGAATCTCATGAAAGCCAATGAAAGAATCTCACGGTGTCTCGGTCTCACCAAGAAGGTCACTTCAGTTTGTGAAATAGGCAACACGCCTATTGTGGTATTTCATTGGAATGCTCTAGCCTATCCATGGGGTTATTGTAGAGATTCAGTAGACCTAATGAAAACAAAAGACCAAATAGCATAAATCTGAATAAGATAAGACTGTATTGAATTCTGCAAACCAGTAGTAAATGGCTGTCGCTGACATAATCAAGTACAACGAGGATATTTTTCCTCTAAAGTTAGACGTAACTTGCGGTTGTTCAGCGTCATAGACCGTTACCGTCAGTCCGTAAAGTCCATTAATTTGAAAATTAAATCTATTGATAAACGAACAAGTCAGTCTATAAATGGGCGGAGACGAAAATTGCCGCCTCTTTTCATATGACAGAAGATCTTTATACCGGAGAGGTTCCATTGCTTGCACTTTAAAATACTTGTAAAATAATGATAAATCTTTTGATTAAGATCGAATAGCAAAGTTTTTATTTCTTTTTAAGTTTTTATTGAACAGGTATATAAAACAAACGCTACTCATCTGTGTAAATATGTAGGAAAAACACTTAAGCAGGAGCCAAGCAAACCATGGGGGGATATAAAGTATGGGATATCTACTTCCTAAAATCGTACATGACGTTACAACCGTGCTAAAGTGTTCAACAGACTCTCTTTCATGCCCGATTACACATGTATTACCTATGGACACGACACCTAATACCTCTTGCTAGGCAGCTCAAGAAAGCCTAGACATTGGATTAACACACCTGAATTTCTTTACGACAACAATGTTGAATTGACCATGTGGATTATCACAGAATGGGGTGATGAAAATGACCTAAGGCGATGAAAATTTGCAACAAGTTGAACCTCAGTAGAACAAAAGAAGAGTGAGGTTGAAGTGAATCCCATTTTAACGTACGAGTAACGGCATGGATGAGGTGCATATTTTGACAAAAACTCTCCTTATTGCCCATTGGTTTTATTGATATTAATCCAATTTTGAGAATGCCCTTTCAGACATTGGAGGCCCTCCAACTGTGCGACGGTTGGGCCGGTCCTACCAGACTTAAGTAGATTATCTTATTGTCCCCTTCGACCCCAACTTTTCTAATATTGTTTATATAATATCAAGTAACTGTTAATATAATATTAACTATCTCAAATGTTAATTGTCCACAGTGTTGTATGAAAACGTTGTCAGTACGAAAAGTTTTGAGGAAAAGAGAACAATTCAAAATTTATACCTTAGGAATCGAAATGAAAACGAAAGCCGTTACAAAGAACGAGAACTTAAAGATAACAACAAAATCTACGAGACTGAGTTTTCATATTTTATGAGCTTTCAGATATTTTACCAAGGGAAAATCCCCCCAGATCCGGAACCGGAACCAGAGCCAGAGCCATCGAACTCTTCGAGAATCGGACCTCGGAAGCGATCGCAGCCATTGTAAACGCTAGGACATCGCCGTTCACAGCCCTGGCCCCAGGACCCCTTGGGACATGCTGAGAAAACAAAAAATATGTATAAAGAGCGTATGCTGTGATAACGACATAGACATGTTAAAGTTTAACCTGAAACAACGGTTGCTCAGTTCATAGACATACTTCCTGATGTGCGTGTTACCACTCCTTGTTTAAGTTTCCTGACTTTATACCGTTTCCTCTCAAAAACTTGAGATCAATTAACAAGGGCTCAATTTAGATGAAAATATTTTGGAATAGTACACAAGCTGGTAGATATTTCACCAGGCATATCATCTTATTTGAAGGGATTATTTTGCAACACTACAGAGTGTGGTTAAATCCGGCCCAGATGACATATTAGGGAATTTCGCTTTGTACGTCTACATTAGAAAGCGCTGCGCAATAATTGAATGCCATTTTAAGTCTAATGAGTCACGTGGTTCCCCTCGTCCATCAGCCAAGTTGAGAACGGTTAAGCTACGGTGGACATCTCGATTTTTTATAAAGAGTACACTGTAAGTGTGAAGACTGTAATCATGCAATGTAACGTATACCACATCTCGTAGGAGTTAAAGTCAAAACTTTAACGGCAATTAATTATATACACGTTATTTTTATCACAAAGTATGTAAATGCTCATTCCATGGATTTTCCTTTAAGTTATTTAGCAAGGTAAACCGTGCTTAAATTGATAGCAATTTATAACGCATACATTACGGTATTATCCTTCAAAGTTTTATAAAATCATCAAATCATCAAATTTGAAATGATCAAAATTGAAATATCATTCTGAATCGAAGTCACTAGAAATGCTGTCTTTCAATCCTTGCTTTCCTATTGCGGCATATGTTCTCATCGAACATGAATGCTTCGTGTGTCGTTTTTGTCATCTGACGGTGATGTTATCTTACCGCCCGGGGGGCAAACACAATCGGTCAACTATAGCTAGAAATCGGATCCCTCCTTAAAACAAGCGGCAGAGCATGTTTATTCATACTTAGTTGGCATCCTCAACTCCTATTGGACCATTATAGTCAGATGAGCGTGGGTCGCCCTCAGTCGAATAATTATGGTCAATTTAAAAGTATAATCACAGGCGAATGAATGAAATAAAACTGTAGATCGGCAATGATTCATTTTCACCTGCTAGCTGACAGAAAAGAATGACAGCACTTTGTGAATGGAGTACTAACGTTGTTGCCATGTTCTCGTATTTCGTTTTTAATAAGAATGTGATTATTTCCTAACCCAAATATTCTTTCGATTTCGACTTTCTCGTCAAAATCTGGCTCACTGTTAATGAATGTCCCAGATTTCATGCTGGACCTGAGCATTAAATAGAGGATGTTGCATTCTCGCGGTGGGGGGGGGGGGGGGGTGGTAATGCAAACGATGCGCGAGAGGGAAATACCCGTCAGTTAGTACACGTTCCGGCCTAAATTAACCTTCGGCCATATTTATTGTCATGACCACATCTGCAATTGCGACGAGATGAAGATTTGCCAAAGTTTTAACGAGATAAATTAATAACTATGATCCTGTAAATATTAACTCAAAAGTCACAAGACAACAGATCGGACAAACTAGAAATAATGACATAAGATGACTTCATTTTGTCAAATTTGTATGTGAGTGCGTGTCTGTGTATGTATGATGCTCTTATCGTGTGATATTAAATCATGACGTTACAAATGTAACTTAGCTTGATCATAGATATATTACTCATCCAACCTGCTGGGAGTCACTTGCAAGTGTGTCTGTCTGCTGCTATGGCAACGAAAAATATTAAATCATGACGTCAAGGCATAACTTACGTTGATCACAGTTACTCCCCATCCAGCCTGCTGCGCATTTACATCCGATTAAGTCTTCATGACAGATCAATAGTTCTTTACATTTGGGATTACCGCCGTCAAGATCTTCACAGGACAGTCTTTTAAGTCCATTAGAAACAAGAGGAAGTTCTGAAAGACTTCTTCCTTCTTCCAGATCTAATCGTATTCAAAAGACAATAATTTCCAACTTTTTTAACATGTTCAGTATAAACATAGGCTTAAGTCATCAAGTTATATATAAATTTACAACTTTACAACAGCAGTAGTAAAAAGACTTAGATATGAAACTTTGATTATACAATTGCTGCCTGGCAAAATAGTAGTTTTCAAGCCTACACTGGCTGACTGGCCACCGTACAACTGTGGCACGGAATGCAAGGACTAATCAATTCATCGTTTAAAAAGAAAGGTAAGGAACAATGTTTCAATAAAGGATACCTTTGCTTTGATCTGAAACAAAAGTGCACAAAATCCTATTGAGTATACCGTAGAGAAGAACACGATATTTCACGAGGTGAAATGTAGTTGTGGCTTACCGCCCTTACATATCCGTTCAACCGGAACTCCTCCGAGCAGTATATAATACACCATCAAAATAATTTTTCAAACATTTAATTTTCCACCAAAACGGCGTATTCTGTACTATTTGAACAGTAAATCTTTGCCGCCCTTACATATCCGTTCAACCGGAACTCCTCCTGAGCAGTATATAATACATCATCAAAATAATTTTTCAAACATTTAATTTTCCACCAAAACGGCGTATTCTGTACTATTTGAACAGTAAATCTTTGCCGCCCTTACATATCCGTTCAACCGGAACTCCTCCTGAGCAGTATATAATACATCATCAAAGTAATTTTTCAAACATTCAAGTTTCCACCAAAGCGGCGTATTCTGTACTATTTGAACAGTAACTCTTTAGCATATAAAAGAAAAGTGTCATGCAAAATATTAAAATCACTATTAATGCATGCAAAAGTTGTGTAAACTTACAGGTTACTGCATTCACCTTTTCGCACCCCATGAATTGTTGTAGCCATTCTCTCGTCTGTAATTACACCAAGCCATACCAGAGTCACCCTAACAGAGTTCAGAATTTCAAAATCAGGTTCGATAGCCAAGTACCTCTGAGGGCTTAGTAGTTTTGATAGTGAACTATACCCTTTGATGATCCGATCAGAATCTACCATTTCAGCGCTCAGAGACATTTGTCAGAAGCAATCAAATTTAAACTTTTGGTTTTTTTTATGAAATATATTACACGGTAGTACTTACTGTAGATGCACTCTTCTCCGTTTTCCATTCCAAAGAACAGCATGGGACAGATGCAGCGATCCTCAAACTCTTTACCGACTCCTCCGTTCAAGCATTTCACTGGTCCGAGTTTCACAGGATGAAGTGGTGTTGTCGTAGTATGAATCAGCAGGACAGGCTTATAGAAGGTGAGGGGAAAAAACATACGGAAAGAAAATTAAATATGTGAAAACCGTCTTCAGCGTTACAGGGAATTCGAAGTAAATGTGTCTTGAACAAAATGCTTTTGAAATGTTCCATTTGTGTCTCTTCTAGCAAAGCCAAAAATTTTCGATATCAGACGACTACCACTTTGAAGTAAACAATCCTGATGTAATTATAAACTTGACGTATCTCCTTCAACTTTATCCTTACAAGACTAAAAGCTAAGTTAAAGTTGATAAGACCTCCGGAATCTGGTACTTTTTATTCCTAGTCAATTTGAACATATGATAATTAGTCTTTGGCCCATCCTCAATAGTGAAACGATGTGGGCGCAAATTCAAATCTCATAAATTCTACTTCCATGACGTCAAGGCACGGTTCTCATTTTCGAGAGGCATAATTTCGTTCAATGTTTCTTGATTCACATTCACTGGTTTGCTCTACAATTTAGCTCATCGTGATGGGTGAATCATGCAGATGGAAACTAGACTTCTAAATTTTGGTTGGAATATGGTTTTACGAGACCGTTTTTTCACATTTTGGCAGTTATGTTAATTGTTTTGCAAATAAATCACTTGAGTAAGTCAAAATCCTAAAGGTATACGGTACATAGAACGTTCCAAAATAATCTGGAGCAATCATGGTCAGTAGGTGGTTGCAATTTTCGCAAACACATTTTTCTGGTTTTAATCTTATTCTGCGACTTCCGAGTGTCAAAACTAGGCCTTGTAGCTACTTGGATTGTTAACTAGTGGGTTCTCACTTGCAACGATTACTCGAACCTGTGAGAACCAACTTCTTTTCTTCCTGGATCCTCCACGTGATATTGTATATACTCCATCATATTCTTCCTTAGCTTCGACCCTGATGACCTCGCCAGTGTGCGGTAGTCTTCCCTTCCCCTTGTGCCATTTGAATCTTCTACAGCCAGGTGACCACCTGATCCCGATATGTTCAGTTGTGGATGGATAGACTGTTTTGGTAAAGACCCCTCTCGTATTCAAAACCTCTGCGGGGAGTTAAAAATCGATAGAATACCTGAAATCTGCTTTTGTAATAGTGATCTTTTTTTTAGTTTGTTCAAATTATTGAAAGGAGATCCTGACATTTCAAACTCTCGAGATGATAATTAATGGCGTTGGAACTAATTACCCTGGCGATTATTAAGTCACATCTTAATGAAATGTATCAACTGACTGTCAGTAGATCATGTAATAATAAAACATCTTCGCAGTTCTTGCACACAAAGTTTTTAACTTAAATTAACTGGAAACTTCCCTAACTTTGCAAGCTTACCACTTTCACGCTTGACAAATGTATATCCCGTCCACTTGCCTAATGTTGGAGAAGTCAGCGAAGAACTATACATCCCATATCGAAGACTATTTTGTTTCTTTGACGGATAAATCTTCATTAAACAGCCCCATATATGTGACTGACTTTTAACCACGTCGACTTCGTAAGTACTGGAAAAGAGTCCAGGCTCTTTGTTAAATTCTATGACGTCATCTTCCTGGAGAATTGAGGTACTCAGGGCATAGATATACAAGGTTTGTCTTCTCTTTAGCTCCGGAGGATTGGAAACCATGAAGAAGTCTTGACCAAAACATGGTTGGTAGATCATGACTGCTGTCAGGAGATAAAGACGGAAAATGTAAGAAGTAAAATCGGATCTTTTTGTCTAAGTTATACATGATGCACAAAAAAAAATAATCACGTGTTCACTTATGACACTTCCTCTTGCTTGTAGTAATAGTGTCGACACGGGAATGTCTGTCTAGAGTGATGGAGGTTAGATTCCCAGAAAGGAAGGGGAGGGGTGAGGGCCCAAAATGTAACGGTTGGTGTTAGCCTACCGTCACATGTAGGGGGCGAAAAAGTTTAAGGGACTGCATTCCCCCCCTCCCCCACCTCCGCAGTGGAACTATAGATTACGTCCCTTCTTTTCATAGTCTAAGAAATTGACCAAATTGATTAGCATATGTCACAGCATATGTGATACTTTTGAGTTACCACCTTGTGCCTGATTAAGTACATAACTGCCAAATATTTAGTCTGTTTAACCGAAGAAGTTGTTTGTCACTCGCTAGAATTGATACAATATAAAAAAAAAAATCTGATCCATTTCAAACATTATTTTTTTGCTTAAATGACTAGATAAGGAAGAAGATAGAGTGGCACATACGATACAAAATAGGCCTTGTTGAAATGATATGGGAGGTACTGTAGCTTCTGAACTAGAAATAAGTATAGTTTGAAGACATAAGTTTGGAAAGAGTGGTGTTTCAAATTCACTGATTTTTTTAACGTTGGAGTAAACTAGAAATACAAAGACTGTAGAACATCAAAGCAAGCACTCAGAGTAAGCAGCAACAACCTAAAGTGACGGGTACTTAGCAAGTGAGCCGTGTAGGAAACCCGTGGCCTATACATTTCAACTTGCATGTCGAACTTCTACAAATTAAATCAAATTAATCATGCATCCCTTTGTCACAAGATCAATTTAAACTGCTCTTACATGAAACCCATCTTACTGTGACCCTCGGGATGGGAAGCTTCTTTACTTAAAATGTCACCATCTGTATACTCTCGACGATAGCATATGATGGAAGGTGACAATACTTTAATGTTTTACCCTCAGTTCGTTGGAAGAAAATGTTGCTCGAATCATGAACTTAGATCCACCTATGGGATACATTGGCATACAGATCGATGGTTTTGCCGTTAGGCTTACATTACAGTATTTCACTATCCATCGAAATTAAAAAAGTACAAAATCAATATAGGAAATACAGTGTACTTACAAAATGTCATTAACAGAGTTATGACGTACGCTGTGACGTAGTGGTAACAAAACATCTCGACAACCGCAAAAAGAGGATACCTGAATAAAAGAAAGTTCGATACATGAAAGAAAGTTCGATACATGAAATAGAGTTAGATATATTAGAAGCAGTCAAGTATATGAAATGAAATTATTCCTATATGAAGTAGAGTTAGATATATGAAATAGAGTTACATATATGAAGTAGAGTTAGATATATGAAGTAGAGTTAGATGTATGAAGTAGAGTTAGATGTATGAAGTAGAGTTAGATGTATGAAGTAGAGTTAGATGTATGAAGTAGAGTTAGATGTATGAAGTAGAGTTAGATGTATGAAGCAGAGTTAGATGTATGAAGTAGAGTTAGATATATGAAGTAGAGTTAGATGTATGAAGTAGAGTTAGATGTATGAAGTAGAGTTAGATATATGAAGTAGAGTTAGATGTATGAAGTAGAGTTAGATATATGAAGTAGACTTAAATATATGAAGTAGAGTTAGATATATGAAATAGAAATTGATATATTTTCTTGGGAAGTTAGTTGAGAAGCAGAACTTATCGAAATGTCCATATTATTCTTCTCTCTGGTAATAATCATTCTTCAATGTTACCAGCCATCCGGGTTGTACAAGTGGCCAGGAAAATGGCACCAGTATCACAGTGGAGTTCTGTCTGGTAAATTGCCATCAATTTAAGATAACGTGCCTTATTGCCATGGTATCGATCATTATTAAAACTTCATGAATAGCGGAACTAGTTACGTCATCAAATCTTTGAAAGTGTTATATCCCCACATCAACATATTGAACAGACACAATATAAATACAAGTATTGCAACTGTCAGTAGCGCTGATCGCTTGTCAAATTTGTGCAAGGGGTGGGGGGAACCAGTTGATCTAATGTCTGCGCCGATGGAGGGCTGTGTGCTCCTCTGTGGGGCAGGTGAGGAATGAAACAAAACAATGTCAGGGGGCTGAGTGCTGGGAGTGCTATCTAACTGAGGGGAGGCCAGGCCATCCTCGATCGCTGTAAAGCATATACAAGAAAATGCTTGGTTTTACAAACCACTCAGACGTCCGCAAACGGCTTTTCCCCGGTGTTCTAAACTCCGCGTACCTAGCCTTAAAAAGGGGATCACATGTTTGCATGTTCTCAATCTATGAGGAAAATTTACGACAAAATTATAATACATAACAGATCAATTGAGATGACACAAGAATCACAATGTATTATGTCCTCTCTTTAATTTATTCTTGTGGCACCTGAGGAACATGGGGGGAGGGGGGAATTGCAATAACGTAAGTTTAAAATTAAAGCCTCTCATGTCAAGAAAACCTTTTGCCTCTTTTTGGCTGACTTGTCTCTGCTTTCCGTTCGGCAAGTTTGTGTTGCAATTTACATAGCTCTGTGACCAGGGAAGCTCTAATCCAAATTTAGTCCTGGCCTGATCAGTTCTTTCCGTTAATGGTAAATAAACGTTGACACGTCATACCGTTAATGATAGATGTTAAACAATGTTGTCTTGTAACGAGTCTGCAGGTAATATTGTGGTAAGGATAGTTGTAATAATTTGAACACCCCAATCCCCATGTACCCTCGTGGCCCAGTGGGTCAGGGTACACTTTTAATGATTGCTTAAGTGTTTTAATCATGAGTTCGAATCCAATGTGTACTGATGTATCTTTCACCAATATTTTCTCTCTTTCAGAGCTTCAGGGACAAGAAGATATAGTGTATGAAGGTCAAGAAAAGGAAAAACCATTAGATGAGAGATAGAAGGGGGGAACATGAACTCTAAATAATGGCGTTGTCCACCTTACTAGTACCCCGAAGAAAGCATTCCCTATTTCTCTAGCCACAACCAATCGAAAAGAACGCTCTCTTTCCATATCTGATAGAGCACGTTGCTTTGTTACGGTTACTAAGTCAGATGAGTTTTTTCACTGTGTAATGGTATTGATTTATTCGCTGTTAATACTGTGCCTGCTGGGAGAATTGTATGTCCAGATGACATAGGGCTACTATCATGAGGGATGCTAGTGACGGAAATTGCGATCCGGTGCTTCGTTAGAAAAAAAGTAGCAAACAAAAAAAAAGCTCAAGTCATTGTCGGCAAAACCAGTATTAATTGTGATATACTTGCCGCCTTGTTTGTATGTTTCAGCAACTTTTTGAACTATTCATAACAAAAAAAAAGAGAAACGTGACAAATCATATTTTTTACAAGAACGTTGAAAGTAAATACTAGCGAGCTTATAGTTCCTTTAATTAAATATCACGCTTGAATGAACTGCAAGAGTAAAATACGTTTGACTCAACATTATACAAAGCACCAACAAAACAAGTAGGGATTGTCAGCACCGAGCACCTTTTAGAACTAGAATCGTGTCCTTCAATGACATCAGACAAATACATAACTGAGTGCAAAGATTAATTACATTGCAAACAGCAACGCGTATACAGTTACTGCCACATGATGAGTTTTTTAAGACTTTTTCTTATTGGAAATTGTAAGTGTAAAATGTTACAGAGATGCGGTTAGTGGATCAAACAAAGGTACAACGAAAAAGTTACTTTAAAGTCACGACACATTTAATGTCCGGCAGAAGATTCAGATTTAGTTGCATTTCATTATAACATATTCCATGTTTACTTTGCACTATTAAAAGGGGACGTAGGCCCAATACCACTTTAAGTTCGAGGGACATGCACCTACAAATTTGCTCTGGCTTCCTTAAAAAAAAACAGAGTTAAAGCACAAATGATAATCCGTTGGAATTCTGTTCGTTTTTGAGATGACGACTTTTCAAAGTTGAAACTGCAAAACAGTTGCCATGGAACGTCACACAGAATTTATTTTGTTAGCTCTTTTCACGTCGAGTCTTAATTACTTAATACTGGGTTTCCCACTGGTACGTGATGTCTATGTTTTGAAGAAGAAAATATACAGCCTTCTAAAATAAAACCCCTTTCGGCGTATAAAATTCTCAACCATCCTTCAAATAAATGTTACGTAAACAAACGATAGCATAAGATATATCGTAAGAATCAATTTCTTGATGTCACAAATTTGCATACTTAGGTAATGTTTATTCATGATGCAGGTGTGAGACAAGAATTTGAAATTATCAATATTTGATGGATTGTGATGGGATATGTGGCATTTTTCAGACAATTCAGTGGTAAATAAACCTATTACTCCAAGTTGTCACTTTCAGGTCACACGACCTTAAACAATCGGGGATGTTCTTCCTTTTGAACGTCATACTAATCAGCGTTTCAAAAGTTTTCCTCTCACATTCTTTATCAATCAATCTGTCTTAATTTAATAGCTTGGAGTACCACGTGACAAAGTGATGTGCATGATGGGCTCTTGACTTTTGTCCAGCATGGGATCACTGCTAAACTGAATGAATCTCCTGTTATACTATTTTGTGTTTCAGAAGTTTCTCCGATAAAAATGATACAAGATGTGGTAACTTATAAGCTAGCGCATCCAAAAAATGTCAAATTTGACTAACTTTCGGAATAAGGTTTTTTCTCTAAACGTAGTTTTTGTAATATTCTCCCAATGCTATATTGCACCCCCTGGACACTCCAAACCACGTCACAAGTCACAAGGAGCCTGCCAGAACTGGTGGTTATATCTTTGGGTTACATATACATAACTGCTATACCTGTACTCACCATTAAGAGGAACTCCTGGCAACCTGTTTCTGATACTGGAACTGGAGAATCACTGACCAACGCAGAGTTGATTGAGCCTTAATCTGATGTAAAACTCAAATAATTAAACTATTACAGAATGAAAATAATACTTGATTCAATCTTCTTTCTCTTTGTGTGTTGCAAAATCAGAGACGTAATTCAGTATGATTGCATTCTTTAACCTGAACGAGTAACACTTCTTCTCCAGCGACATTGGTGGAAAGGAAGAACGTTCAAAACAAATAGGACCGATGAATGGGACTTGCATCAGTGAACACCATACTTGAATAAACTTAAAAAGACAAATATGTTTCGCTTAACATGATACGAAAACACCACCTGAACAAGTATCGGCTGGCAACAGCCACCAATATTTAGATCCGAAATCAAAGGCTGCATAGTGACAAAGCAAAGAAATAACTTCTTGTATGTAATTAATAATACCATTCAGTGGCGTACTAGTGTACCTAATTGAATATTTGAGCTTTGACCTCTGGGCCCTCAAAAACTTTTCGCGTGGGTGTCATAAAATTTTGTCTGTGAATGTATTTGAAAAACATGTTAAGCGCATATGGTTTGTTGTTTTCGAATTATATAGCTTCATGGGGTTATGTCATGTATAGGTACAGGCTGGAGGCTAAATTGTCCTCCTGATCTAATGGGTAGTTCAAAAAATATAGTCAGCCCAAATGAGTTGGAATTACTATCAGGATTGAATTGCAATGTAACCTGAACACTACTGTTACGGCACTTTGTTACGTAACACAACAATGAGGAGAGTTGGCGTAGAGGATCTTCATTTACCCCTCCACCTACGTGCAACTAGTCAAGGAGGGAGAGAGGAGGGGGGCGAGAAGGGAGAAAATTCACGTAATCTTGTATGAATAGATCCAGTCGGCAATTAAGGAATGAATAAACTGACGTGACGTGGAAATTTCTAGTGGATAGAAACAAATATCAGCCAAGATATGAACAAATAATTGAAGGGATTTTCATCAAAGGAAAATCGACAGCACCATTTTCAAGCTCTTACTTGCGGGTCTCGGGAAAGGAAATTTCATGCAATCTAGGGAAATGTTACCCAAACATTTTCTGATATACTCTTTTGAGTCAACCGATATTGGCGCCTCGCTTAGATAGTCTTTAAACAATTCTCAAAAACAACAGTCCAAACTTCCTGGGTGAGTCATTGTAATGGAGTCTTACTGTATTTTCGCATCACACTTTAACTGTCTTTAAACTGATCAGTCATAAACGTTTAGGTTTCATATTTCATGCAACACCACCCCCCCCCCCCCCTTTATCAAACAAAATTCTAGTCATGTACCTAGCCAGGCGGTACCTTACTACTCACGTCTGTTACGCTTAAAATAATGTGTACACGATAGATCATTATCTCTAAACGTTTGTATCTTTGATAGTATGTTTACTATATGAAAGTTATTATGCATTATGTGGAGAAGTAATGCATATTTAGTGGGCCTGGATTCATTGTACTAATTTTCAAAATGTAAACATTGTGAAAAAGGAATATATTCTACCATTCTAATCAGTAGAAAACTACAGATAAACCTAAGCATAGATTGCACCATTTTGCACCTCATTACTTTTTTATTGTAAAAATATTTCAAAGACTGAAGGGGAGATCCCTCCCTTAAGATCCCCAACGACGTCTGTTGGGAGGAATGGATACTCCATAAAATGTGCCACCATCCATCGGACCATGCCCCCCCCCCCCCCCTTAGTACTTACCACAACCCTAGGGCCAGTATTTATTTTTGCACGAAGACCTCATTACAAAAACTAGTATAGCTTTAATGTATAAGACGCATTTGGAGAAACTGTTGGTAGGATGTAAAATATTGCAGTCAAAATGTAACATTTAGTGAATCAGACAGAGGCACATCAAGGACGTTACTCAAAATCACAACAACTTTAATGATCGGCCGACAGAAGATTCAGTTTATGTAGCATTTCAATACATACTGTATCACTAAAAAAGAGAACTTACGACCACTTTACAAAGGGCCGCCGGATTTTCTTCTTTTTAAGTTTCATACTGATCAGCGGCAAAATTGTATGCAATGCGTCATTGTTCGAAGTCCTGTATGGGGAACGGCGAGATGGGTGTGTCCAATCCAGTCGTACCACTTTGATTTTTGTTTTTCTCTTTTTTAATATTTTTTTTTATTTCCTTCAAGACGGCATCATAACAATAGCATTAGGCTTTGCATATTACATGCAGAAGATATATCGAAAGAAAAACTAAACGACTTTCTCGTTATAAATGGTGTATTTGAAGTAAGCGAAACCAAGGAAACCAAAATTTCTCCCATTCATGACTTTTCATATTACGAAACAAAATACAGTTTGGAGGAAAGGGGATCTGACAAAAACATAGACAGTCTAAATTGGTTTAGTAAAATTGTTAGAAGTTGTGTATTTGAGAATAAAATATGTACCAAAAGGACAACTAAATTTATCTCCCGACCAAACTTTATTCCAAACAGTATAGCCGAAATCTCTAACTTCATCCTTTGAATACCAGCGCTAGACCATGACAAAGTTCATTTGATAGAGAACAGTGAAGAATAAATGCTCTAGTGATTTGTTTGCAGGTCAAAGGTCACATTCGTCGCTCGCTTTAGCTTTATCATACACAAAAAATATTATTGTTGGTATTATTACATGTAGTATACTACAATGAAACCATCTTAGCTTTGTATCGTTAGAATATTGAAAGGCAGCACCACAATAATAAAAAGACCAACAGAATAGAATGCCATCACTTAGTGCAAGCTTTGTGGCCATAGGTTACCTCGAAAATTACGCTAATGTAACTTATCTTTGAATTAGTGGCACAGCGTGCATTAAGACTGTTTACATACCTTTTAATAACGAAAGGGAGTTTGCCCCCACAAATTTCATGCCAAACCGATTTAATTGAATTAACAATGCCGTAATATTGCAAGTTAAAAGAAATTTGTTATTTCTTCACAAAGCTATCGCAGAAGTATAGAAAGTGCCGTGCACAATCACACCTAAAATAAAGCCGAAATCGTTGAATTACTGTGTAGGTGATTGACTTAGTCAATTGCCAGATTCTGGCCAGCGTTTTAATTGATAATTTTGTTGGATTCATGATCAATTCTGACGCTAAAGAGGACTTACTTCGGGAAAAGGGAAGCTTTTTGAATCCAGACCGGATTCCTCATCATCTATAATGTTTCTACCTTCTCTCAGAACACCAGTCTGGTTGCATGTTTCAGTGCTGTGCTGCTCTGAGCACACAAGCATGTACTTACACTGAACTTTTTTTGTCCAAGTCATGTCTGGTAGAAGGTATTGGATGTGATGTGAAAAAGTCCAATCGAAAAAGTTCACCAACAAAAAAAAAAAAGAAGGGGGGGGGGGGGACTAGGAGGGTGAGGGAATCAATGTATAATTGTTATTCCTAGGTCTTGGGGTATTAGCTCTGTATTTTTCTCTGGCACTCAAGTCAGGGCTGGTTTTTTATGTTCCCTGCCTCACTAACTTGGCGAAACGTAACATCACAAGGGTAGGTTCCTACTATTCTCATATATGAGGTTGGTTTTTCCTTATGGTTCTCCTTCATATGTTTCCAAAATTTCTTGACTTTTTGTCTTCAGATTTTTCTTGCTGTTGCTTGTATCTTTCTTGG
Source organism: Stichopus chloronotus (assembly GCA_021234535.1). Taxonomy (NCBI): domain Eukaryota; kingdom Metazoa; phylum Echinodermata; class Holothuroidea; order Aspidochirotida; family Stichopodidae; genus Stichopus; species Stichopus chloronotus. Next base: position 28,802,288 of record CM037842.1, on the reverse strand, counting down.
AAGCTATTGGCGGTTTTACCAATATATCTTCCCTTTGCCCATCACAATCTCTGCACATACACTACGTCTCTCTCGAGGAAAACACCCCATATCCAAACTCAGAGCTTGCAACCAAAATGACCGAAATAATTGCAATATTGACAGCATGGACGTAGTTGCACTACCCATCTATAGATGTTGAATTTGCAGCCGAAATATGTTGTGCCCGTTTAAAGGACAGTGAAGTAAATTTCCGTAACATATAAAGAAGGGAGAATTGGCACTTTTATCGGAAACAAGGAAACGCATTCCAAAACTATGTTAATTTCAAAAGACCTTGAAGCCAGATCTGCCCCACTAAGAAAGTGAGGCACCCAATTAGTACAGACCCAGGTTCTAGCACTGATTAAAACACAAGAGGGGACAGTGTAGGGAACCCAACGAGGGTAAGACCGAACAGCTTATTATCTTCGCCATCAAAACTACCTTAAAAGGGACCGTAGTGGGTGTTTTGAAAATGTATGACGTATCACATGCACCCGCAATTATACGTGACATGCACGGGTGCATGTGTGACGTCACAAATCACGTAATTTTGCAACAACATGGCGACTTGCGAGTGAAGAAAATGTATGTTCATAAAACTTCATATTTTCTTGGAGGTGAATTTATTGTACTACCGAATGGTGTCTTATTGTTTGAAAAACTATATTTGAAGTGTCAGTATGATCACGAAGCCTGTGCAATGGTTTTACTTTAAAGCAGATATTATACAACCGTATGTGCGTATTTGCCAGCAGAATGTTGACACAAACAGATGAAGCGACTATTAAAGAACCAGCTAGTCTCTTTATGGTATGGTGGCAGAACCAGTTTAAAAGGTAAATGGAAAGAGAGAAAACTGGGTTGATACTGTTCGAGAGATATCTAGATGACATCGTGTTATAGTAATGCAACATGAGACGGAAGAGCACACAGACGAAGGAATCATGAAAAAGGTACAGGTCCTGATTAACACCTTATACATCCCTTCATACCTGTGACAGTTGACTACCCAACAGCAATGGAAGAATGCCAGTCCTAGACCTTAATGTTTGGACGAAGGAGGTAGAAATTGATGGACAGAAGACCAAAAACTTGTCCACTCCCAAGACATGAAACCCACGGCAACCAGGTGTGTGGTTCACCGTGATTTTGCCCGCCTTGAATTAAAGTCTAAGATTAACATTTTAGTTGCAGACCTCATATAATGAGTAATTACAAAAGTCGATTATTGTTAATCTACAGTCCCTGAAGTATTGTATTAAATGTTGCCGGCTTGTATGGTCGAGACTTATCCTTTCAAATCGAACGAACAGTGGCAATTACCTTTATCTTAATTAACTTTGAGACAGAAATCGATAAATAAGAACGAAAGAATGATTAACATCATGAAAATTATTAAAATACTTAATGATAGATGCCTCAAATAAAAACGGTTGATTACCTGTTTGATGAAACCAATATAAAAACTGTTCGAATTTCTTCTCGAAGTCAATTTTTGTTTTATTTTTCGCCAGGAGCTCGAATGCAAATTGATGAAATGTCTAGTCACTTATCTCACACAATTTTTCCACAAAACCTCAAGTCTGACTGGATTTCGAAGCGAGGTTTTTTTTTGGTGGGGGAGGTCAAAATATACATGCATATTCAAATTTCCTGCAATACCTTATAGGGCGCTGCTCGAGACAACGTCACACGCCACAAGGAGTCTGTCAGAAATGAAGGGTATATCTTTAGAATTACGTTCTTTACTACAACACAGCTACTATAACTGCACTTACCATTGAGAGGAACTCCGGTCAATCGTTTCTGATATCAGAAACCGTGGAATCCCTGGCCACTACAAAGTTGATTGAGCATATCTCTGATACAAAACAAAAATAATTGGTCTTTGCCGATATTATAGAAACAGAATGAAAATGATATTTGAATAAGGATTGTTTCTCTTTCTTTGTTACAAATCAATAGTCCGACGTTAAGCTGCAATATTGTTATTGTTGTCGTCCATGAGTGCATCTAAAGAATATCACAGCAACTCAATTTCTTTGACATCTAGGAACACCTTTCTAACAATGCATTTCCAGATTTCACATACACAGTGCCGGAGCGAGAGACTATTCATAATGTACATAAAACATTTAGGCAATCAGTGAGTATAAACGTATGTCACATGTTTCACGATTGTTGGGCAAAAAGTAACCTTAAATTCCAATCGAAAATAGGGTTTGAATAGTGAAGTTACCATAGACCTTGACTAAAGACACCATATACCTTGAGTGGGGACAACAAAGAAATGAGTAGGGATATATCATAGTCCACGGTTGGGAACATTGATTGGGGTGCACTAAACTACCATGAGGTTGGTAACAAGATATATCACACGTATCTATTGTCTCAGTGTAGTATGAAAATATGATTATGAGTATATACGTATATATATATCTATATATTTATATAGGCATATTGTAGTGTTCCACGTGTTGGTATTAGAATAAATGGTATAAACATATAAAACATACAGTGACTCCTGTTGTAGAAACAACAAATGTTACTTTCATAGTATTTCTGACAACGCTGTCCTTCCTCACATGAGATCAAGGTAGTACTGAATGGCACACAAGTTGAAGTTTACAAACAAGAACGATTCACTGAAAGTGGTAAAGGGTAGACATCTCAAAACTAAGAACTTATAAAATAAAGAAATGTATAAAGAGAACACAGATACTTAGCAATCGATTACTTGAAATACTCAAGATTGGAAAGATTAGCTAGATCCTTGTTAAGCCTATTAGCCTTGTTAGTTCCTAGGGTAACAGTAAGAGTGGTTTCTCTGAGGAGTCTTTTATGTGTGGAGTTGAACTTGCCCTCCAGTATACAAAACCTAAGGTTTGAAAGGCCATGATGCTGGGAGTTGAAATGGATCGAAACGGGTAAGCCACTTTTTTTTTATTTCTGATGCTGCTTTTGTGATTGTTGAATCTGAGACGAAAGGGGGTTTCGATTGTCCTATATGTAGCGAACTGAGGGGCAAAGATCGCAAGTGAGCAGATATATTATGTTAGCATTGTCGCAAGGGACCTGGATATACCGTCTTTCTGTTAATTGAAATAGATTTGCTACAATCCATGTGTTTACACGCTAGACATCTGTTTTTATCGCATGGTCTGATACGTTAGCGTCTGGGGTTGGGGTCAGGTAGTGTGCTTCTAACAAGCAGATTGCCCAGGTTGGGTGGTTGACGTCTAGCAATCACAAAAGGGGAGGCAAAAATAGACTTACGCTGATCGTCAAGACTAAGCAGTTTTCCAGTCAAGTTTGATGAGTTGAAAAAGGGGGTCGATACGGATGTTGTGAGTAACGACAAAAGGTATCCTGCTATCTTTGTCCTTAGAGTTGTAAGTGAGTAAATTAGATCTGGGTGTGTTACGAACTCTGTTCCAACATTGCAAAATAAGGTTAAGAGGGTAGCCTCATTTAACAAAATGGCTTACGACGTTTACGGATTGGGCGTCGAAAATGGAAGTGGTGGAGCAAATTCTGTAAGGTAATAATTGGCTGAAAACAATGGATTTTTTAGAGTGAGCAGGGTGATTGCTTGAATAGTGCAAGTAACTGTGCTTGTCTGTGGGTTTGCTATACACAGATGTGGAGACGGTTTTTCCACTAGTGATACTGATGAGAGTGTCCTCGAAGGGTATTTCCGTTTTGGAGAATTCAAGGGTGAATTCAATGGATGGGTGAAAGTTGTTGGCCATCCTCTCGAAGTCTTTAAGGGCGGGCTCCCCATCATCAATAAACCTGAGATACAGTGTGTAGGTTTCAGGACAGATGCTTCTAAGAGGATTCTCTCAAGATCGCTCATGAATACGTTGGGGTAAGAGGGCGCCAGTTTCGTGCCTTGTAACTGGACATACAATTGATTATCAAATCCAAAAACATTATGGGTTAGAATAAACTCGATGAGCTTACATGTAGATTCACATGAATCTACGTTCTTGTTTGAGGCTAGTATGCCCTCCGTGTGCGATATGTTAGTATACAGCGACTGGACATCCATTGTCACTAGCAGGGTGTCTTTTTTGAGTGGGCCCAAGTGAGGTAATCTCCTAAGGAAATCCGTGGTGTCCTTTAGGTAGCTAGGAATATTCGACAGAAGGGGTTGGAGTTGACTGTCAACATACGCCGATATATGTTCTGTCAGGGTGCCGATACCTGACACCTGCCAGGGGTGTGGTCTTGTCGATGGGGGCGTTTGTCCTGGGTGGGAGTTTATGGATTTTCGGTAGTGTGTACAAGGTGTCAAGCTTAGGGTCGTCCGGGATGAGTGTGGTGACAGCTTCTCGAATGTTGTGAGGAAAAGTTCTGATGAGTTGATAGAGTTTTACGTTATGGTTGAGGACGTCTTTTCGGTAGACGGCTCTGTAGCAAATGTTGTTAGATAGTTGGCGTAGGATCTCGTTTTTGTAGTCCTCTGTGTTTTGTATGACAACAGCCTCTCCTTTGTCAGCACTTTTTATTACAATATTGGTGTTCTGTTTTAAATCTGAGATGACTTTACGTTGGGCCGGGCTGACGTTGTAGCGTTGATCTTGTTGGTCTATGGAAAGTAGAAATTGATCTAAGTACCTGTTTACTCTGCTCACAAACGCTTCGATGTAAAAGTTCCTCTTACCTGGGGGAGTCCAAGTTGACTTCTTTTTCGGTGGGCCGTGAGCGAATTTATGGTGCGTGTCGGTTCCCGGTTTGCTGAAGTATTCAGCCAGTCGTACTTTGCGGCAGAAATCATTGGTGTCCTGGCAGAGTTTAATTTTATCGATATACTGGGAGGGACAAACTGAGTCCTCGTTCCAGAATCTCTCCAGAATCTCGTTGTGCTGTCGTGAGAGTATGTGAGGACAAATTTACTGGACGGTTCCTAGATGGTGTCTGGGTGTTCGTATGGTAGAGAGTTCCGAATGTCCCTGTTCTGCGAGGGTCTTTAGTAGAGGAGACTCCTCTATAGTTTCGAGAAATTCGAGAAATGTTTACGTTGAAAGCATCTGCCTAGATGTTTATGGTAGCTGGAGTCATGAAAAGACTCTACCATTTCTTTTTGGTCTCCTTCTTTGAGTGTCTCATTTTTTACATTAGCAACCACCTTCGTAAGACTAGACTGACTACCTAGACTGACAACTGACTTTTATTTCTTAGTATGAGTTAAATCTCTTCAGATTCCCTGTGGTCGTCGTCCCTAAAGTTGGTTTTTATTATGCAACATGCTAAATGTCGTGTTGCATGATCAGGTGAAGTGCAGTGATCGACTACAGAGTAACCTTTAAGACGATTCCTTGCTTCCTTTGAAGTGATGTTTTTTTTTTTCTGTTTTAAACCTCCTGTGAGTGTAAAATATTTGATTCTCGCAATGCATGTTAGTTTTATTTCTACTGTCCCTTTGATTGCCTTTGACCATTACTATTCCTTCTTGTCATTCCTGATGAGATGGCATCCACCTTAAGCTTTCTGATATATAATGGAAGAGGTCTAAGGCAAACAAAAAAGAGAAAAGGTTTGTTTGCGTTTCTGCACAGTGATAACTATGTGTGCCTAATGCAAGAGACCCACAGTAGTCATTCAGGATGAAACTTACTGGAAAAACGAATGGTGAGGATCTGTTAATTTTTGTCATGGATCTAATGACAGTCATGGCGTTTGCCTGCTTTTCAAACCCTCTCTTGCTGTCACTATTCACAAGGATTTTATTCATGCTTATGGTAGGTTCATTATTCTTAATGTTGAGGTGAACAACATAAATTTTACTCTTGTGGGTGTCAATGGACCAAACATTGACTCCCCTGCTTTTTACATTGAACGTTTTGATCAGATGGTCAGTTTGTATTGTGAAACAATTGTTATGGAGGGAGATTTTAACTTTGTTTATTCATTAGACTTGGATAAGACGGGGGGGGGGGGGGGGGGGGCCCCCCCCAATAGGCTAAAAATAATTTCAAAGCCAGAGATAAATGTTTGTCTTTGATGTCAAGGTACAATTTCATAGATATCTGGGGTGACATGAACCCGTTTGGTAAACATTATACTTGGAGCTCGAATATAACTCCGGGTATACATTGCAGGTTAGATTTGTTTCTCACTTCCCATCATCTGAGACATTCAGTTCATTCTACACATTTTTCTCCTGGCTTACAGTCTGATCACTGCCTTAGAATTCCTGTATTAGCTCATGCTAAAATGGTTAGAGGCCCAGGAATGTGGAAAATTGATAATTCTCTCTTAGATGATGCAACTTATATATCTACTGTGAATGATCGTCTTATGAATCTCTTGCAAGAAGTTAGTCTTATAATCCTGGCGTATCCTGGGACTTTGTAAAATACAAAATTCGTAAGTATTCTCTGGCTTATTCAAAGCAAACAGCCAAGCCATGGCGTCGAAGGGAAATGAATTACTTAAGATTATATCTACTTTCGAACAACAATTATTTTTTTAGCCCATCTGCGTCAGTCAGTTCCCAGTTAAAGGAAGCAAACGCTGAATTCCTCGAATATTGTGACCTTAACTTACGTGGTACCATCATTAGATCAAGGACAAGATGGGTAGAAAATGGTGAGAAGAATGGTAAATATTCTCTAAAACTTGAAAAGAGGAACAGGTCACTTAATACCATATCCCCCCCCCCCCCCGAAAATATTGAGGGTAATGTTATTGATCGACACAGAGGTATTTTGGATGATATATGGTGAGGGTGCACATATTGCAAAACCTCATAGCCTTAGTGGCAGGGTTATCACCTCACGCTGAGATAATCCACATGGTCAATTAAACATCGTTTTCCTAAAGTAATTCAGGTGTGTCAATCCAATGTCCAGGCCCTCTTGAGCTGCTTGACAGAGTGTACTAGGTGTAATGTAAATGGCGAAATATGTGTGGTCCGGTATGAAAAGCGTCTGCTGAGTATACTCATAGCATCATGGTTGTGTTCCGTCTACCTCTAGGACTGCTGCTGTACAGTTGGTTACGTTGAAAGCTACTCGACTGTGTTCTTCAGATTGTTACTAAGGTGTACTTTTGATCCTGACGTCAAACCAGACTAACCAATTGGGTTCCATCCATCAGTGTTGGAGTTTTGTAGAGATGGAGAGGTTCCTTTGAGATTTTTTTTTTTTTGGCTGCCTTTTTTTTTTTTTTTTTGCCTTTTTCGAGGGTTCCAAATGGGAAATGGTGAGAGACATTTTATTTTTAAGAATCTATAATTGAACTTCTGTTATTTGGGCACATGCCCCTCCCGGCTCCCTGTGACTACGTGCCGTCTGTCTTTACCTGAAATGAAAGACAAACTGGAGAGATGGGTTCTATCTTTTTGTTTCTCAAAGGAAATAATGACGAAGCCATTGATTCGCTTCAACGAATTCGAATATTTGTGGTAGTATATTCCAAGTTATGTCGGATACCAGGTATTGACGTTAGTTCAATTATGTTGGGGGGGGGGGGGGTATAACCTAACTTATTTGATGTTCATCGTATATTGATCGTCGGGGAACCAAGTTGTTGACTGAAGTAGATCTTTTTCTTTTTTTCTCGCTGCTGACAGTAGAGTGTCTACACGTACTGCTGACAGTAGAATGCCTACACTGCTGACAGTATAGAATGCCTGCACTGCTATTACTTGGTTTAAAGCCAATTTGCTTGTTGTGCGAAAAAAATTGGAATAACGTGTTGCATATTTACTTTTAAGTTCCATTCGCCACACTGATATTGTGGTGCCGTTTTTTAAATATACAGTAACTCACGTCAATTCATGAGATATTAAACTGGAACTTCTCTGAGCTGTTTGTTTCGGTTTGTCTGTACAACACCACTAATTCGAAAGGGCATTACTATACAGCATTACGTGGCAAATTCTCCCACCTTTCTCTGGTGTCGAAAATCGTAGACGTCATCTTGGTAATAGAATTGTAGCTACAAACTTTAACCCAAATCCACGCTTCGTTGTACATAGTAAACGGTATTAATTCCCAGTTAAATATATTTGCTATGCACAGTGCATCGAACTTACCACCTCTTTTTTTAAACCTCTTTTTTCAGAGATTTAACGCTTCATCAGATCGGTACCAAACTGCATGTTTGTGTTCTGTTAGCCCAATATATCCATTAAGAGTTACCACGCAATCAATTGTATTATTTTGTATATTTAAGTTGCAACTTTCAGGATATCAATTTGCTTGGCAACGATTGAAAGTCATAAACAAAAAAAAACCGAAAATAACTCACAGAGGCTGAATTCTAAACCAATGAACTTAGTGTACAACGTCCTTTTTTTTAAAGGGAATAGAGATACTTTTAGATCCAGAGCCCGCTTTCCCATATTTGATTTAGTATACAGAATATCAACTTGCACCAAATCAATTGGCAACGATTTTAGTGATGTTCGAAGTATAGAAGCGAAGCTAGAAACCAATGAACTTGTTGTGCGCCGTCCTTATTTAAATGCAGCTGCGTGAAAACACTTTTAAGTCAAAAACCTTTTGTCCTCCATTTTTAGTAGGCGGCATAAAGAACGGCTACACATTGACTATGAAATACAATGTCGAAGCATTGTCACAAAAAAAAAAATGTCGTGTCAGTCGAGCATTCCCTTCTATACCAGGCTATGCAGTGCTACTTGAAAAGATATTATCCCCCCCCCCCCAAAAAAAAAAAGACAAAGGCAATTGAAGTTATTGGCACCCATTGCAAGTCAATGATCTATCGCACGACCTTATATGTAACGTTTTATGTGTACGTACATTGGCTGGCTGTACCTCTTCGAATTTAGTCGATTTTTGTTAAAATCAAAGTTGTTAGCCTACATTAACTGATTTTTTTAGTTTCTTTTTATTTTAAGGCTTTCCGATTTCATCAAAGTTGTTTCAGCGTCGTTTAGAGAGTACATAGTCATTGATGGTCTTATCAAACCTCGTGTGACGTCACTTTCTTTAAACGTTACTAGTTTATGGTCACTTTTTGCACGTACTAGTGCAGAGTGAAAAATAACGACAACAGAGTGATATACACACAAACGCGCTACCGATGTTACATTGCTATGTGCAAAGAGTGGAGGCAAATAAGTGACGTTAGCAGGGAGTTTTCAAGAAGAGAATGACGTCACAATTTGATGTTAATAAAAAGACCAATCACCTTTAACCTGTAGGTCTGTAGTCCTTAGGAATCTTCATGACTTAACGACTGTACAACGTTATCAGAGATCAGAGTATTAGCTATAACAATAAGAAATATTACAGCCGCGACATTTATTAAAATTGATGACGTGAAACTAACTGCTAACTATAAGCAGTAACCCAATAATACAGATATATTGGCCCCTATATATATATATATACATATACATATATATATATATATATATATATATATATATATATATATATATATATATATATATATATATATGCAGTTACATTTTCTTTCATTTATTAAATTAAACATCTAGGAGCTCACTATCAACAACTTCACCCTCTCGTCCCCCTGTAGAGCAATCATCACATCTGGAGTTTACATTACCTTAATTTTACCCGCCGACTACTCTGCAGTCAGTTTTACCCACCCACAACTATGCAGTTCCAGCTCTCACAATTACCAAAACACTGTCCCATGTCCAAAGGCATTTCATTGATTCCCATAACTGTCACACAGTTTCACCTGGTGTGGTATTGTTGTGTTCAAGAGTTGATTGCACAATCTTGAATGCATTCATTTAATGACGTCTGCACTTATAATGTACGCTCTTATGCACGCCCCCCCCCCCCCAAAAAAAAAAAGGAATAGTAATAGTTAAGCACCTTTTAAAAATAGATGAAACATCTATAAACATATGTTTTAGATGCATACGGCTTAGATCTTCTCAGTTATAGCTAATGTTAACTTAAATTTGACGCTAAATCAATTAGAAGAATATGATGGATAAAAAAGCCAAAATGTTAATGTACCAGTAATATTAGTTAGGAATGGTGATGAAACACCCTCGCTCATTTCTGGTTGCACTAAGACGATGTTGGTTACAAGATGGGAGGGTGGAGTTTGATGTACTTTGAATCAGGGATCTTCTATTTCAGGGATCTCGTTTCACAATTACATCCGACTTATCTAAGGTATGTTGTGTCCTCTTTATTTCGGGGGGGGGGGGGGACTGAAATCTTTCGATGCGAGTTATCTCTTTGTTTGGTCCCTTGGATTTTATCATCCCCGTACAGTCTTGGTTGCCCCGGTCACAATGCAGTAAATCGCCTACTTCCCTACTTTCAACAGTGACTCATAATACAAATTTTAGTTATACATCTCCGCATAGACTATACATGCTCTACGCCTTCCCTATTTAGGGCAAAAAGCAGTTCGGGAGACAAGGTAGCCAATAGAATAAATTGCGCAGGCAATGACAACCACTGCGGAGCCTCAGAAGGGCGTTCTTTGAGATATTCTTATCCAAAGTCTTTAGTTCTCTCTTTACCCATCCTAAAGTGGTGACCTGCTTAATCTTCCACAATTCTCAACCTCTAGTCCAAAATTCTGGTGTCCTATTGTAACAAAGGGATACTGTTTCCATATTTCACTTTAACTCTCCCCATACCCCACCCACCGGGAAACTACCCTCGCGACGTCAATGAAGCCAGAATAAAAGATGAGTCTAAAATTTAGGCAACTTGGTCCAAAAATTCTAAATTCGAAAATGCCCCCCAAAAAATTAAGCCCCCGTACGCGCATTCTCTCTCTCTGTTGCTGACTTTTGATCTCTTGTATTGTGGGTCCATGGTTGCACTAGCAGGGAGCGCGTACGCAGAGTACCCTTATCAAATGGTTTCTGCCCGAATATCTTGCAAGTGACAAATTTACATGATTAATTGCTACGAGGAACAACAACAACAAAACAAACAAAACAAACTAGAAAACTGTGACAAAGAGATATAAATAAGGGTCGGAGTCATGGTCGGCGTCAACGTGTACAAATAGGCCAAGTTTCAAGTAGGGCTATCCCGGGACAGGACAACCCCCCTTACCCGGATAAATCTCCCTAGGACCCCCCCCCCCCCACGAGACAATTTCTACCCTGAGAATTTCCAGTCCTGATAATTTCACCTTTGGCAAACCCCCGTGACGAATTCCTTAAGGGAAAGGGTAGGAATGAAAGGGTGAGGTTAAAGATTAGGACGGGGGGGGATTGTCATGATTGGTAATTATCCGGGGGGTAATATCCGGGGGGCGGGGCGTTGTCCGGGTGGGAGTTGTCATTTGGAAATTGCCCGGGGGTGGCCCTGGGGAAAATGTCCAGGACCCTATCACTGTCAAGAGTGTTACGTTGTTAAGTCCTAGATCTACAATCTTGGACAAAACTGGTTGGAAACTTTGTCATACTTTGCGATTACAATCCTTAATCTTAGTTGTGAAGATAACATGAAATCCCGCACAGTTTTTTCATTGTTAACATAAATACAGTAAGTGTATGTATACTGTGAACAGTCATACTGTACCCAATATTGAAATAAGAAACCTGCTGTCCCAACAACTTCGTCTAAGATAGCAGACTAGTACTACCTGGGGACACTAGCAGTGATTAAAACTGCATACAGCCAATTAAGTTAACATGCTCTCCTGCACCATACAGTAATGTTGAAACAGCCCTACACGTTTATTGCGAAACTCCGTTGCTGAGCCTTTCTTTGTTGATTGTCCTTCTAAATGATTTTGTATTACGTATTTCAAAAATTTGTAAACAATAGGTCTAAGGGCGTACAGATATGACTTGCAAAATATACCAAATTTGTATCGTTACCATTTGGTACGGATGGTATAAAAGATAAAAAGTAAATGGTGAATTTAATTACGATGACAGATAGCCTACCTCAATTGATTATCGTAATTAGTAAATGGCCAAGGGGGGAGGGGTGGTCTATGGAGTTTCTACCAACGGCTTTAGAAAGATTAGATCAAGTTTTTTTAGGTTAAGTATACCTAGTAAACTGACCTTCTGGATGAACTTGAAACGAATACAAAAAAATATCGGTGGGCGATATTCTCAAATTTTTCAGTTAATTGTCAGCGCGCAGTGTCCCGCAACTTCATTCACTTTTTTTTTACTAACCGGTCAGATCGAAATTTGTTTAATTAGTTCGAGTTCAACTTGGTTTTACCTTTCGAAAGAGGCACTCGGGAATGATGCGTGGGCGGTTATCCGACGGGGAAGGGGGGCAGAGGACATATCCCCTCCACATTTTTAGTGGGGAGACATAATGTGGAATGTATGTAGGCCGATATATATATTTCAGGTATGGAGAAAACATGCTGTCCAGTCGTTTTCGGTATAATTACATTTCCCTATTCATAAAATTGAAATATGGGATTCCAGTTTACAGCTGAAGAGAAGGTCAAATAAGAACTGCATGATTAAGCAAGATATATGACATCTGTGTCCTCTAGAGAGAATGCACCAAATAAACACTTAACAGCTCCCTCTTTAACACGAACACCGCAAATAAAGAATCGCTCATTGAAATTCCCGCATCCTCAACTGAAAAAAAGGAAGACACGAAACTAAATGAAAGAGTCATGTGCTAAATCGGAAACTCACGCTTTATTCTTGTTGCTTATGCAAACTTCGAAATCCATGTTGATAGTGTAAGTCAGTATGCTAGCTGCATATCGCTACGTTATATCGCTACGTTATCGCTACGTTAGCAATATATATAGTTGTCTTGCCACGGCCACTAACGTAACTGGACCGTATTTGCTAAGAAATTACTACGTGCATTTAATTTATAACCTGCAAATGGTATCAATGCCGATCGGAAAATTTGACAGCTAATACGTTAGATTTATGTATATTTTATTACGTACCGTGCATAACTTATAACACGTCTCACGCATGTTACAACATCGTATCTACCTTATTTTTAAGCAATTAGTTTTACGAAGATGTGATTAACTTTGCCTAGAGCAGCGATTCTGTAAGTTACCACCCCTCTTGCAAACATCAGTACAGGTTACAGATACCGCTACAGAACGAGGTTCCTTCCTTACGCCGTCCATCAAATTTGTAGATTTTGGGCAATTTTCTTCCACACATGGTCGTCAATACGGACATCGTTCTACACCAACCGTCATTTTGGCTATCAAATTTTTAGACTATATGGGGCTTGCACAGAGAAAAAAAGGCTTATAGAGTAAATTTCGACTGTTGGGACCCCCCTCAGCGGAGGGACCTTCATAAAACTGTCGACGTAATTACTAGTATTGACGAATCTGACCGATCTTGGGTGCAGATGCTGCACATTTTAGGGACAAGCGAAAAAATGAGCCCCTTTTTTAACTAAAAACAAAATGGGATTTTTGACCTATCCAATTCTGAGTTTCGGTGGGTTGCACATTCCAATTAGAGACTGCATAATGTAATTATACCTGATATAAGCATTATTCATCAACAATAAGAGGAGAGCATTTGAAGAAAAACTGAAGTATTTGGCCCAGATTGCTGAGATTTCTGGATTCCAACAGGTTACATAGTTGAAAGAACGTCATTCATATTATACAATGAAAATATTTTGATAGAGGTTAGACGTGAATCTTAAGACCTTTCTGTATCACTCAGCAATTTCTATTTTGAAGTGGATGGACCAGAAGGAGTAAAATAAATACTTTCCGCGTCTGGGTCTTGAAAGGACAAACATAAACTATTAGATCTACTTAGTACAATTGAAATGGAAACGGTTGCGTTGATCATCAACGGACTTGAGAATTAGAGATTAAGTTAGCTAACTGAAAAAAATTAGACAACAGTCAATGGTGGGGGAGGGAGTGTCTGTTCACTTAAATATTTGAGTTCCTGCCCTAAGACTATGCAGAGTTCACAGCATTATACGGATATAGTACAATGTTCCAATTATAACCTTAGTGTCAAGGATGAGCTTTTTCAATTTTGGAGGTGTGGGGGGGGGGGGGGGTGGTCAGCCTATGGGATGTGAGGAATATATCAAACGGCCATATGGTCTTCAGTGGATGTCCCTATGTTTACATGTTATTCAAAATGTTTTAGTAGTAATTTTCAATTTAGATTTATGTGCCAATTTGATGGAAATACCTGCAATGCATTTTCACTGCACCAAAATGACACATAGGACAAGTTTAACAAATCACTCAGTCCAACTAATGAAAACAGGTCATCATTCCTCACAACCTCACACAGTCTAAGAGGAAACATCACATCATCTGAAAAATTTAAAGATTTGAAAGATCAAATTATTAATGGGATACAGGTCCGCGAGTCTCTTTTTTCCTCAAAGAAAAAGTCACATAGAAACCTAGCTTTTTACTTACCCGACATTTAATATCATTCAGATGTGAATTTTTAGGTCATGATAATATGCCATACTACAAATACAATTTTTCATTTTAAATTAATACAACTGTTGAAACATCATAAACTTAACTGAATTCTGTCACAAAATTTCTGATTTCAATTTCGATCTAACCCCTACTTACATCTTTCCACATTTGAAGTGGATTTTCTCTACAATGTGTGACTTCTGAAATCAGCGGGATTTGTCAACACTAGTAGGAATGTAACTGTTCTATGATAAATTCAGACATTGCTCTGACGTAGGTCACACTACTAACAAAACTCAGCCCATGCCCCAGAGTCTACTTTCAACTACAGCAGTTCAGACTGTACCGTAGTCTCGCCCATCTGGCAATTATTACGTAACATTCACAGCACAACTTCTTCCCAGTCCTAAGTGTAATAATGACATACACACACCTGACACCTAGTCCTCACAAAGAATACAATGTGCTTAAATAATATCTCGAGAAAACCTAATCTGCATGACGGAACATATGACGTGATAGCCAGATAAATCATAGTGATGAGAGTATGTTCCTCTCGAGAAGGCATAAACACATATGACATCATGTGAGGATTTGTGGCACCTGACGTCTAACAGTCACAGCAGGGACTAGGTTGCAAGAATCTTAACGTGTGATTACCACTGGTTACCCAAACAGTTATGCGTGACCCAGAATAATGGAGCAACACAGCCCTACAGTTTTTTGAATGACTGATGTGACATAACAATAACCATGGCTTGATGCAAAATTACACCTATCAATATGGTTCTCTGTAGCCTATCTTCAACAATGTGACATCAAAGCAATAGTAAAAAATACGTCACAAGCCAACTAAATGAGAAAAAGAGGTTTACTCTAGTGACTTTGTCCTTGACACTTTATACAACTGACACCTATTTTGAATTCAGACTGCAATAAAAAAAGATTCCTTGGTAACAACAACAGTATTTCAAATGTGTGTGCAATAATGTAATAAAAAAGAATATGAACATTACCTCATAGATACCATACAATGTCAACATTGCTTGGCAATATTTAAATTTAGAATCTCTGATGCTACAACATACATTGAGGAATGCAGCATGCAGCTGTGATGCTACTGCAGTACAACAAACATGGACATATACACGCAATAGTGATCAATTCCAACACACACTGAGAGATGTACATGCTCATAAAAGAGAGATGCTGTTGGTTACTTTCTCCATCTTGCATTGGAGAACATCAATAAATCCATGAAATCAATCAAAAGTCAGCGGTGTCTGTTATTTTCTTGTCCATAGATTAAAATAAAATTTGACCACCTTTGATGCCAACCGTACACCAGCATTCAAATGCAGCCATTGGTAAGTCCTCGATCACTCATTTGTTACCCATAAAGGCTAAAAATTTCTGGAAGACTGTGAGGTCTAAGTCCTGGCAGCCAAGATTAGGGTCCCTCTTTTTAACCAGAAGCCTAAATTGTTTTCTGTTTTTCTTCAATCCTTTTGTCTTTATTATCCTGATATCCTGGGGGTACATGTCATTGTAAAGAGGGTTCGAACCATCCACCCATACCATGTTCCTGATGCCATCCTTTGTGTCCATGTCCAGGGTGTTGATCTGTACGGTGACGAAACTGAAACTGACACCATCGGTTTCTATGCCCTGGCAAACGACTGGTACCTTCAGTTCACCAGTGAAATCCTCCTGGAGAATCAATCAGATCACAACGCACATTGTTTGTCTTATCAAGGTGTCAAATATTGTATATGTCTTGAGTTAGTGGTGCTTGGATGGTCCTAGGGTACCAGGACCCTATGGCCCACAGTTGCCCACAGGTTGGACAGACCCGGGGAACCTGCAGTCCACAGTTGGGCGAGTACCCTGGTATCCAAAAATATAACTTCTGTTTTGCTATGAGTTCATGGTGAAGTCATAATACAACATATTGGTTATTAATATACCACCATCTAGCTCATGTTCAGGTATGACAATGATGTGTTCTTAGTTAGGGATGTGCAGAATTTGATCGCAAGAGCTGAAACACTGCAACTGGGAAGGAATTTCAGAACCAGAACACTGACATCGTCAGTCAGGTGCCTGGCTAAACAGTGAAAACACTAACATTGAGATTAATCACCAATAGAGATATTTTTTCAAAGGGAACTTTGAAATATGGTTAAGCCATTTAAACCAGCTATTTAGTTGCAGTATGTAGAAAAAGGTAATTTTCAGGTCAGGAAATATGTGCAGCAGTGTTTCACTACAAATTTGAACAAGCCTCCTGAAACATTTCAAGGCGATCAACATATTAACTGGTTTTAGTTTTTATTTAGAGAGAGTGGCAGGGACAGTGGAAAGAGAGGTAAAAATAGGAGGGACAAGGATGAGAGGAGTGACAAAACATTGTGGTAAGGCAAGAATGATGGGCAGGGAACATGGAGGTGAGACAATGAAAAGAGGAAGAGACGTAGTGGCAGAGGCAGGGAAAATAATGGGGAGAGGACAATAGGAAGACGAAGATAAATAGGGAAGTATAAAGAACAAAGAAGTTCATCAATATACTGTCAAATAGTTGAGATGATTGTATAATTATATCAGAGCATGATTTGCAAAAATGAATGCCATTTAAGACTGGGATAATGTTCTGCCACTAACTCTGCTATGTCTTTATCTCCTTGTCCGAGTGTGGTCCCCCCTCCCATCTTTTGGAAATATGTTGACAGGAAACTACAAAACTTCAAGATGTCTTGCCTATGTCATGATTTTTTGTAACATTTTTTGTATCTGTTCCAAAAGCAGTGCTTTCAAATTATAGTGAGTGGGTGATAGTAAATACTTTAATGTCTGACAGTAAGCAAAATTATCCTCCTACCATGTTCCCTCCTCTCAATATTCCTTTATCTTCATCAAAGACACATGTTTACGAACATTTTCATCTGAAAGTCTTCATGTGCAATGAAGACAGTCGGAGTACGTACCCCGTAGATCCGTTTGGCTCTGCTATACCCATCAGCGAAGGTGTACATGACAGCTAGGCTGATGCTGTGGCTGGGAAACCACCTCATGTGACTGGAAATGATCCTTGTGTGTGCATGAGGAAAGGGATGAGGTTCAAAATATCCTGCATTGTAAAAGAAGAAAATAAAAGAAGAAATAGCTTTGAAATACCTTTTATCAAGCACATATTCATACTAGGTTCAAGTAAATGCTCTGTAAATTCAACATTTGTGACTGAAGAGCAACAATGTAAAGAGGAAAAGGGCCCGAAATTATTTATCACTAACTCGTCGAGCGTTTGGACATCACAATCCGCTAACCCCAACAATATTTGCACCGGCCCCAGTTCATTATATCACACTAGAATCAGGCTTTAACCTGCATGTATAATTTCTAGACACATGTAACATGATGCGATGAGGCGTCATTACAACACAAAATGACAAAAACCAAAGACAAGTCCCCATACACAGTTTTAAGATTTTATCAATTAAATGTTTGTAAGAGCTGCAAAATTGAAATTTCTATTTTGTAAGAGGCCTTATACTAAGCCCAGTCCACTACGTAACATTACTTCCTGCACTGAGTATACTGATGCCAAGGGTAGGCATACTCAACACTGCATGTAGCGGTATTTTCCTGGCTTTTGTTGTGCATTAGGCATAGTGTCCTTGCAGTGGTAGCAATTGGAACTATCATAAGAATAAGCAGAAGGTATTTTACTGAGGATAAGTTGATAATTCTGGCAATCTCTTCATGGGAATTAGTTGTGCAGAACTGATTTAGAGGATAATGTTGTTGGGAGTTTGGTACATCAACTCAGTGGGAAAGCTGAAGGATAACAGCCCCTTTGGGATTTCGATTATAAACTGGCACAAGTCGCATCATGCATTGAACTGCTACAGAGGTTATGTATTTAACTGCTACAGGGGGTATGTATTGAACTGCTACAGGGGTTATGAACTGCTACAGGGGTTATGTATTGAACTGCTACAGGGGTTATGTGTTTGTCCAGCCCTCTCAAGGAGAGTTCCAGGGATGGTGGTTCTTACCCCTTTCCCAGAAGAGTCTCTGTCACCTTGAAGCATACATCTGTGTATTTTGGCCTGAAATGTCCCACCATAAACTTCACTTATTTTCTTGGCATTGTTAAGACACTAGGAACCATCCCATGGGTTATGTCTAGATACAATCTGTATACTAATGAACATACCAATTAATATCACCTCTGTCAAATGACATGGAAAAAAAAAAAAAAATTGGTACTTACCAGAATCAAACTACAGTATGGGGATACAGACAGGTGAAACTCCATATCAATACTACAGTATGGTCGTAACTTTGTTTCAGATCACCCCACATCAATACTATGATTGCAACTTATGTTTAGATCACTCCATAACATTACTATGATCAGAACTTCAGATCACTTTGACAAATTATTGACCGTGAGTCAGATCTGTGACCAATTCCCGACAGATATTTAACAATTAAGTTTGTTCCCCTCTCACAGTACAGTTTGAACTTCCAATGTGACCTTATCATAATCTCAAATTAAGAATGTAGTTATCACACAGTACACACAACAAGTTTGATGTCAGTTTTGTGCCTTTCACTTCTGAAAACGTCTGGTATCAGTAATTTCCTTCTGACATGATCTGCTTCTTTCATTTACTTTTGTTTTGATCTAACAATCATTCCAAAACATTGTTACAAAATATTTCACTTTACCTGGAAAATTACTGTAAGGTTTATACATATGAGTCTTCACGAGATCGATGGTAGGTGACAACGGTTCAAAGGTTGGTATTGCCTCTCCCTGAGTTGAAGTTACCTCTTCACCAGTACTAGTTGCTGTTGACAGTGGATGCCTGGAAGAAACCATGAATCCCTTTGGTGCTCCTGTAACTTGAATGTGGTCCCCCTCTGCAGGAAAGAGAAAAACAGAAAAAAAAAAAATGCAATATTCCCTTAGGAACACAGTCAATGAACAGAAACAATCATTAGAACTCCCCCACACCAAAAAATAAATAGGAGTTAAAGACTTCTCTGGAATACAATCAAGATGAACCTTCCTCAACAGGTGTAGGAGCCAGGGAGGGGTTAGGGCAAGGGGGGCAAATGCTCTTTCCGTTCTGCCAATGGGGGACATTTCCCCCTAAAAGTGTGTCCAAATCTGACTGCAATTTTCTAATGTTATTATACCCAAAGCGAAATTCCTTTCCCATTGTGGTCAGTTTCCTTTCCCATTGTGGTCAGTTGCCATATTCGGGGCATAAATTTGCTTCTCATTCATAAGGTTGTTCCCCCCCCCCCACACTCAAAATCATGTTGCTATGCCACTACCATCCTCTGGGAGGAAAAAAATAGAAATTCTTGTTATTAAACACAATCAATTCAATGGGAAGCTCCACACAAAGAAAACAAGAAGACAATATCCTGAAGATGAATTGCAACAATGGAGCACTGAATGTGTTACTTCATTTCTTTCAATTTGTAATTAATTCAAATTATAACAAATTTTATGATTGCCACAGTCAGAAAATTTGTGAAATGGTTTCAAAACTGGAACTATATCAAACCACTGCACTGACATTATCAAGCAAAAAAACATAAAACCAAACAGGATTGAACAAATCACAGCGACTTTCAAAATTTCTTTGTAGAGAGACTTTACAGTATGCTCCCAATGAAATGCAGAGATATTGATAACCATTGACTTGACTTGGTAATTTCCCAGCTCAGCCAGGAGAGATTAGCAACAAGAATGCAATTATAATGTGCAGTTTATCATCAAATTAAAGGGAAATAAGGCATTTGTTTCACAGAAAACAACCATATTTTTAAAACCAATGTTTGTGGACAGAGAATGACAGATTATTCAAAGTAAGGGAGGACAGTAACTTTCTGTTTCATTGAGATGCTGAACAGTCATTATACACAAGAAGCGGTATCTTTTGTTGGTAGAGCTATACAAATGTTATTGAAAGGTACTGATCACTGTATAAAGCAACTGAGATTTCACTCTCGGCAAATTTTTCTATCCTGATTGGTAAAATCTCAGTAGGATGTTTTGTTTCAAAGTTGTGGAGTCTTAAACAGATTTCTCTATCACAGACTCTCACAGTAATGCATTGCCTTCCGGGAAATTTAACACATCCTAAGAGACCGACTAATTTCCTTCGCATTTCTTTAGAATCTCGATTGGCTCCACAGAAATATCATGTAACAGTTTCAGTGACTGCGACCCTAATATTTTTTCAGTTTAAGGACAATGTAGAATAAACAAAATCAAATTTTTCACTAACGATGAAAGTTGCATTGATAAATTGTTGCTTTGATTTCAAAGGACAACAAAGAGTTTTTTACAACAATCTGCTGGCTGTGTCATGCAATTTGTAACAGTAAGACAACTGGACATCTGTCTTCATGAGACCAGTCTTTGTTCAAACATTAACATCTTGATGTATGAACAAAGTATTGATGTGAGGTTTGAAGTGCCACCCCCCTCCAACCCCCCTCCCCCACGAAAAATTATGTTCTTTCATTTGAGGGCCCTTAAACTTTTCAGTGGAAATTTCCAATTTGGTAAATATCAAGCGTTCTCTCAGCGCAGAGATTATGAGGAGTTAACCAATACCTCATGACTGGTGGAGTTGCTTACAGTAACATGAAAAGGCCAGAAAGTGTTAAAAATTTTCTTGTAAAATCCATCATAATATGAAACAACGTGTTAACAACTGTCAGTCTGCTCTGCATCTCTGTGTATACACATTCTTTAATCGTGGCTTCACATATGTACAGAATTGAAATCCCCCCCCCCCCCTCTCTCTCTCCACTTTCTTAGCAATTTAAAAAAAATACAGCAGGCAAAAATAACTCAATCCAATTCCTCAATAAACAATAATGTATCAAATATCACCCACAGAGCTTCCTTCCCCTAACAGAATTGCAACACACTGAGAAATCCATATTTTTTTCTTTACGTAAAATTTCTCCCAAAAATGAAAATCTGGATTTAGAATTGAAATGAGCTTACCTCTGTCCCAGGATGCCTCAACATAATGCTTCTCTGAGATGGACTGATCCAGAGTCAACTCTGGTCCAAGCTGTCTGCTCAACCTCAGGAAATACATCAGCTGGGTATAACTGAAAGAGGAAAAAAAAAGAAGGGGAATTTGATATGGTTAATCAGATAAATAAGACAAATCAGTCATGGGCAGATTCTAAATGATGGATACCTTAATTTAGAAGCAGGGGTAGATCCAGGGTTTTGCTTGGAGGATGCACTCATTGTGGGATACAGCTGTCAATCTGAAGGACTTAGATAACTAAATAGGGTGCTCTCAATAGGATGTATGAATTTCTATATCATAACCCCAATGATGGGAGCGGCAGTGAAATGGATTTGAATATTCTTGAAGTCATAAATTTGTGGGACACCAGGATTGTCAGACAAGGTCCATCTTAGTACATAAAAATGTTTAGTTTCAGAAATTTTAGGATTGAACACGGCCCCAGGGGACCTCCTCTGGTTCGGCTCCTGTCTCAGACAATTCACATATTCCACAATAGCTGGTAATGTGCTGTAAATTTGAGATGTGACACACAAAACATATCAACAGACTTTCGGATAGTCTTCACATCATGATAGATCACAATTGGTCAACATCAAGGAAATCAATCACATTTTTGGACACAAGTAGACACTAATTTGTAGTTGATGATAGTTCCAATAGCAAGTTCAAAACAAGCAACAAGAAAGTTAAAAGAGGAAAAAGTTGTTCAGTGAAGACTTTCACTGCATTATAGTATCTTACACATGCCTTTATTTCTTAACATATGCTATTCCCAGAAATGAATCTAAAAATATAAAGGTTTTACTTTTTACTAGTTTTTACTTTTTTTGTGGGAAGTATTTCTTTTTCAAAGTTTTACTATGGTGTATGACCAACCAATTACTTCATTTTCATGGAGTATGTGTTTTTGCTACATAGTACAAGCAGTGCCAACGTTGGTGGGCAAGTAACAATTACCAACCCTGGCGTTCCAGTAACCAGTGCTAAACTTGCTGGTCCAGCAACCAGCACCAACCTTGGTGATCCAGTAGCCAGAGTTAACCTCACTGGTCAACCAACCAGTACCAAAATTGTTTCCCAGAAACTTCTACCAACTTTGGGATCCAGTAACCACAACCAGCCTTGGTATTCCAGTAACAATGCCGATCTAGCAACAGGATCACCATTGCCAGTTAACTAGCCACTACCAACCTTGCTGGTCTAGTAGCCAGTACCAATCTTGCTTTTCCAATAATCAGTTCAATAATCATCTAGGAGTCAGTTCAATAATCATCTAGGAGCCAGTACCAACCATGTAGAACTAGTAACAGTACCACTATTGCTGGTTAAGTAGCCAGCACCAGTCTTGCTGGTCTAGTAGCCACTACCAACCTTGCTGATCCAGTAACCAGAACAAACCTTGTGGTCTAATAGACAGTAAGAATTGTGTTGGTCCAGTAACCAGTAATAACCTTACTGGTCCTGAGACCAGTACAAACATTGGTATACCACTAACTAGTACCAGCCTGATGTTTATTCATAAGTTAGGCTAAAAACAGAGTCTTTCACGGTAATCTTCCTGTGCATTGAATATGCATTACACTGGTTTACTGTAAAAATGAAATAGAAGAACACACAGCCCTACAGTAAGTTGTGTAACTTCAGAAGCTAGTCTTTATTTAACAAGCTGACTTTTAACATGTTCACAGAATTTTATGGGGGAGTTTATTGCTACTTTGTAACACAATTTAGTCTCCAAGAACGTAGCTTTGAGAGAAAGTTTTACTTTCTACACTTTCACTTCACTATTTCACATAGGTATGGCTAGATAATAAGGTGATGATGGTAAGGTACAGTATTTTACAGTCACATCAGTTTCATAACAATGAAGAGATGCATGAAAATTAATGCTTTAATATATCACTGAGCAACCTATTTAGGTTTTGCATATGATCACAAATGATAAACAGGGAAGGCAGGTACAGATTCCTGAACACAGGAAATCAAAGAAAAGATGGTTCAACGTTCCTTCTCAGAAGTACCAATGATCTGTAACAGCAAACAACAAATGACAGCTTTTAAAATGAACAAAATTGAGTTCCTATCAACTGGTTCTTTCTATTATACCTACATGTATCTGCTCCTATGGATAACCCTTTCTTCCGTGTCAAACTGTCGACAGTGACGCACGGCTTCTGTGACCCTCTCCTCCATGTTTGGAATTGATATATTGGACACGGTATCTGACACGGCTCTGGGCATCTAAGAGAAAAATACAAACACACTTTAAACAGAAAGGATTCTTTCAAATTAGGCTACAGACCAAACAGAAAATGGACAAATAGATAAGTCATGAACAGGTGGCCATTTAAATATTAAATACCAGTAGCTGATGTTAGTTCTGTCGGTAATGGAGCGACATGGTAAAATAGATGATACAAACAAAGAAACTAGGCACTGCATGAATATTCAATAGATATTATGTGAAAGTTAAATAGATACTTCATGGATATGAACATGAATATTAATAAGATACAACATGAACATCAAATGAATACCTATAGACTGAATTAATATTACTGGTATACAAATATTCCATGCATACCAAATAGATCAAACGAATACTACATGAATTTTAAACAGATATAACAGACCAAGACCAAGGCTTTACTACTGCAGCACAGTGAAATTTGTACTACATCATGTGCAGCTAAAGTACACAATGCCCATTGTTGATATTGTATCCCTAACATAGAAAAGATGATTGGTGTATTGTAAAAGGCCTGTTTCCCTTTACTTTAATGTATTTGCATGTTAATTTGTAAGTTAAGAAGGTGGGAAAACAGGTAAGGAAATATACATTTGTTTGGTCTGTTTAACTCTGATTTGCTTTTATCTCATTCTTTCTACTTTTTCAACTCATCAAAGAGGAACTAGACATAGAGAAGCTGAAAAATATTTCCTCCCTTTCCATACATGGCCACACCATCACAATTTCTGCATTTATCATCAAAATTAGTTCTAGCACAAAAGGCAGTATTTAGGTGATGTTGCGTTCCTCAGCCTATGTCTTCTCTTACCGCTGCTTGATGATTACATGCTGTACATGTTTAAACAACCATTAAATTGGTTACTTCAAACGGCAATACCTAAGAATTAAATACTGACATCGGGTTTGAAATGCCTGCAAGGGAAAATTTTTCTCCTACATTCAAAAATCCTTTCAATTGTCAATAAAATATGCCTTTTAATTTGTCATACACTGTTACCTTCACGGAATAGCAAGTTTCCACAAGTTTTCAGTTTTTAAGAATATTAGTTATCAAACTTTGCTGTTTTCGGGTTACTTGGGTATTCTATTGCACACTCGGTGGAGGCCCTTAAGGGCAAGTACAAAAAGTGCTACTCACTAATTCATTTGTTTCACATATAAATTTGACCATTGTTTGAATGAGAAACGATACCAGATTAATTATTGCCTGATTTGTTCCTTGATGAGGTTTTCTGCTCACCACTTACTAGCAAACAAATACCGATAGAATCCTGCAACAAACATCATCATACACTGAAAGAATGCCAAGTATATAAATATACCAATGAAATGTTAATCAAAGGTGGACTGTGAATTAACTACAGGGTAACGAAGGTGTTGAGGTTTAGTGCAAGCAATACACTATGGCACAGCGAAAGTGCATCCAGCGATAATCAAATACTGATTGAGTACCATTTGCAACCAACAGTATGGGACAAAACACAGGAATTCATAAAAGGGCAACAATTTCCATCTTCAAATAACCTCATGTCCTCAGTACAAGGGGTTACCAGAACATCTGCACTGCAGGTTTCAAATCCAACAGTGGTAAAATCTGCCACTGTTTGTTTTTGTTTTAATTTTTACCCTGGATTGTACTGGCTGTGTGCATATGAACAACAGTACTAATGTGCAGAAGTGTCTGGTCCCAATTTTCAAAAACCATACTGAATTGTAGATTACTCCCTTATTATAATGTACACCTGTATGTGGCATATGGGGATCCTAAAAGTTTAACCATTCGTCATTATTATGTGAAGGAAATTTAATAGGTATGGAAGATATAGTGAATGACAACCCAATGTGTTCTTTAAGCTACAATCAATACTGTTGATATTGCTAATTGGAAGAAGATTAAAAAGCAAACTTTAGTTAGTCGTAGCCTTCCAAAGCATACATCCTATGAGAATCTGTTCTATTGCTAAACTGGACATTTCACTCCAACAATTTTCTTTTCTTCTTGTTGCCTTTTCCTTTACCTTATCTTTCATAAGAACACTTTTTGTGAGCCAAAGAGTTTGCTCCAGACCCTCCTGTAGTCGACATTTGGCATGAAATGAAAATGCTGGTTTCTCCTGGTACAAGGGGTGATTCTCGAGAATAAAGGGTTTCTTTTCAGTATCCAAGAAACCCTGGAACCTTTCCCTGGGTCACAAAGAAAAATAAAACATTCAAGATATTGTAGAGGATAAGCAAAGATTAAAAAAAACACATTTCTACTCAATTGATTTGCAAGAAAATGATTGCTAAGTGATAACACCTTATGAGCTACTTAATGCCAAAATGAGTTCTCTTTTTCTTTATTTGGTAATGCTATTTAAACTTCCTGAGATTAGCAGCCATGACACAGCTCAATTTGCTTGTATCAGCTAGTGATGACACTGTTCCAAGTTGAGCAGCATACAGGTAGTGACAAACGTATCTTGTTTTGATATATATGTCGCTGATACACAGACAAATTACATACAGTAGGTTATGAGTAGGAACAAAACCAAAACCTAGCAGCAATCATAAAATTATGCAACTTGCTGATACTTTTTTAGGTAAAATGTAAAAAGCTAGTACCATTCACAATAATTGGTGTATTTTGGCGTGATCATCTTTCAAAGTAAATATGAGATTAGGAAATGTTTTTCCCTAGCAGCAAAACCATGATGGATCAAAGGTGAGCGTAAGACCAGCCATGGAGGATATGAAGATGGACTATAGTAGACTATAGTAGACTTACGATTTTTCAAGATAGGGAGGATGGAACCCTAGTTTATCATAAACTTTTCTGCTCAGTGATTTTTTCTCTTCTAGGCTGTCCCTCCGTATCTGCGCCATCTTCTCTGGACGGTACCTGCGATGAGACTGACATGTCAGTACAAAGCAGCAGGCATTCTGGTGAGAGATGATTCTACCTTTAAGAGATTGCAGAGCCATGACAAGCTGTGAAGGAAAAGAAGACAAGGAATTCAGGATCATTCACAACTTGATAAAGCCAAGTTGATCATTATTCATCCTCAGTGCAGAAACATGATAAAGAACATACACCATGTATCATATTAACAATAGAGTGAAGAACTAATTTGGCAGTCCTCTCTTCTGTGATGAAGTTTCAGAGAGACAACCATATTCTATGATAACCTTGCCTCTCGGGGAATCAGGTACACGATGAATTATCAATACCATATCATGCAGCAAAGTAACTATTCACCTTGACCTTTCAAACGGTGGTTTTTTGAAAATTTGAGCAGTCGATACATCATGAACATAACACCGGCACTTCCTAGATGACAGTAGATTGACATAGCATGTTCAACAGTCTCGCTTGGCAAACGGTATGTAAGTCTGAGTGCTTGGCATGCCTCCAGCATAGGTTGCACTATGCACACAAACTACAGGCTGAGCAGATAGTCTCCATGGATAGGAATGCAGCCAGTCGAATATCTCAGGATGCACTCAACTCTCATGCAAAAGTTGCATCTACAGTATGCTGATTTTCACTTTGTCCCTTGTTTCTTGATGCTTGAGCAACATTCACATGAGTGCAACATAATCTGCTGTACTGTGCTACACAAAAAGTTTGCATGACAATGAAGCTTATGAATTTTTTACAGTTACAAACATCATCAAAGCTCCTGTTCTGTGCACATGGGTAAATGTGGTGTATGGAAACATGAAGTTCATGAAGTTTTAGAATTCATACATACAGTGCTGCATATACTGTAATGTCATCTCCCAAAGCTCCTGTTCTGTGTGGGTAAATACTTGTAATGTATGGAAACATGAATGGTTTTGCAGCTTGTGGCTTACAGTATGCTTCTTCTCCAAGATTAATTGCTGAAAAGTTTGTCCATTTCTGACAAAGCTATGTAGTGTACACTGTACGTTGTTGTTACTGTACAGTAGGTCTTCATACCATTACAATGTGGCAAATACTGCATAGTGCTGTACATCACAAGTTGTCCATCATTTCAGAAAGTACTGTAAGTGCCTTGGCCTTGAAGGTCTTCACAATACTGTAAAAAGCTGCGACACAAGAATGGAAGAAACCTGTGGCTTACGACTTTGTGTAACATGACCTAAAGTAGGCCTTTTTCACATGAGCTCTCAGATCAGATGGACAACTCTTAGATTACTTTTGGACAAAAAAATTGCATCTCACTGTGACACAGGGAATAAACCTTGAGCCTCCTACTATAGTTTATAATAGAGCTTCACTGCTGAAAAGGCAACCACCTAAATCTACTCGGTCACAGCACATCGCAGACAGATGCAAGAAAGTGTGTTGCATTTTGCAATGTAATACCAGCTATTTGTGTTTCAAATGCTCATCTTGATTATATACTGTACTTGTCTGTGAGTGTTGTTGTGCTATTGCCGTATTGCAACAATATTGTTATGAGGCTTTGCTACTGATATCAACTCTGAAATGATATCATCTATAGAAGTAAAGGGTGTGTGACAACATCTAGAAAAGAGTTAGCTTCCTTCAGAAGTTGATAAGTGAAACCCTGAGTGAAAATCCTTGGGAATTTCGTTATATATATTTATTTTGAGATATGACTTTTCAAAGTTGATAAAAATGCAAAACAAATGATGCTGAGTGTTGCACAGAGTCAGTACTTTTGTCGTTTAGTGTTTATATATTGCCTCCTAATTTCTTCATTACTGAGTTTTACATTGCTAAGTGATATCAATATTTTTTAAGAAGAATATATACTTCAAAAATATAACCCTCTGGGCAAGTAAAAGTCTCAAAGTTTCTTGAAATAAAGATTAAGTTAAAGAATCAACACAAGATATACATGTATCATAGGAGTCCATTTCTTGTCGTCACAAATTTGCATACTAAGGGAATGTTTATTCATGATGCAGCTCGTGAGACACTATTATGCTTATAAAATTGCCAATATTTGATAGACTGTGCTACATATTTAGCATTTACAATGATTAATGCACCCAATACTCCAAAATATCATTTTCATGTCACATGACCTATAAAGAAAAAAGAACAGATTTTGATCATGTACTAAATAACATATGGTAGCAAGAAACCTGACCTTTTTTTTGTAATAATCTTTAATGTGCTAGCTTTATTTATCGATACGAACTGTTATGTCAGAATTCAAGATATCAATTGGCAATTGAAGGAAGAGTGCTTGTGATGTTGTTTCTACAAATTTCATAAGGCAACAAGACAAGGCCTAGTACTGTTCGTCCATTTCATTCTGTACTAGAGACAGCTATGGTAGGTAGACTGTATGGTGTATACCATACTGTATACAGTAAGCTGTAGGGTACCATGATATTGCAGAAAGTGAAAGGACACAAAGCTCCACTAGCCTCTACCCTGGGCAATGTCCATGTCACTGTGATCTGTGTGAATCTAGGGTAGGCTAGGACTACTGCACGTATGCTATGAATAGTATGATCAGTATGACATGAAGGACTAATTACAGTAGGGCTGGGCCCAACTACAAAGTTGGATAAATACATTTCAGAATAGCCTTGAGCTTATTACAGTTAGACCTACCCTTTTGAACTTCTGTAACCTCGGTTAGGTTCACTGTACAGTAAGTTGTATCCAACTTGTACCGTAAGTACGATGGGCTGACCGACGAACGCAATGCCTAACGACATTACTCATTAGGGGATTTAGGGCTAATGCCACTAAGTTAGGCCAGGGAGCTCCGTAGTAGCTTCCTGGTTAATTTAGGCCTAGTCCTAGTTAGGTAGAGTACCTTGTTACAGTACCACTTTGAGTAAGTTTAACTTAAACTGTTAAATACATCGAGAGAAACAACGGGTTTTGGTATAGAAAGTTACACTAGCTGACTAGGCCTAAGCGTTAGGGTTCGTTTGTCTCAGTCATTCGAGTTTTGACCTTTCACATACAGCCGATTACAGAAACGACATAATTGTCCTTTCTATTATGACACGCGATGAATCGTACTTCGTAGGCAGTATCGCAGAAATAAATTTACTTCTGTGGGCAGTATCTCCTCTTCCAACTTTCCAAGTTCCAGTATTAGTCCAGTTCGCGAGTCCCGTGTATGAAGAATGATTCTAAGTCTTTCGCTGAACTGGGCTTGCAGGACACGACCATGCGAAATCACTGTACATGGCAAGCCAGATGTGCAATAATTCAATTATCATCGTTAAACTCAGTTTTGGACCGATGAACTCAATTTACAGTTTAGTGACAGAACAAAAACTGAGTTTTAACTAAAAAAATGGCTAATCGATCCACAGAGATTTCGAAAAACTTTTCTTCCTTTTTTTTTTTTGTTAAGAAAACAAGGTTCTTAAAAGAAAGTTTTTTTTCCGTGACGGTTTTGCAGGAAATACCGTCCTTGAAGTGTAGGACATCGTTCCCTAAGGAAAACTTGTCCACGTTAGTGATTGCGTGTCTTACTGACATTTTCTCCACTTGAACCTCTTATGTGATAGTAGATTGTGTCCTATATCTAGAAGATCACCTAGTGTGTTTGCCCACACAATGGACGTGTAGTATCCATGCACCGGTGACTGCATTTGTAATACTAAGGGTATGCTTGTAGAAAAAAAAAACAGGACATATACTCACACTGTCTTCGAATCGAAGATTTCACTGTTTAAACATCTGGTGTTTTTAATTAACCACGGACGTCTCTTGCAAATCACTTTTGCTCCCATGGTGGCTCAAAAAAACAAAAAAAATACCAAGAAGGGAAACTGGATCGGCTATATCTTACTGATCAGTTTGTAGCCTATATGTCACCGTGAATGCGCAATGGCCATTGACCTTGAGGAATGAATTGGCAGGAGATATTGCAACTGAAAGAGGGAAATAAAGATTCCAGCCAATTAATTGAACCTCGATGAGCGTAGGCAGTGTTTCAATAGTCGCCACCGGAATATTGATGTGCTGAAAGTTTGCTTCAGTTACAAGGGGAAAAAATCATGTTGTCCGGTACTTTAAGAACAAAT
Organism: Stichopus chloronotus; assembly: GCA_021234535.1. NCBI lineage: Eukaryota > Metazoa > Echinodermata > Holothuroidea > Aspidochirotida > Stichopodidae > Stichopus > Stichopus chloronotus. The sequence goes on along the minus strand of CM037842.1, from coordinate 28,771,574 downwards.
TTTCCTTCCGAATAAACACTACTGTTTCAAAGGTTGTGTGACATGCTTCTAAAAAAAGAGGCTACATTCAGAAGTTGCAAAGTAAAACCCTGAGTGAAAATCCGTTTGAATTTTGTTTATATCTTTTACGGTTTTTGAGCCATGACTTTTCAAAGTTTTTGAAAAATTCCAAACAAGTGACATGGAGTGTTGCGCAGTGTCAGTATTTCTTTTGTTAAGTCTATACATTTTGCATTTTAATTACTTAATTGGTGAGTTTCACATTGATATCGATATATTTAAAGAAGAAAATACATGCTTCTTAAATAAAACCCTCTGGTCATATAAAATTCTCAAAAGTCTTTGAAATAAAGGTTACATAAACAAAGGATTAACATGAGACATATCATATAGGAGTCCATCTCTTGACGTCACAAATTTGTATAGCCAATGTTTATTCATGATACAGATCGTGAGACACTAATTTGTCTGTAAATTGGTCAATCTTTGACAGATTTTGATGGAGTTTGTGGCTATTTTTAATATTTTCAATGCTGAATGCACGAACTACTCAAATTGTCATTTTTTTTTTGTCACACGACCGTTAAGATGAATTGCAATACTAAGACAGTGTCTTTTCTCTGTATGACTATTATTTCGTTATGAGGTATGGTAAGAATGAGTACAAATGTATAGCTCAAGTAGCTCACAAAGTGTCCGATCTAGGAATATGTCGCATAATAACACTGGTGTTTAGCATTACAAGCATTCTAGCAATTTCAATAGGTTAATCCAGCACCAAAGATAAAGATATATGTAATATAAGGTATATATACAAAGATATATGTAATATAATTACCAAACTGAGCAGGCAAACGACATTTTCATTAGAGATGACTGACTTTACTGTGCCATACTTGGTTTCAATAGTAATGCAGGAATCAAAAAAAAAATTATTCCATTCACTTACAATACATACAATTGTAGATTACCGAGTGCCCAATCACGAGTGTTTACTTACATGGAACAATGTCCTCCAATGAAATTATACGCGTAATCATATACTGGAGATGAAACCTTCCAAAATTAACCATTGCAAATGGCACATTCTACAATGTGCTTTAATAACAGCGATACCTTTTACCCCTCCGCAGCTATAATTGACTTTTTTTTCACATATAATCATTAGTGACTAATAATTTAGTCACCTAGCAACAGAAAACCACTTTGTGGTCAAGGTAGATGTTGTGTGGAAATGAGATTTCTTTCTTCTCAGTATTCAGTTGAGAGTAATGCTCCTTCCTACAAAGAGAGTAATGATGATAGGTGGCATCAATAATGTGCAATTGATTGAAGCGGAAGTCACGTGATATAGGTTTTGTCCAGATAAATATATAAAATTTTTCCAATCTTTACACTGTCCATTACTTTTAATAGCAGGGTCTATATTTTAGCCTCCTCTGCCACTATTAATTGGTATTTTTCTAACAATTAGCTCGGAAATCAATGTGCTATTATTCCTGCATTTTCAAAAGTATACAAGAAAACTAGCTGTACTTCTAACAGTTGTAAAAAGCTATGGCAACTACCAGGGTCGTGGTCTATTTGTCCAAATGTAGCCTGATTCCCAAAAGAGATTGTATTAGCGGATAGTTATTCGCAAGTGCCGCACATTCATCATAGGGTCTGGTTTCGGTAATTTTAAATTATTTACCCTAAAAATATTTATTCTGAAAATTTCAAGAAATAACACCTTCAGATGAAGGCTTATGTAGTACCTCCGCTTTACCACCCGGTGAGCCATTTACATTTCTCTGTCAATAGTTGTGAATTAAGTAAGTCAATGCAGCCATGGTCCATATTGTTGTTTTTCTAGATTTTATAACACAGCTTTTTTAACACATAATTGAAGGGTATCACTTCCACCAGGAAGCTGCCACTAGGACAAGTGCAACTCATGCTCCCGATGATAGAAACAGTAGTTTCAAAGCTACTGAAGACCATCTGTTTTGATATTATTGTTCCTATCCATGCTTCATATTTCGAGACAATTTGTAATTCTGGTACACGTAACAAATGACATAAAAAATAAGAAGCTTCATAAACGCAATATAGTTTATCACCAACATACAGTGCCCATAGAGCAAATGTACAGCTTGTAGTCCTGTCCAAGTTGCCTATCTACGTTATTATATTTTCAACGTTTGATCTCTTGTGGTTTCAGATGACCTTTGACACCGTGACCAACTTACAATTGTTTATCTATTCAATATGGATAATACGATACTTAGAACAAATATCATTGCTTATTGTCTGGAAATATATTGGTTACATGGTTCTAAGCGTTTGATCTCTGGTAAACACAGACGACCTCTGGCCTATACCACAATCTACTAAATATGAAACACATGAAAAGTATCCATCAATTCTACTTCGAGATATTGCTGTCAAAGTTTTATCGTTTTGACCTAGGGAACGTTAGGTGAACTTGACTCCCGTCTTTAGCAAGTGGGGTGCTTCCTTTTCGATATGAAAAATCGAGGTTTCACAAGTATGAAAACTATCCATATATCTTGAAATATCAAGCATATAGGGTTTACGTGTTTAATGTCTAGTGAGCCGAGATGACCTTTGACCTCCCCCAACCATTTGGGTCTTTCGCTTAATGTTCCAAATCAATACATGAAGCATGGGAAGTGTCAATTAAGATATTGTGTGCACAAAATTTTCATTTTTGACCTATGGTGACATAATGCAATTTTGACCTTTGACCAATCTTTGACCCACAAAAACAATAGCACTTGTCATGTAAATATACCTTACATTTTATGGCATGCAACATATACGCGTATGTTATCTTAATTATTGTTTTTCACTGAGTCAATTTATTTAACGTTTAGTTAAGTTTGCTTAATCTTAAAAGATAATTTTGGGTAATTAAAATTTTTAATTAGTAATCCCACTTATGTTATCTCACATTAATGCATTTCAATTTTTAAGGCTGCAGTTAACTAGTTTTATTTTTAGTTTAGTTAAGTTTTGTTTTAGTTTGTAGTTTATTGTTGAATTTAGCGTAAGTAGTTTAATTTAGTTTAGTTGTTTCTTCATATTCCCTACACAAATTCAACTAGGCCCTTCGTACATACTATACAATGCACCCTGTTCACGTAAAATTTCTCCTATAACTAGTGTTTGAAATATCCTTCATTGGAAACAAACAAATGGATTTAAGGGGGTTGACTGAGTCCCAGAAATAAAATTGGTAATATATATCAGTTGGTCCTGGGTTGAGGTGATACAAGAATCAATGAATTATGCATCCTCTTTAATTTATTCTTGAAACACTTGGCAAATAATGGGGGGTACTGAATACACCTTTGCCCCCTCGCCCACTTGTTTCATAAGGACGTGAGGCTAGCTCCTTAACCTCCGTCCGTTTCAGCTGTCACTGAAAGTACAGAGAAAATTTGCTGAATAGAAATACCTCTCAGATTGCAGGAACTGGCCTATTCCTCCATTGTAAGTTTTAGTCCTTCTCACACTAGTTGACAGGTGCATAGTGATGTGGTATATCTTGTTACTAACCTAACGTTCTTTTAATATGTGATTCTTTACTTCTCGGCATGAAGCGAACAATGACACGGTCAAGTAGACATACAATTGTCGAGCAAATTCTTTCTTTAGATACGTGCGATCATGGTAGGCGATCCTATAGGGGTAATGCCCATAGCTAAACTGTGTAATAGAGAAGGGAACGGTTTTCTGAATACTTTTAGAGAGAGGGCGGGATTTTCTGCAATGTTCACCAAGCAGAACATTTGTTACCTATATCAGGTTTGCACTGAGGAAGATGTAGGCCTATGCATCATGGGTATACCAGATGGGTATCACGAGCATTATATGGGCTTTCACCTAACATTCTTATCCATTTGGATACAATAGGTATAGATCATTGTTCCGAACCAAGAACCCCCTGTATTACATAAATCGTAACCGATTGTCAGAATGTTCTATGTTAAGGAGGCTGGGGCGGGGGGGGGGGGGGGATTGGGCTCTTCGTTACGTGTCTGCTTCTGCTTGTGATCGAGTCTCATTCTACGACTGTCCCGCCTTTATGCATGGCTAGCCTTTTCGTGGTATATATACACGAACTAATATGCCACGGGTATTCTCATACAAAGTCATCTCAAAATTTCCTGTTCACCTTTGTTAGGTGTGACCTAATTAAATCTGCAGCTATCAGCGCCCTAATTACTTAGAAGCAGAATGTTACGTAATTTTTTTTTCTCTGTTTTTTCCAATTGAAGTTTAATTTGCAAATTTAAACACTTCAGTTGTAGGAAACTCCTCCTCCTATTTTCACGTTTCGAGGGAAGAGTACACCGAAAGTAAAATTGTAAAACCTGTCAATTAGCAACATCTTACCCTCGGTTAAAAAAGTCTATACATTGCCTCAGAGAAACAAAAGGATAACTGTATCTACTATATCGAACTGTATTGTATGGAAAGAACAATTGTAATCGCCGTGTAAGCCTACTCATGAGTGGCTATTCACTGGCGAAAAGTGCAATTAACTTAAAAACAGCACAGAGCACTTTCGATTTGTTATTACCTCAGTTAGCATTGTCTCAGGCTTTGAATAACATGTAATGAAAGGACTACGGAAGATACTTTGTAGTGGCTGACGCATATACTAGCTACACATGCCAACGTTAAATGAAACTGTCGACGGGATTACACATTGGTTGGTCATATATAGACGAAAGCAAACCAGCCTGGTGTTTTTTATGTTACCACATGCTGAACGAATTTCCGTCTGACTGAATGTATTAACGGGCTATCGGAGGAGATCGATGAGTCATTCTATAGAGTTTACACTTCGACGAGGAATAAATTAAGAAGTGGAATCATCTACAGAAGGCAGCATAGTTCAGATACTATAGCAAGAACGTATAATTTGCGATAAGCATTTAAACTGTGGCTACATTCAGAGGATGCAAAAACATTTGCAGTTTTCATAATCACGTAAGTTAATTTGTTTACAATAACAGAAAATGTAATCTTTTTATTTAAAGAACATCTTGGATATTAGGTAGTTTCAATTCTAAACAGCTTTCTTTTTAAGGGACTTGTTTGCCACTATCCGTGTGCTTTCATATTACTTAAGAATCAGTATTATGTATCATCAAGACTCAATTCTCTTCATTCCAAACTTCTTTCATTTTAACTCATATTTACTTTTACAACTGATTTAACATTTTCGAGTAGTGGTCATTACTTGTTCTGTTTTCACATTTCAAAGTCTCGTAATTGAGCTGACGTCAACTTCAGTTAAAGAGGATTCAGCTTTCGCTTGCTTTTTTTTCTTTTCACTGAATATCATTCTTTTTCCAGACAGAGTTACTGAAGAAGCTTATTGACAAAACTCACTGTATTGATATAGCAAAGAAGAAAAATGACTGTGACAAGATATATTCTCTGGATGATGCTAACCGTTGCAGGTAGGTTTTTTTTTCGAAAAAGGAGAGTCAGTAAATATCCCAGCAACAAGAGAACGTCACGTGTCTATATTTTTAGCTTAGTGTTGAAGGCAGGCTTTGCTGCCAATTATAAAAAGGTTCTGAAATGAAAGAAAACAATGTTCCACTGAGGGTATTTCAAACCCGATGCAATTATCTTGTTCTTACCCAAAATATTTCTGTTTAAAGAACGTCTCCGGTCAAGAAGGATTTCCAGCTACCTCAAGGTTACCAAAATGCAACGTAAAAGAAAAAAAATATATTGCGGCAAGAAATCTTTGTGTTCTTTGAAATTTAGTCACTCGTTTCACCATGAAATGTGACACAGTGACAGTAGCACTGAAAACGATTGAGCTTATTGTAAATGTACCTTACAGTATTGCGGAAATTAAACTCGTATCTCTTAGACTATTGTCATGTGTCTTTTTAGACAATAAAGATTATAAAGAGATACAAACAACATTTTCTCTTGGGTAGGCAATGTGTCATTTTGAAATAAGTGTTTCTTTAAAAATATATAAATTAAGGACCGAACATATTGAAATGTATGGTTTTTACTAAGAAAAAGAGCACAATATTCTAATTTTAATAATGTATCAATGTCCATCAGTGGCTACTCCTTTTTAAAGTAGATAATACCCCCGTCAATTAGTGCCATATGTATATAGTGTAGTTACCGCATGGCTATACTGTGTTCTCTCCCTACAGTCTGCAGTCGTCACGTCCTGCCGATACGGCATATATACATCTGGTCAGTGTGTTGTTACTCGAGTGTACAGTAGTTGCGGATATACCTTTTGCCTGTTTTCATCCATTATTGTTATCGTGTGTTCATTTATGTAACCCCCGATTGTGTATTAGACCTCCGATTGAGCAGGTTTAAAGTTGATGAACCTTTCATTAATAGTTAAAAAGGGGGTGCAAACGCGAAATCACAAAAGTGACATTGTGTGGAAGGGAACAGTCGATCGAAAAAACGATTGATCATATACTACAATAATTAAGTTGTGATCACATTAGATTTCGTGTATGTTAGCAGAAGGAGGTATACGGTGATGATAATGAAAATGGTTGACCATTGAAGCGCATCCTAATAAACAAAATGTCTGTTAGAAGAGAACGTAGCCAGTTTTTGCGTCAAAGAATAAATTTCGGAGATTCGAATGTACGGAACGATATAAAATCATGCCTATCCTTTATTGAAAGACCATATATAGTATGTATGCATAAACTAATTAAAATAGTTGAGAAGAACTGTGATGACGTCAGAAAATCACGGTTGTTGATTTTCTCCAATTAGCCATATAGGTGTGAGCTATTAAGTTTGAGTTTCTGGTATTAGTTTCTGGTATTTACATTTCTTTCTGTACACGTCACCCTTGATCACGTGAAGTGCTCAACTAATAAATCACTATACGTTGGCAAAGAGAAAACAAAATTTACAAGGAAAAGCAAAAAATATCCTTCACCTTGATAAAAGGTATATAAGCCATTCTCCTCAACAAAATGGACAGAACATTCTGCAATATATATACATGTCCCCTTTGAATACCCTGACACTTTTCATCGGTGTGTGTACAATGCAGCCGTATATTGTTTCAACTCCCTGTGTGTTTGTTTGTTTGTTTTCCCATTTGGATTTTCTTGAAGGACGATTTACAGTCATTGATCGTTTATTCAAATAGCTTCATCCAATTGTTTCTTTTCTTATTCATATTTTTGATTCATTAGCCGGCTTTGAATGTGAAGTGGAAGAAACATCAGTCCTTCAACTTGGTTCGCCAATTCAGTTAGAATGTAAACGACCAAGGGGTGATGAAGTAGCAAGCTTCCACGCTCCCAATGGAAAACAAATACGAGCGAGTACCAACGGTAAACATATTGAAAGACGGCTAGGCTATAATAGCCTACCGTGCAGTAGCTAATATAAGATGCACGCCATGGGATTACGAGTTTTCCATGATGAAAATAAAATCTTCATCAGAATATGATCACGTGGTTACAAAATTGAAAAGATTTAATCATTGAGTATGATGAAAAAACAATGTATTTTATAGAAAACTCATCATTTTAGGAAATTTCAGTGAGCCGGAGAAATTGGCCCCTTAAACTGAACTTAAGTGCCGTTGTGACAGTTACCAAATACAATTTAAGGATAGTTAGCCTAAACATGTTTTTCATGATAGCAAAACTGTAACAGCGACGATGTAGGTACGTTGTGGACAAAAAGGACAAAACCTGGCCATTACCGCCATTATTCATAAGCAATGACCATCATCAGATGACTTTTTTTTTTTCTGTTCTATGACCATGTTAGGTGAAGTTCAGTTATTTCTTGCTGCTTGTTTTGAATGATATTTTTTCTAACTTTTCCATTTTACCAATCAAGTAAAATGCTCAATTGAAATTTTCAGGAAAAATAAAACTGCGAAAACACATGGACAAAGCAATGGATACAAGAAACAGAATATGAAATGTATAGCCACTTACCAGGCACAACCAAAATTAATAGAAAGTCATAGACAACAAAAAAAAAAGCCCTTTGGAAATCGCTCCCATATGCTTTGTCACATAATGCAATCATAAGATTAGGGACGAACTGGTCTGCCCTTGAGGCGAACTGGTAGGTATTCGGGGCAAACTGTTAAACATTTTGCGGGGAACTGGAAATTTTTTAGCGAACTACCTGGGTGTAAACTTGCAACGGGCGAAACAACCGGTTACCCGTGGGACACATGCCCCTTCCTTATCGTAATATCATGGGGCATGCCGCACAATAATTTTTTCCTTTATTGTAACAGGATGGTCCTAAGCTCAAGGTTTGGTAACATATAATCCTTAACTGTAACACTTTTGCCGACAAAAAACGAGATATTATTTACGTTAAAGCATTTAAGTTCATTTCACGTGTTTCACCTTGTCATGAAAAAGAGCACAAAATGATATATTTCGCAGCACAAAGTGGATATACTCACAGGAAACCGAAAGCAAAAAGAAAAAAATGAATTTCATCACCACTACATGTGTGACAGCTAGCAGAACGCAGCAATCACATACTATGTTAGAATCTTAGACGATGTTTTAACGCATTAATAATACATTATGGTAGAACAACGTATTTTAAACTAGACCTTTCCATGTATCTGTCCATCTGCCTCTTTACGAAATTAGTTTACTGTACACACATTACAGAAGCACAGTCCCCATCTTCAATCTGAGGTGAATATCTAAAAGGTCAAAACTCTGGAAACGTGGGGAGGGGATACCTGAAAGGGCAATCTGTAAAAATCTTACCAAGTGCACGTTGTATCAGAGAAGGCACATTTTTGTTTTCAAAACAGCGGGTGGTAAACGTCCTTTTGCACACAATGCTCAATTTAGGCGGAGATTCCTACTGCTTTCGTTACCATTGACAAAGTTACTAAATTACTTTTGGAGTACCCCAGACGGCTATATTCTCTTGTCATTTTTATCATCATAATTATCATTATCACTTCAGACACAAGCATTGTCGTGGAGGAAAAAAGTGTTAATACGAGACTGACCATAGTGAAAGCGAAGTTCAAAGATGCAGGAACCTACACGTGTTACAGTGGATCAAAATGCAAGAACAGAACAATCGAAGTATATGGTATGAACTCCTAGTAATTTCTCATCAGACTATATAACCATCGAATTATGTGGTAAATATAGGCTTTAATCACTTTATGTGATTACTGCTCAGCTCAGACTGAGATTTGAGCTATCCATTACATGGTAATTATAATCTCTCTATGTGATTTGCTAATGAATTATTGCAGCCTAAACACGTGGGCCATTCATAAACTCATACCACAGTTTGCTGCATTGCGCTTGCTAAAACATGGCGGGTGGATGTATTCACTGTTGGACATATTTCCATTAATTTTATGTGTAATGATATCATTTCAAACTGGAAATGATCTATCATACATGCGGTATTGTGGAACTGCTCTCATAATCAAACTTTGTGGAACTTGTTACTGTCATAAGTGCTCAAAACTGCTATATCTCATCTATTACAACGAACATTAAAACTATCCCCAACTCTTTTGAATTTATTTCCAACTAAATCCTACCAATTATGAAATATCTCACGTAGACGTTTGGACGTATGATAATTGCAAATATCAAGCAGTACGACTATAATTTACCTGGAATTGATAACTTACTTGCCCTCTGTTCCTTATGTTTGAGTCCTTTATATACATTACTGTTACATGTACCCTCACCTGTTATTTAAACAAATTTCTTACTTTTTCTCTCCAGGAGTAGTATTTTCTCGTGAGACATCTGAGCAGAGTCAAACACTAAATCTTCGCATGCATGAGGTCATTAACTGTACTGTTCTTTCAAATCCTCGAGCAAGAATAGAATGGTACTTTAATGGAATACCGGTCAAAAATACAAAAGGTACTAATTATTTCTTCATTTATTAAGTTTATCAATATAACAATGAAAACATGGCGGGAAAGAGGTACTCTTATAAGGTTCAAAAGAGCTGTGACAGTCACTTTCACACCTCTTTCTCAATCCAATCTTTGCCAATACACAATCAATATCTGCACTTAGTAAACAAGAAGAATTAAATATTACATTGACAAATACAATATTTTTAAAAAGGGATCAGGGTGAAATGTTTCTTTCTCTTTGTCAACAGTTTTCGTCTGCAGAACTATGCTACCTCAGGCTTCGTGGAACGTTTTGCTCAACGTACCTTAATTTTGTCTGTTCCCTCTGTCTCTGTTAACTTTCCTTTTCCTTTATGCTTTCTTCTTTGTAGAAAAATATGTCGACAAATCCAATTTAGTTGTAAAAAGATCCTCCCTGAACGATGCTGGAAATTATACTTGCAGGGCTTCTCTGCCTGATCGAAACGTTTCACGTGAACTGGATATTTTGGTGGACGTTACAAAAGGTAAATTAGTGGCAGTAAACTATAGATGTTGGCTAGTTATCCTGAAGGATCCAGGTGATACAAAAATTTGATCATCATAATTCTATAAAACTCAGCTCGTGGTAAAAAGATGAGTTTAAGACAAATATCTCGAGAATTTACCGAGGCTCATATGCCAACATATTCTTTAATCGTCTTAAGAACTTTCTCAAAATAAAACATTGCATCAAATCTTGCACCCACTAGTAGTCATTAGTGACTTCAGAAATATTCATTCGGTACATATACTAAAGTGAAATGAGAGAGAATTTCAGCAGACGATTTACCTATATCGGACATAAGGTATAGCGACGGTGTTCTAGTTAAAGTGAAAGCCTGTGTTAAACATTACGCTGTTAAAAATATCTGTAAATTTACAGAAAATAAAAAAAAAATAAGTAAGAAATGCAGATAGATTTGTATTTCTTTTATATTCCTTTGTTTATTTTCTGTTAATTTACAGAACTATTTTACAGCATGTTCGTTAAGTGAAAAGATCCAACTCAAAAATAGTTTAGATATGTTAATTGATTAGGATAGACTATGGGGCATGTTCTAATATAGCTACTAAAGATTAAGCTTTGTTCTCTCCATGTTGGCAGGGAATAAAAATTCGCTTTTCTTGCAGAAAAATGGTATTCCTAAATGAAGTCATGCGATCCCACTCCGAGTTGGGTCACAGTGGCCAGAAAAACAGGATTGAAAATTCTATAAAATATGCTAATTTCAGTAAAAATCCACATGAAGATAAATGTTCAAATTACTGTTTGTGAGTGTATGGAAACCTTGAAATGAAGCGAAATACATGATATTAAAATTCGTAGAAACGAATTTAAATCTAGCAAGGGAAGGGTAGCGAGTAGGGGGTCATTATCTGAAAATTGTGTTAGCGCCCTCACTTGGTGTGCTTCTCAGATTTTCACTGAACTACTTAACTTAAGTCAATTCACATAAAAAAGCCATCTGATATTGCTAAATGCATTGCAGGGGTGGCTCGGGTGTTATATATTGTCGTTTTAAGGATATATTATTTGCTTAAAATTAAAAAGAAAATTGGAAACTGTAAATAACGAGTCTGCTATGTATGTCTACAAAATTCCGCTCTTAAATTGAGGTCGATATTTAAATTAAAAATTCAGAACTAGCCCCTGAGCACATACACTGACAACCCTCCACACTTTTGACTTTTTAGGTAGTAGTCACTTGATCGAAAATTTGCCCTATTATGTGAAAAGAGCAATATTGCAGCAATGACCTCCCCCTTCCCTCCACAAGAAAAATGTTGCTTCCGTTATGTGTATTTTAGTAAAGGAAGGGTATTTTTTGATGACCTCCCCTTCCCTCCACAAGAAAAATCCTGCGTCTGATATGTGCACTTTACGTAAGAATTGGTATTTTTTCAAAAGTATCATTTTATAGTATAAAACTAAGTGGTCACCGCTACGGAGGTATATGCATGGAATCAGATGCGCGCAAAGCACGTTTTGGTGGCATTTCAGAATTCAGGAATTTCAGTAGAAAATTCGGGCAACATTTTCCCTTTTGCCTCTTCCATGCCGTAATTAGTATGCATCAAGAGATCATGGTGAGAATGGTAAAGACTAGGGCTCAAGAATATCTAGAGTGAGTCTTTAGGGCACATTTGCTACTCGGGAAAAAAGTGGGGGGGGGGGGCACGTGCCCCCGTTCCCCCGGTTCCTACCCCCCTGATTGGCCCAATAACCAAAACACCTTTTCAACATCATGTGATATAGGATTAACTTAAACGATATGACTCCTAAAATCACTGACATTGAGAAACATTTCCTAAATACGTAAAATCAGGCCAAAACTATTTACTTGCCAGTCCCACCGTTTTTTTTTTTTTTTTATATTTTTTTTTTAACTGATTACTCATAAAAACGCCCTGGCTGTTCGAGTCAGGAGTGTACGGCATTTTTCTGGGAATTTCCGAAAAGGTTTTTTTTATCTATTCGCCAATATTCCGTTCCGCTGCGGCTTTCGGCGAAACAGTTTGGTCGTTGATCTTAGCCTTCCCAAAGGCTGTTAGTGTATCTTCCCATTTTGTCAACTTTTCATGCCTTCTTTTACGCAAAATTACCCCAAAAAATAGCGAATGAAAGACCTATCTCACAATGTTTATGAAAATGGCCGGCTGCCTTAAAAGGTTTGGTGAGAAAAGACGAGAAAAGATTTGCCCCGGAAAAAAAAAAGTTTGTACGAGGTGGGACTCGAACTCGCAACACAATTTTTTCCAAAACTCCCTGGGCGAACGGCTTACCACTACATCATCGTGATCTTTCTTACAAAGAGCTTTTGCAATACTATTTGAATGTATTACGCTATAATACTGCAATATTATTGCAACTTAATTGTAATTTTATTTAAACATAGGAGGGTGGCGTTTGTGCTTACAATTTTAAATTTGACTTATATAAGCGGGCTGGACTGGAATGAAGCTGATGGCTAGGCTATAGCCTGGGCCTGTTACGTTAATTAAGGTCTTAGCTATAAAAATACATATATATATATAATATAGCCTAGGCCTATATATATATCCTATAGGCCTATGTGCGAAGGCCCCTACGCCTAATGCATTAGGCCTATTGCTTGTGTGGTTTGGTTATTGGTTATAACAATAAAATGAAAATATTTTTAAAAGACAATCTCATTTTCAGCGTTTGGAATTACAAGCACTTGTTTCCAACCATTTTCCCGCAAATGTTTGGGCCCTAGGCCTAAGCGGGGGGCATTCATTTGTTTCAAGCTTCAGGAGAACTATTGTAGATCAGGAGTTAGAAATAGCTTCTTTTCACAAAGATCGAGTTATCGATGAGTGGAATGCTCTTCCTGATTCCATTGGTTCCACTTCTTGTGTGAATGCTTTTAAAAATGCTGTTGATCGTTACTTTGCTGCTTGTGGGAGAATTTAGGGTTTTCGGTGGTTCAGGGTCTTTTATGAGGACTTAAGTCCTTCCTGACCTTTACTCTACTAAACTAAGCGGCGGTGCGCCTTTGGGCGGCTGCAAACCGTGAGTGTTGCTCAAACGTTAAGCTTTATTTTTAGCTCTATTAGTCTACGCCTAGCAAATATAACCGAGACAGAAGTAGTACTACAGGTAGCAGAAGAATCTTCCCGTTTTTCATGAGCAACCCTCTTCACAGCCCGTTTCTGTTTGGAAATATCTGTAAAATACTGGTAGCATTTACGGTGGCATCCTCCGTTTTCCAGTATTGGTAAGACGTACAAATCATCACACGAATTGTTTTCAAGAAAACACCTGGATACTTCGGCATGTTTACCATCTAAATTCTCCCATACTTGTACACCATGCAACAAAGTTCTCCAAGTTTTTTCGTTAAATGGCCTAATTTCCTCATTTGTTTCAAAAACATGTGCATAACAGACACTTTGAGACATTTTACTTTCGATTTTGATCTTTTTGGATACGCGGGAAGTATTACTGTGTGTATACTGCTCGCACCTAGGCCCAAATTGCAGTAGCGGACGACACTCCGTTCAGACAATTCCTAGACGAAATTTGATTGGTTGAAAAGTAATTTATGACCTACGTACACCTGACGTCAGTGGCTCCTCGTTCGTGGCGTTATCACAGAAAAGTGGGGATCTTTTCTTCATTATTTTTTTCATTTGTGACCACCTCCACGCGGGATTGATTAAGTTTCTATATGAAAGATATTTTATCTTCATATTCAACATTTTTCCTTCCCCCGCCGTTTGCGGGAGAACAAGACAAGACATTAGAGGCGAATGCCCCATAGTCTAGGAGTGCTACAGTTTAAAACTTAAAGTAATGGCTGCTACAATATATGTATATCTGAATAGCATCCCCATTACTGTATCCATCTTGATACACTAATGATGATACCATATCTTCATACATGCAGTTTCTCTACTTTCACGTTTGTATTACTTTTGTTTATTACATTTTGAGGATACGTTCTTGGTAAAATCCGAGATACATTTGGACATTTTTTTCTGTATTTGTTTATTTTTATTTAAAATTATGCCAAGAATACGAGTATTTTCTCCAACTGATGTCCTCATCGTGAAATGAGATTTTTCGCATATTAGAAAGAGACAAAACACTATAAATGCCAAACCTGATGAATTGTTAACTAAGTCTGACATTTTGTTTACCCTGATGAAGTCATTTTAGACTATCTTTTGTTGCAGGTGTATTACACAATGACACGAGCCCTGGAAATTTTATGTTTTATTTAGTACTATGGTTTGATATATACGTGTATTCGTGTATGTGTATCCTCAACAAGTCTAATTGTAGTAACAGAAGTATAGCCTGTGCAGTAAAACCATAATTTTATATGCGAACGTGATACATTCTCGCTACGTGATTGGCTGAAAATCATTAGAACACTTTTCCTAAAGGGATTAAAACATTGGTTTGTTTCGGTAAGGAGAACATCACTGCAATGAACTGCTGATGAATATCTGCCGTACATTCATTTAGTTGTTGTGTTGTTTACGTCATTTGTGCTTTTGAGTGACAGCATATCTCCATGGTAACAGTAAGTGGGCCTCTCGCTGACTAGCTAGCACAACGGTCACCGTTTCAGGGTGGAAATGATGTCAATATTGCTAAAATTTTACTCATTATTTCAACTAGAATCAACTTTTGTCAATGTTCGTACTTATTCAGAAAATGGTTACCGCAAAAACAAAGTATGAAGAAGACAAGAAACAACCACACAAAGATGTATCTAACGGATTTCACGTTTATCCCTTCACCATATTAGTTAGTGTTGCAGAGGAAAAAATGAAGGACAAGTTAGGAGAATTGAAGTTGATCATAGATATTTCGTCGATGTTTAGTCAATTGTTCGTAATTATATATGACTGGGGATATAAACCATTTCAAAGGCAGTAGACCTGGACTAGTGCTTTCGTCATTTCATCTCCCGCACCCCCCCCCCACCCTGGTGAAGTCATCATCAAATAAAATTCATAACCTCGCATCGCCATATTATCTCCTCAGTATATGAGTTTAATGGTATATTTATAACATATTTTATCCTCAATATGTTTGTTAATGTATAGCTATTTTACGTCTTGACAGTGGCGGCGCTACGGGGGGGGGGGGGCTCATGAGGGGACATTTGCCCCTCCAGATTGTTTCCTTGCCCCCCAGTTGCCCCCCAGTTGCTCTCATCCTTCCCAATCAGATCTTGTACTCATCCAAAATTAATTTAATCACAAAACTATGTATTGGCATTGGACTGAATAAGAACAGCTTCCCGGGAACCATGATTGATAAATGCCTAATTTATGTTACACAAGCTGCCAGTTTTCATATCATGCCCGTAGCCACTTCAACAGTAGGCCAGCCTGGTCAGACCAATTTTCTCTGGAATGTTTACCGTCCAGCATAAGGGAAGGGCTGGTAGGTGGTTGTTTTCCTAAATATAGGAATGTCGTTGTTTTCCTAAATATAGGAATGGAATGGAAGTGTATGTAGCCTATGTGCGTGTGTACTCGGTGGTACCGCGTAAATGTGAAATGGTACTCCCAAAGAAAAAAGTTGAGAACCTTGGAGTACGGTCAACCGAAAAAAATAAATAATATAAAAATAAATAATATACCTCTCTTGGGGCTTAATTTTCCACCCAGAGATATGCTTAAAGTTCCGAGCTTCCAGGGGCTTCGCCCCCTAGACCCCCACCGGGGTTTTGCCCCTGGACCCCACCAGGGGCCCTGAGGCGGGCCCCTGGACCCCACCCGCAAGGCCTCGCGCTTCGCGCTCGGTTTCGCTATGAGCGCGAAAATCTTTGCCCCCCAACATTTTCCTCTGCACTCAGTTTGTCCCCCCCCCAAGTCTGACATCCTGGCGTCGCCACTGCGTCTTGATTTTCTTCTGTTATATAAAATTATGTAGACTCCTGTAACGTGCACTGACGGTTCTAAAGTTTGTGTCTTATTTGTGTGGATTTGTTTCTATTAGGGTCCTTACGATGTTTCAATTGTTCACATTACAACAATTACGTTGATGGAAAACCTTCTCCCCGAGACAAATGTTCGTCGAGTCAAAACGTGTCAACTACTTCCTGCTTCACGAAATGCCTGACTATCTTTGCCAAAGGAGAAGCCGGTACGTGGTGTCTTGTTTTAAATGAGGTATTTTTGAACGTCTGAACGGTAGGACGGCGCGAGTAAAAAAAAGATCACTAGCTTTCGCATGTTTGTTATCTGTTTATATTTCTCTTCAGTTTCAGTTTATTCCTACAATTACTTGTTTTCGGTACTCCACCGTTATATTATTATTGGTATTTCTCGATTTTCTTAGTGTTTTAGACGACAGACTTGTTGTCCACTTTCCGATTTTTCTTCAATGCAATCATCAAATTAAATCGAAGCCCGTTATATAAACGGTTTCGGTCCAATAAGTGGTTTACCGCAAACCCCCCATGTGTCACATACAATTTTTCGATGGTGTTAGACCTAACACAGCAACTGAGATAAGGAGGCCTAGCCATACGTTTCTATTAATTAACCTTTTTTAATTCTATTTTTTCATTCAACAGTAGACGGGTCAGAGATGCAATTCGTAATGCGTGACTGTGGTGACGGGTATTCATTCGAATCCGATCGGGAACTGAAAAAATCAGAGTTAGATTCGCTGGTAAAGAATTATGACGTCACATCGATAACTTCGGGACGTGCGTCCTTGTGTGACGGGAATGATTGTAATAACGATGTGGTGTCGTACGACAACAATAGTGGTGTCGCACTGAGAGTGTTGCAGTATCAATACTTTGGCATGATTTCATACTCAGTGGTAATGGCGTTCGTATTTACAACAGCGTTGATGTAGGCTGCAACCTGTGATCTTCGGAATACGAACACGTCTTAACAAATGAAGAAAATCTTATGACTACAGTTATAAAATGTTCTTTCAATTAATGTACATACTGTTTAAACATCCTGAATAGAGAAATGCAATCATCACTTTGCCTTTAGTGTATTACTAATAATAATTTGAAGGCAGTCTGATAAAATTAAATGCAAAAGGACTTATTGTCAAGAAAAAATAGAGTTTGGTCATTTTAGGGGGCTTCACCTGTTTGCTCATTTTAAATGAAAATGCAGTATGAAATAGCATTCACTATTGTGAGGTGATGCGTGCGTACGGGCGTATGTGTGTGTGTGTGTGTGGGGGGGGGGGGGTGTATGGAGAGTGGCTATTGTCACAGCTTGTTTTATAGTTTCGTTATATTAAATACTTCCTTCTTCAGGGTGTTAACAGCAATTGAAACTTATATAACATGCAGAGCATGCAAGCCACACTCATTTCGTTGAGTACTTGCACATCATTATTGGTTTCATTATCATTCAATTAACTTGCAGATATTTTATGCTTCATTTGTTTGGTAATCGCAGTACAGCCTACTTTCTTTCACCAGGCCTATGACTTCCTGAAAATGTAATATATTTACCACTTTGTTTCCTATTTTCATTGTTCGTGTGCGTGTGTGTGTGTGTGTGCGTGTGTGCATATGTTTGTGATTTATCAAAAGAAGAGTCTTTATATCGTTAATTAGGTATTTAGTACTTCAATTTCTGAACAGGCATACAGATGTTTAATAATGACTATACATACAATGCGCATGGAGCCAGTAACAGCTCCACGCACTGAGGCCGGATAGTTCAAGTCACCACGGTGATTAATGTCATTGACACCAATTTCTCAGCTTATCTTTTTCCCCATGTATGGCCCGCTGCAGAGCATTGCCAGAACAAATAATCTACATTTCAAGGTGTTTTGTTTCAGGGAGTTTTCACTACAAATATGGTCAAATTATGATTTTGAATTCGACGACTTATATTGAATGTACGGTAGCGTTTCCTTTTTTTTTCATGACTATTGCACC
Organism: Stichopus chloronotus; assembly: GCA_021234535.1. NCBI lineage: Eukaryota > Metazoa > Echinodermata > Holothuroidea > Aspidochirotida > Stichopodidae > Stichopus > Stichopus chloronotus. The sequence continues at coordinate 28,753,214 of CM037842.1, read as the reverse complement.
TCGCTATATTCAAAGCAAAGACAATAAAATATAAACTAGATCTAGTGTGTAATACTTTCATCATCATTCCATGGACTTAATCTTCCATTGGGGTACTTTTTTTCTCTATAAACCTTAACTCGAAAAACATGAATAACGTAGAATTGTCAACTAAAGAAACTAAATTAAATTAAAAAGCTAAATTTAATTAAATCTATGAAATTTGTTTCTGCAGTACGCACCATGATCGTTGTAAACCACCAAACAATAGTTTTTAAAGACAAAAACTTATCACCTCAGACAGTTTCAATTCTCCCAACCAGCTACCACTAGTCCCTCCCTCAGCCTGTCTTAAATTCTTCCACATGTGTAATCAAAACGTGGATCCCTCTGTACGCTGTGTAATACGAGCTGCTCTGCATCTTTCGAATTTGCTGTCAATCTAAAAGTACTGTAACTTAGAACAAGTTGAGAATTTTGTTTTCCGGGAGGTAAAAATATAGCTTAGGGTGATGCAATACAGCCTTTAAAAGGACTGGTCACTGAAGACAGTGCATATATTTCACAAAAGTTGCAGAACGACAGGCTCATTTACCAATGATTTTGATAGAATTATCCATCATAGTACCCCCCTTCCATATTTTCACTTAACTTCATATTCATCATTAAAAAAGAATTAAACCTTACCCACAATGCATCTGCATATGTTGGACTGTGAAATATGTTGAAGATTAATTGAACATTGATTAAAACATTAACTGAAGCACGTTAAAATGTTTAGGAATAACTTAAAGGAAGTCACTCATCACCCAAAGCTCCATTTTTGGCTTGGAGAAAGCAAGATTTTTTCAATTGGTTCTGCTCTTTTATCGGCAGCAAATTAGTTACTCATATTAGTATATTACTCATACACGGGCTCCATCGCTTTTATTACATATGTGGAGAAGTTTTAGACAGGCTGTGGAAGGGACTAGAAGTAAGTGGTTGGGAGAATTAGAACTGTCTGGGGTGATGAGTCACTGGCTTTAAAGTAAAACCTGAAACAGTCGAAGAACAACAAAATATAGGAATGAAAGAAGGGTATGACGAGCTTTGGCGCTAAAGTGGTGTTCAAATGGCCTGTTGACATTTTTGCCTTCACCGTGATGCCTCACACATTTCAATGACGCCAACGGTAAGACGGTAATTACAGGAATACGTTTGTGGATAAGTTAAAGCGTAATCTGTGATGTTTTATATTTTTCTAGTCCTTTAATCTCTTTGTAAGTGACATTTTGATCTAATGTTCTGTTCAGTACTTTGGTGTTTTTTTTTTTTATTTTGCTGTTTTACCTCACATTTGTAATACCCCTTGTGGATCTAATAAAGTGTTTCTTAAACTCCTATCTTTCCTTATATGGGTGTATGGTGTAGGCATGTTGGATTTCGAAAGAACCTGTCAGTTATCATTAAAGAAATCATTAAAGGAACACGACTGAGTAACCTTTAGAGGTGTTTTATTAACCTCACGTCGAGTGAAACCAAAAATGAAAATAGTTGAAAGACAATTAAGTGTAGATGATTTCAAACTCAGAAGAAGAAGTTGTTCTATCGCTACCTAGCGATCTAGACAATAGAGGTTTTTGTGCAAGAGCTTGTATTCATTCGGATAATGGTTGCAGTGTGAGTGCATTGTTTTATAGTTTTACAAGTTAACTAGCAGGTAAGCATATTTTGCGATTTGGAGGGAGTTTATTTCACCCAACTCATCTGAAGTGAGGTCATCGTCAGTAAATTATTAAGAGTCTTACAATGGTATTTCTACATGTCAGAGCATGTACTCAAGCCATAGATCACAACTCACGTACACTGAAGAAAGTCATAGCCTACGTCACTAAAATTCAGCATTGTTATGTTTAAGGTATTTGCAAATGGCAACTTCATAAAAGCTCAGTGCAATTTAATTTAGTGGTCATTGTCCTCATCCTTGCAGAGCGCCTACATACTACAGTCTCGATCAGTATTTGTTACCATGGCACTTTAGGGATTGGGCAATGCGTGCTCTGTCGTGTCCTTTGCTGGACTTGCAATCGCGCGGTTTTAACATTTACCAAAGATGTCATTTTTAAACCAGTTTATAGAAAATTAAAGCTTAAGACTCCGCGAACGTCGTTCGTGCGTAACTGTACATCTAACTTACAAATTACACCTCGCAGTACACTTATGCATTGCAAGTAACTTATTTCATCATCCGACCAGTTACATATGCGGCTATAAGATCGTTCATGGGCACTACTGTCTGGAATGAGTTGGCATATTACAGATCATCGCCCTTTTAAGCAATTACTAATTACGATTTGCGCGCTTTTTCTAAATTGTAGAGAGGCAAGTTTCAAAAACGGGCATTTGTCCAATCCTTTACCATATTCTGTTATGTCCTTTTTACAGGGACTGCAATTAAAAAGTTGAAAGAGAATTTCGGTCAAGGAACATGTTTTCTGATTTATTTAAGCCATTTCGAACCATTTTCAGTCACATTCTTGACGTTTTGATATGAACTTCCCATGGGCCCAGCAACATGATATGTTCATACTTCCCACCCAACAGTTTCTCACACATACGCATGTACACGAAGGGAGCGGCCATTATGGTGTAATTGACCTCTGTGGCTTAATTGTGACATAGTCATACACCAAAGATGTAGCCTACTTAATGAGCTAAGAAACACACAGTGAATCATTACATTAACATTACACATGCAGTGAATTCTATATTTAGACAAAATATTCAACGTGGAAAGCAAAGAAGAGAAAAAATGATGAAGGGCACAAAACAGCTAGGTGAAAAGAAAAAGTCATCCATTGCCAAAAGAATATAATAATTAAATAATAAATAAGAATGACAATGAAAGGTAGAAGAACAGGCCTTCATGTAAGGCTAAAATAAGGCTAAAATAGAGAAAAAGAATGCAACAGATAGATGATTGGACTAGATGTCTTAACGTATATCAGTTTAAAGAAAAAAAATCATGTACCACCGTGGACATAACAAAAAACCTTATAAGAAAGATGATATCGTGATTTTAGAACGAAAAGGCCCAGATCGAGCCACCAAACAATAAGTTCCAAGGGTGATTTGGAAAAAAAAAAAGGGAACTACGAACGAGTGGTCAACCTAAGTCATAGAAATGGTTCACACGGAATGAGAACTGAGGAATGTTGGTAAGTGGGAAGTAAAGGTGGAGCGCTTTATTTATTAATCTTTCGAAATTATATCTGCACTGAGTAATGTCGATTTATCCATGACCGGACAACTTCACTTTCACCCTGACAGTTCCCACTCACCTGATTACATCGGTCAGCCTCCCCTGGATAGTCCCCCCGGACAATTCCCAACCTCACTGGAGAATTTCCTTTCGGGCAACCCTCATCCATATGAAATTCCTCCATGAAAAGGATTACGGTTATCTTGAACCTCTCTAGCTCTTTAAAGAAAACCTAGATCCGTCCTTGACTGAATTTGAGGCCTGAAATATGCCTAAACATGATTTTAGATTACTTCTGAGTAAAATGAATGATGATGGAGTATTATTTCTTTTAAAGTGTCATTCTTCTATACTGTTGACAATTGTAATACAAGATATATTCCATGACATTCATGTAGTTTGTTTACCAAAAAAGTCGTAACACCTGTGCGTATACTGGGGGATGGATGGAGGGATGTCAGTGCTGGTGAGTACTGGCGAATATAATTACATTCTCCTGGTTTTTTGTGGGAGTGGACCTACATCGTTGTCATTTGGTCCAAATGGCTGCCCATACAAACCAGTCATTTTACAGTAGCTTCGCCCATCCCATCCCATCCCACAGCATAGATGTAGGCCAGTGGGCTCTGCTCAATACCGTAGAGTCTGAATCTTACGAATACGATTTACAGTATGATGTTTTGAAAGCGAACGAACTCAGACAGACCTACCGTACCTTTTCTCAGAACGTGTTCACTTTTGAAAAGAGATATACCACAAGCAGAACAGGTATTGTAACCCAGGCCGAAGTCAGTGGAACATAGACCTAACAAACCTAACAGTGAAACTTGCTGTGTAGGCCTACTGTAGTGTAACTAGTCAGGCCTAGGCTAGGCCGGCTAATTTAGGTTCAGGGCACTTCAGGCCACAGTACTGTAGGCCTATCGAGTATCGTTAGTTATCATCCAAGGCGATTGCTAGTGCTACTGTACTCTTGTCAGATGGTCAGGCTAGCTTGGAACCTAGGCTAGTCTTCTACTTTGTAATTGTAGGTACCATGAGTGCTGGGAGAGACACTGAGACTGAGAGTTCAGAGACAAGTTCACATGCTGGTGGTTAGAGGTGAAATGTTCTGCAATCATTTCAGTGATCCAGATTGGATAGTTTGCAATATGCACGGGGATTTTGATAAAGATCAAAAGAATTGCGCGGCCAGTACTATCCAAGCGGAGCGCCACCATCGGTTGGCGCGGAGCACACTGCGAGAATTTTGGCTAAAACTAACCTATATCACCGGAAATCGCCATTTCCAGGCATTGTGCTTTCCTTTCCACCCTCTGACTTTGTGTATTTTAACTTAAAGCCACCAACTTCCGATGATGCATGCGATATATGCCAGTATGCACTTTGCATGTGTACTATGCAGTCAGCCTATGTACATCATAGGTCGCCTCACTTCTGCATGTCACTTCGACGAAATGCACAAGCAAGTACGGTACTGTACATAAATCCGAGACCTGGCCTATGTTTGCACAGTATTTAAAGTACTTGTAGCTCGCACTAGTAGAGAAATGTTCGTAATCAGAGCATTAAGCAATACCTCAGAAAGCGATATTGCGTAAGTTTTCCACAACGAAGTTGTGTACTACTGTACATTCACAAAACAGAGTAACTTGAATTAATTCTTTTTTAATGAATCTTTTAATGATCCTTTTCTTAAACTAAACTATTCACGCATATGGTAATAGGTTGTGACACCAAGGGAGTTGTGTATACAGTGCCGTCCGGGATTGATGTGTCACCCCAACCGCGGTTGAACGGCGCAGTGCGGTACACTTCTATTCTTTGAACCGGAGTGTAACCGCATTTCAATCTGGTTTTAATCCTATTTTAAACTGCGGTAAATGCGTACTTATTGTCTCAATAGCTGCCTCCCAAGCTGTAACAATAGTCACCTAACCGGAGCGTCCTTTTGACAGTGACAAAAGGAATACAAAACAAATAAGTTGCTTATAATTATGGAGGTAAAATTCGGATACACACGAGAAGTTTCGTAAAATAAAGGCCTACGTTAGAATCCACTGTTAGAGCAAACTTTGTAGGGACTGCACAGTTGAAATTAGTTGTCCGATTCTCAAAACTGGCATCGGAAAGTAACTTTGATCAGATATTATACACCTACAGAAGGTCTTACAGTGAAAGCAATGAAATAGATAACGAAACCTATACAAGAAACATGTTTGACAATCGGCCATGAGAGTCACTTACATGACGTACGAGCTTATCCAAAAAGTATAACACCCAAACGGCCCTGGTGGTGATTGCTACATCGCCGCAGATTTAAAATGATATGAAAAACAAGCAAACATGATTAAGCCACCCTTAAATCACAAATAGGCTAACATATGTTTGATGATAGGCCCGCAACTTTGGGAACTGTTCGATCGCTGTTCAAACATTTTCAACTCATCTACGTGTAGGTCAGTGTTATGCAATACCATGGTCATGTTAGGGTGTGATAACAGAACACACGTGCTTCAAAAAATTTCTGCATTTACGGCGTATTCGAGGTGGCCAACTAGGTAACGCTTAAGCCTGTCATCTGTAATACTTCGACGGCATTTGAATTAAGCCTCTTCAGGAACAAATATTTACCGTGTCTGCTTCTCAAATTGTTATATTACAAGACTTTTATACAAACGACACAGCAATTATTTTAGACATTCAAACAATTTCAAAAGTATTGAGGAGATTAGTTTCGTTGATTTAATATCAAACCTGTGTTTCCTTGGAAAAATATTTTATCTGAGTCCAAATACTTTGCAATGTTCTACTACAAAAAGAAGCGTCTATTTGAAGTACTACAACTACGTTTTCTTTATTCCTTGCGGTGAGGTCCATTTGAAGAAAATACTTTTACCTTCCAACCGTACGACAGTCAAAGTTGCATACTGACTTTTTAACACCTGTTTTTGAAGTATATTTGCTCTGAGCTCAACAGGTGTTTCACCAAAGACTTCACTGAGATATTTAAAGGAAAAAGTAAAAAAAAAATCATAAGGGCTGTGCTATGTAAAAGGCAAAAACAAGAGAACTGGGACAAGCAAGCTGCAAACTGTTGTTGCTATAGCGACGTAAACGTGAAGGGGGTAGGGAGGGGGAAGGGGTAAGAAAGCAGTGGGTTGGTAAAAGATTTGACCTACTTTTCCGACGACATGTTTTAAAGGTAAAGCAAAACATAGCTCTGAAGAAAACAAAGGACAAATAACTAGGCTTTCATATTTCAGAAAAAAAAAAGTTGGCAAGTTATAAGTGCGGGGTATCGGGTCGTAGCAAGGTCGGAGCAGTCCCTTTTTTTTTTTTTGGCATTTTTAACAGCTATGACATCTATGGGAATTATTACATAAACCCACAACTGAAATAAAAAAATCATGATTCTCACTGGGAAGTCCGATTTTGGGTGCTTTCTGTTGCCCTCCACTCCCCCCCCCCCCATCATAAATCTGAAATCCTGGTAACACCATTCCCAGCAGAACACTCAAGGATACATCCTTTAATTACAAAGTAGTCCTACATGTAGGTTTATGATAGTTCAGGCTACTGTGTAACAGCATATCTCAACAAGGATGAAACAACGAAATGGACCAAGCTACCAACTCTCATCCCGTAGATGTTTAAAAGACACCTCAAAATTCAACATGGATGCGTGGTTGCAACACTTGTAATGTGAGTTCACTTCTTGAATAACCTGTAATCAATAATTGATTTGCAGCTACGAAATAAAAAGACAAAGAAAAAAAGGCAATCACCCGTTTGTTTCGATAAGCTCTCTTATAATGATATACCCTGGTTGCAATATCCAAGTTCAAGGCCATGCTAAAATAGGTATGATTTTCTCTTAAACTGGAAAAACTCAAAATCTAGGGCTACGTATGGCGGAAGAGTGCAGATATCTGGAAGTAGTTAGTGTCACGTTTTTTGAAAGGAAAAATAAATGTCCCAGCCAGTTTTAAAAACCGCCCCGACTTTCTCCAAGACGAATATAGGCCTATAGTTGCTACACTCTGTATAGGTGTTTTTTGGCACATTTAGTAAAGTTCATTTGCTGTAATATGTTCTGCATCGCAAATTTTGCCCTTCCCTTCAACAACATATGTGTAGTTTAGAAGAAAAAAGTATCAGGAGGGAAAATTCAAACGTAGCCTACAATAATCTCCCCCCCCCCCAAAAAAAAATGGGGTAGGAACTTAACAAAAGGGACCCTTCTCCACATCAGTCTCCAGAAGTTAGTGTACATCCTGGGCACTTAAATTTAGATCTGGTAATCCCAAACGCCATGATTAGTTAATATTAGTCTCAAGTTCTGCTTGAGACTAAGAAATTGAAATTCTTAGAAAACAAAAAGCAGAATGGAAAAAAGCTTGCTATTTTCAGGAGGGAAATTCTCATGCTGGTTTTGCAAACTAAAATTATCATGACCATCCTTGCAAATTGTAACGAAGTTTTAAGTCATCCACGCGATCTACTGCTAATGAAGATTTGGGTAGGCATAAGTTACATCTATATTAACGTAATGCGGAGGCCTTATTATGACCTAGCGTAGGTGTAGCCCAGTGATGATATATTTTCAAACTAGGCCTACCTAGTATTCCAGCGAAAGTGAGAAGAAAAAAAAAAGAAGAAGAATCATCCACGCACTCTTGTGCACCACTACCTTTGAATGCCCATCAATGATGCAGCTAACTTAGGCTAACAGTGCATCTCCTAAGTTGAGAACTCCATTCAGTTCTGCTTTGTAATAACTAATTGTAATTGGCAATTAAGTCTTGTAATTTGCAACATAGGCCTATCCTAATCACTGTACATTCCAGTCCATTCCACCTTGATAAAGGTGTTTTACCAATACTACCAAGACAGAAATACTCTGTCTGGTGTTCAAATTAACGTTCCGAGATGAGCGATTCGGACTTGGCTACAAAGGCCTACTAGACTGACTGTGTGGTACGTTAGGCTATGGTGAATATGACATGAATTTCACAGGTTGCGGTTAAGTTAAAATCGTTAGGCTAACGTTAGTTGCTTGTAAGTTGAAGTTAGGACATATGTGCCTTAACCTACGCTAGGCCTAAGTCTGTTTTTTTTTTTTTTTTGTGCCTGGTCCAAAGCCTAAGTTGAACAGCCAACCGGCTTTCGAACCTCAAAGCTCTATTCGATACAGGACGAGATCTATACTTCTGTACACCTGCTTTGAGCAGTTGCCATGCGTACACAGTATACAAATTACAAGGGGATATGATCGCTTTTAACGTTCGACTGCAGTTATGTATGTACATCGTCGCGTTACCAAACTAGACTTTGGATGATTGCCCTGACGGTTGCCAGAATGCCACATACCCGAACTGCTAAGCAAAATCCGGACAATATTGCTTGAAGTACCCTGACCTGTATAATCTCATGCTAGTATGGTCACGGCTGAAAGAGAAGTAGAACTTTGAAGAAAAAAAACGCAAAGCCATTTTCATATTTATTTCATAAAAATCGAAACAGTTTGAAGCTTTTCCTCAGAAATTCATGAACAAACAAACAAGATGGGGTTTCCTTGGTCTGTGCAGGCTTAAATACTGTAAGATCTGAACAAAAGACAAAGGTAAGTGGGGTTAGCTCTTCAACCTGTGGTACGAGCATTGTGTGGAAATCAACATTACACGGATTATAACCTTGTTGCTGCTTTGTTACATGCCGTGCATGCGTTTAACTTTTCAGTGCCTATGAATAGGCTGTATCCATTGTTCACTGCTCTGTGCTGTGATTGTTCGCTATTCATACTCGAACCGCGGTTAAGTTGCGGTCGTAACGCAAAGGATTACCACACTGTACGCGGTTGGGGTGACACATTAATCCCGGACGGCACTGTAAGTACACTACGCTCATGCCTTTTATGCGGTTGCAATAAGAAACAGTACATACAGCTACTGTAAATGTTAGTTTCACAAACAGTGGCACGGCAAATACAACATCTGCAGGGGATCCTGAGAGTCGGTTTAAGATTTTTGGGTGAGGTACAGTAGGCCTTACTTTTGTGCCGTTAAATTGCGAACGCGTTATCAAACTTGCGTTGCACGGCTGCAGTTGCCAGTTGTCAAGTTGCGCTGCTAGACTCTTCAAGACTCATACTTTTGCGCCGGGTATAAATCACCCACGCAGGACAAACTATCCAATCTGGTACAGTACTGTACATGGAAGCATGATAAGTTGTTTGTGTATTGCATACCTCTGCATTGGTTGCAGTACCTCCTCACTGTAGATGCTGTGCATGTATTTAGTGCACATCTGACAATACCATGAAATGGAGCCATAGTCTACAGTCGCATTGGCAATCAGGGAACTGCTAGAACTTTCCAAAATAATCTGGGGCAGGAGCAGTAATGGACATTATGTGGTTGCGTTATTCGAAACCACATTTTCAAGATTTTACTTGCCCTGGCTCACAGTGGTCCAGACAATTGTAACTTAGATGTTGTTGCAGCCATAGTAGACTCATATTGAGCCTGTTGAAAAAAAAGTCTAATAAGTGACAAGTCCTCTGAGTGGCTATAATGGTTCCTCTGGCTCCATCATGAAGAAATCTCTAAAATGATGTCACGAGTTAAGATAGTCCAAACAGGTACCCCTGAGTGGCTACGTCATCTCCATCTCAAAGAAATCTTTTGGATGTTATACTTAAACAGTTTTCTAAGTCCAAGCACTTCCTCTGCATGGCTACTTTACAAAAGTGTTTTTAAACAATACTTAAAGTTAGGAGTTTCAATTTTCTGTAAGTGCAAAGCCTTTCCTCATAGTGGTTTAACCGTCTCCATGGTGGGTAGATTTGATTTTGTCTGTAATTTGCACAGCTTCTTGTAATTTGTTGTATTGTCTGATGCAGTAGCTAAATTTACTGTATTGTGTCTATGTGATACTGTAGCTGGATACATTGTGGACTGAGCTGATGGCAGGGTACTGTATTCTCTGCCATTATTGTACTGGAAAACTTGTTTGTGTATTTATTTAGACGCCACTCCTTGAAGCAGACTTTCAGCCTCAAGTAGTTTACCTGTAAAGAAAAAAAAATAAGAAAAGCAAACCAAAAGGAAATATAAAAACAAAGAAAAACAATATCTTGTAATCATTCCACAAATTAATTACCAAACATTCCCAAAACAATCAAGATTTTTCACCTTTAGAATATAAATTTCCCAAGAACTGTTACTGTACTTGGCCTTATCTGTCTGCCATTTTGCAATCCATGTAGGGACCTACAGTACTGTACAAAAAAGGTACTATAACTTGTACTGTAAGCTATGTGCCAGGAATGGAAAAGACCATTTCATGATTGATTTTACGTGAATAAAATGAAATTCAAGTTTAAAAAAAAACTAAGTTACTGTAAAAGTAAATTTAAAAGTTAAATGGAATTGACTAATAAAGGCTTCCAATTATTGAGCAATGTATACAGTATTAAGCCACTGTGTGCCTATAGAGCATTCTGAACATGCTATTTACAGTAGAATCTGTCAACAGTGCCCAAAGAACTATTTTACGATCAGTAGTAGAGATTTACCGTTCAAGGGTGTAGAATCTTCATGGCACTGTCTACGTACAGTACACATTATTGTAAACCAGCCTGGAGTTTTGGTGACTTTGACTTGCTTTTTACTACAATTCTTGTGAATGAATAAATGGATGAAATGAATGAATAAAGAATTACATCCTACAGTATTTACAGTCCTACCTGTCTTTGACCCACCCCACCCTCCTCACAGCACACTTGATTCTGGGATTTGTCATGAATTATTTTTTTCTGTTTTCTTTTCCGATTTTTCTGGTCAGAGATGACTATATTCAGCGTGTACATCATTAATCGAGCAGGAGGGTTGATTTATCAGATGGACCATCACCAACCAAAGACAGAAGTAGAGAAAACATTCAGCTTTCCTTTGGAGTTACAGCTCAAGATAGTTGATGAAAGGGTCGTGGTTGCATTCGGGCAGCGAGATGGCATCAAAGGTTTGTACAGTATCCTACTCTATGTAAGCACTAAGAATGTGAATTGACCAGCCATCTGAAAAAAACAAAGTATTGCTCTTAGAATGTGTATCAGTCAGCACTTCCTAAAAACCCAATAAGTGATTATTGTTCTGTCTTACTATTCCATGCTGAGTTTGTTGTGGTGATGAGTGTTGCCATGGTAATTGCGATTTGTATGCATTAAGAGTTGCTCTTGTTGTTTTCTCATCAGCTGGATCATGTACTTCTAAGCTCTACGCAGAAGTCTAAACTTCTAAGCTGTATACTTCTATACCGTAGCCAACTGAAGCCAACTTTTCAGTAGAATTTTAAATGATAGCGAACCTTTTAGACCTTAGTGAACTGTAACCAACTGTGAACTTTCAAATCTGTGGTAGTTGCTGCTGTGTGCTATTTTCAACTTGTTGTCAGTCATGTCTGGCTATAGTTACAGTGAGTTCTTTCGTATCAACTGATACTTCAGTAGTACATATACTTTTGTGAAAGACAACTTCACCCATAAGGTCAAGTTAGCTACAATGGCCTTTACCCTTTTCCATTATTTTCAGAAGAGGAGTGTTTCACTGAAGGGAAAATCCAGCAAAATGTAATTTTCCATCCTTGTAATCCTGTTAGAGGGCTTTGAAAGTCTTGTACACACTTATTGTAATGAAATTTAACTTTAAGCAATTTTTGAAGTTATTTGTAACTGGCCCAACGGGTGTGTGATTTTGATTTTCGGTTCATGAAGTGTTGTGCTACATCTCTTTGATTGCTTTCAGTCGGTCACACGATCCTCGCTGTCAATGGAGATGCGGTTTACGGCAGGAAACTAGAGGATGGAAGAGATATTCTGGAGGAGATTGCCAACTCTGAAAACTATCCCATTGCTATCAAATTTGGGAGACCCAAACTATCGACCAATGAAAGAATCATGTTGGCAAGCATGTTCCATTCGTGAGTCTTATTTCAAACTTTTCAGGCCTGTCACCCTGGACACCCAGATAATACCCTGTATGTTGCTATTCACTACAAGCATCAACGACCTGTTGCTGTAGCTATGTAATAGCAGGCAACCCCATCTGTTTTTGCATGATGATGTATTTTATTATTATGTAAGAAAACTTTTAATGCTCAGTCAGTCATCTAAACAAGTTGTTGTAATTTTTCCTCTCAGGATACTCCTTGGTCTCTCACAATTTTTTTTTTTTTTTTAAATGAAATTGATAACTTGTTTTCAGTCAGGTAACATTTATCCTCATGTCAACTACTGTAGTCTATAATTGCACATTGCCCCGCGACAGTGTTTGATAGTCTGTCCTGCAGAATGGCGATTGATGCCTAGGCTATGCAGTTTGCTTAATTCTGATTTGTCCATTCCTCAGTGCATTATTGGTCTTCATGCATATGTCAAGCTGCTAAGTATCTATAGGTAAACAAAGAAAAGGAAATCTCGTTTTGATTTAAAAATATTTTCTATTTTAAGAAGATGACTGGCTTTATGGTTCCTTGTGGTAGCAGAGGACCCTGCGTAGTCACTGTGGCATATATGTATGTGTGTGTGTCTTCAAGTGACGGATAAGACTGCAAGGTACGTTACGTGATAACTCTTTAGCCAAGTTGTGAATGTTTTCCAAAGTTGGTGTGTTTGTGTATGATGTTGAGTAGATGTGCCCTAGTTTTTGTTTAGATCAAAGGTCATTTGAGATCACCAGAGGCAAAAAAGTGAATTTTTCTGAGTTGCTGTAACTTGGGCTTTATTTCCTGAAAGTTACTTACGAAACTTAGTAAATAATTGTTCGTAACAGACTTACGAAGTAATTGTTCGTATCTTAAGAAGAATTAAACTTCGTAAGATAAGAACGATTTAATAAGAATAAATTAAAAGTTCGTATCTTTTATGACCTTGTAAGAGGTTAAAGTGACCTTTGACCTAAAGCTCGGAAACTTTTGTCGCGGTTTGTTGTCCTCCGACTGTGTTGTTTCAACTTTTGAAAGTAAAAATGGTAAGGATATTACTTCGTTAAATTTCTATCTTAAGTGTAAAACTGCTATTTTTAGCTTAAATTGCAAGATGATATGAAAGTCAATAAGAGGTTAGCTTGGTCATTGTCAGTTTTGTGTCAAAACCGTAGAAAAACACTTGTAAACACTTGTAATGATGGTGACAATGCTTGGTTATGTCTTGTACGATGCTGCAGATCATTTTGCAGCAAATCGATGATGTTGATGCACGCAAAGCGACTAAAACAATATTTGGCATACATCTGCTAGTCGGTCCATAGATCTAAGGGGTTGGTTGTGTCCCTAAATATCCTTTTCCTTCTTTGAGCTAGTTGACGTTCCAGCCTACCAAACGCCATGTACATTGCCATCTCTGCAAATGATTTTATGATTGAAACTTTCCCGCCAAATTTGAGTTAAGTAAGTTCACAAGTCATTTACGCATGCCCTGTATCATTCATAAAGTTACGAACGATTTTCGTGCAGAGTATACGAACAAATTTTTGGTAAGTCGTTTTATGAAATGGAAGTTACGAATGTTCGCAAAGTGATGAACAATTGTTAGATTTAAGAAAGATTATTGTTCGTAAGTCCGAAATACGAATCTTCGCAACCTGTATGAAATAGAGCCCAGGTGTCCATTGTTCAGATGGTGACATAAGTTTAAGATGAGATAGATGAGTAGGAGGAGGAAATACAGTAAGATCAGTCTCATTTAGGTCAGAATCTGATGTTTTATTGATATCTCTCCAGCAAAAAATTTTAGGGCATGATGTAATGGAAAATTTTGTTTGCTATTTGAAGTGCTTACAATAACCTCATTTTACCTTTTTGACCTTTTTGTGATGTGTAGATAGGTCTTGTTGAGACAAACCAAAAATCCAATTATACTACCCTCCGATGATGCTCCTTAGTCAAGTTATTGACATTTTAGTGAAAATTTGATGCATATGAAAGTATAAAGTGCAGCAGCACAGGTTGTGCTGAATACATACTTAGTATATGCACAGGTATGCAAGTTGTTGTGTCATTGCTTCTGCATAGAAGGTACGTACAGAACTACTGTACTGTACTTTTAGTAAATAGGAATGGAGGAATTCTTCCATCCACATCATCAGGACCTGGTTAAGCTCAATTGATTATTCCCCCCCCCCCATCCATAAAAACTCTATGGTACCAGCAAACTTTGTTATATGATAGAGAGGCTGCTATATGATCTTGATTTTTTCCTCTGCCCTGCAATTTCATACCTTATCTGAGGCTGAGTTTTAAATGAAAACATCTTCACACATGGAACCAAAGTACCCTTGTGCTGTTGTTACAATTATTATTATAGCATTTGTTTGTATCTTATAATATTGTAAAGACCAGTTGTTTGAGCCCCAACTGACTACATCTTAGGCCAAAGTAAAGTCTTCACTTGTGTCGTATTCTCCGGAGCGACTATAAGTTCATGACACAGCATGTTTACCGCTCAACATCACCACCGCCAAATGTTAATTGAAATCAATACACAGCACAGGTTTAGACTACAGTATTTATTATACAGAGATAACCTTTATCTGTGGCTGTACCAGTGGATTTGAATCGTTGGTGAACCAATTTGAAGTTACGCATTTGGTAACTGCAATTCCATTAATCCGTTTGACGGTTCTTTTCTTTCAGATTATACGCCATTGGGAGTCAATTGTCACCAGAACAGAAGTCATCAGGGATACAACTTTTAGAGACAGATGGATTTAAGCTCCATTGTTTCCAGACTCTGTCAGGTGGGAAGATATCTCCATCTAATAACTTCTTCATTTTCATCTTGGTTCATCTTCATAGTGGTTCGTATTTCAGCCCTGTCTGCACTGTTTAGAACCAGTGGTTGATGTGTGTGTCCACTTCTCTAAGACGCTTTGTCACCATTCTGGCCCAGTGGATGATCAAATTGGTGTGGTGCTCCATGTCACGGAACAGCGACTGATTGGATTTTACCTCAAAAATGACATCTGATATTGATGCAAATTTGTGGGAAAAGAAATATCATCCGTGAACCATTAAAAATCAGGTAATTTGGAATAAAGACGTCCGTGATTCCACAGAATTGGCTCATTTGGCATGGGTGTCCTAGAAGTATACCATTAGGTATTAATGATGCCTGTTCATTTCATCGGCCAATACGACCTATCATACGAAGATCTATATGGTAAGAATGTAATTCAAGACTGGTTTGCAAAGTAAGCCATTAATTATTGTAAGGGACTAAATTGAGACCAGCCGGATTAGCTGATTTTTGCCAGTTTACGGACGATGTTTCTGCCTGGAAAAAGTTACATAATGGACTTTAAAACTCTGCCAAATATCCACCATAATGCAAATCTACAAAAATTAAAAAATCATGGCATTCAAGTAGAAATGTGAATTTGAGAAAATAAAAACTTCAGTCATGGATATATTATAAACACAAAGACTAACAAACTCTCAGTGCTGCATGTTGTCTCTATTCTTAACAGATAGTGCGTTTGCAATTTCTTTAGCAGTGAGTTAGACTTTGTCAATTTCGCTCACTTAGCAGGTATTGCTGTTGTGAAAACACAGGTTATGACAATCTAAAGTGTGTGCTGCCATATGAAGGATGAGGTTTTGCTATGATAGCGTACAGGTAGCATATATGGTATTGATACTTTGTGCTGCTTTGTAAGGGATGAGTTTTATTAGAGTATACATGTCTGTTATTATGTGCAGCAGTATGAAGGATGAGGTTTTGCTATGATAGCGTATAGGTAGCATATATGTTATTGATACTTTGTGCTGCTTTGTAAGGGATGAGTTTTATTAGAGTATACATGTCTGTTATTATGTGCAGCAGTATGAAGGATGAGGTTTTCTTCATATGATAGCAAACAGGTCTGATAAAGTGTGTTGCTAAATAAAGATCATCTTGGCTATGATAGCATACAAGTCTGATACTATGTCCTCCCTATATTCTCATGTTCTTTCTTGCAGGTATAAAATTAATTGTCCTGGCTGACCCAAAGCAGACAGGAATTGAGGCTGTACTGAAGAGAATCTATGAACTTTACTCAGACTATGCCCTGAAAAACCCCTTCTATTCCATCGATATGCCAATCAGGTATACACGCTACAAACACCTCTGTACTCTAGTAAAATAGGTATGCTACAAATACCCCTGTATTCCTCCAGCATACAAGTCAGGCACAGTACTTTACAGGCAGTTTCATAAATTTTATGTAACTATGCTGAATTAACTGAATATCCCAATCCATCAGACAGATTTGTTGGGAGTAGTTGTAGGTCCTCAGTACTGGTGTGCGTTGTATTCCACAAGTTGATATTGTTAGTAGTTGTATGTCCTCAGTACTGGTGTGTGTCGTACTCCTCAAGCTGATATTGTCAGTAGTTGTGCGTCGTCACTACTGGTGTGTGTGGTATCTCACCTTCTGATTTTGTTAGTAGTTGTATATCCTCAAAACTGGTGTGTGTTGTTTCCCACCTGCTGATGTTGTTGGTATTTGTATGCCGTCACTACTGATGTGTTTGTATCCCACCAGATGACATTGTTAGTAGTGTTATGTCTCTCCTTCCAATGTGTTGTAAGTAGTACCCTCTCAAACAATACATTGGAAGTTGTAAGTAGTTTTATTTCTCTGCTACCTATATGTAAGCAGTTGTTTATTCCTACTACTTATGTTTTTATTAGTCGTATATCCTGCTACAAATTTGTTTTTAGCTCATACCAGCTAGCTGGTGTGAGCTATTCTAATGGTGCGGCATCACTCTATGTATGTATGTATGTATGTATGTATGTATGTATGTATGTATGTATGTATGTATGTATGTATGTATGTATGTATGTATGTATGTATGTATGTATGTATGTATGTATGTATGTATGTATGTATGTATGTATGTATGTATCTGTATGTATCTATGTATCTATGTATCTATGTATCTATGTATCTATGTATCTATGTATCTATCTGTCTGTCTGTCTGATTGTCTGACTGTCTGTCTATCTGTCTGTCTATCTGTTTATCTATCTGTCTGTCCGTCCGTCTGTCCGTCTATCTATCTGTTCACAGTTGTTCAAAATGCTTCTCCTCCGTCATGCTTTCATGGATTTGTCTGGAACTTGGACACAATGTTCCATAAGTGGTGGACCATTTAGGGTATTCAGGAATTTTTGGTCCAAGGTCCCATGTTGGCCCTTTGGCCCATTTTATGACATTCTACAAAATGCTTCTCCTCCTACAGATTATATTGTACAATGCTGATGGTTTGTCACAATGATGCTCAGTAATTGGTCCCTTCAGGGTGTGCAGGAATTGGTAGTCCAAGACACCATGTGGGCCCAGTGGCCCATTATGTGAAATTCTGTTTGAAATGTTGCTTCTCACACATGCATCCATGGATTTACATTTAACTTGGACACAATAATCCTTGGGTGGTAGTTCTTGAATGTGGGGTGTACAAAAAAGTTTCAGTCTAAGGTCCTATGTGGACTCTATCTTCCATTTTAGTAAATTCTGCAAAGTTGTTCTTCTCCTACATATTGTCTTGTGCAATGTTGATGGTTTGTCTTAATGATACTCTGCTAGTGGTTATCTTAGGGTGTTCATGAATATGTAGTCTATGGTTCCATGAGGACCATATGGCCCATTTTATGGAATTCTGCAAATTGCTTCTCCTTCTCCCATTAAAGTGCCTCTTGAAACTGTCATACACATCTCAAATATCCCTATCGTGCATGAATGATAATTGAGTAATTGTACTGTGTCAGTTGGTATGCTAACTGAAACTCTGTATTGCCCTCAGGTATGTTGACCAATCTATGGACTTAAAGGGGCTTTTTGAGTTGTTTCACTTTTGTGTCAAGTTTCTAGTGACTGATCAGTCTTCAACTAAGCAGGCCCCATTATGAGTCACTTTACAGTAAATGACCACCAATGAGTGAGTAGCTAATGATTTGAATTGGTTTTCGAAAACTCGTGACCATTCACTTTTCCACGTTAGTACCAATTCATATACCCACAGCCAGTACAAACCAATAGGAAAAATTAGTAAAAATTGACAGTTTTCATAGTTATTGGATGTGAATAGTGATGCTTATTATTAGCATTGTTGTTTGGTAGTACCCATTAAAATTTTTACAACTTTAATTTATTGACAAAGATCAAACTTCTGCACTGTTGGAGCACCAGTTTATGAAATTCTGAAAATTGTGCAGTCCTACAGATTCTCTTGTACAGTGTTGATGATTTGGTATAATGATACTCGGTGGTACCTATGATTTGACATATAATACATAGATGGTACATTCAGGATGTTGAGGTATGAGCCTCTGCACCAGTGTTGCTGCGGTTGGTAGTTGCATTTCTCCACTACTGCAGTGTAATCGAATTTCTTCTGCGGATATGCTTTATTAAAGTAGTGGCATTCTAGTAATACAGTATATTGTTAGATTTTTGTATATATCCCTAGTGCCAATATGTTGTAAGTAGTTGTATATCCTTGCTGCCCATATCAAGTTACTAATCATACATGTTATCAGTGGATTTATACTTAATTTCGTATCAGTCTGTAATATCTGAAAAGTAGCTTTTACATCGACATTTACACCATTATCATCTTATTCAGGTAGGCTATTTCATGAAAATGACCATGTGCAGGTATATCCCCAATTTACCAGTTTATATGGCAATCATGCATGCTATTAGGTAGTTTGCAATCAGTGCACCAGTCAATGTATGTCATATCCCTTATTATTATTATTTAAATACACTCATTCTTGACTCCACTAATCTAGTTCTTTTCCAGGAAAGTTTGCCATGTACCATATTTCCTCTTTTTCCTCTTTGATTAGTTCCTTTTATCATTTTTATATTTTTCTAACACTAGGTGTGAATTGTTTGACAAAAATCTTCAAGGTCTGTTGGACTCTTATGAAAGGACAGGTTTCTATTCTACCGGTATGTGAGGACAAATCCATCTTAATGTCACCAAGTGAATTACATCTTGCCTCTTCCACTGGAAGCTAGCAACTGCAGTAGGAGGGGGAACAGGATTGACTCGGGAGATGCTTTTACTACTGGTGAAGACCAAATACCAGATGAAAACCCTTCATCCCAGAGAAATGTCTGGAGATGTATGAAAGCAATGAACATCGTCATGTACTCTGCACCGTAACACTACGTATGGTGTAACACTTGAGTATGTGTCTTGATAGTGTTATGTCACTCTTAGAACCTGAAGCAGACTTGAGTCTCACACATCAGGGGATGTTGAGTAAGGCATTGAGAGGGATCCGCATCAAGCGGGTGTTATTTACATTTAAACATCCTGTTCAGATCTTGGTAACCTCCCTACTCGCTCATCGCTAGTTACAGATGCCCGACATTTATCAGTCTCTTGTTTGAATAAAGCTCAATCTTGGCCATAGAAAAATAATTGAAGAAGAATGTTGACTTGGTATGTTACTGCACATGAAGTAAAACCAGGAAAATAGTAGAGGGCTCTTTTAACTGTAAACCAAAGGACCAAACGGGACGCAGTTCACCTATCCACAGTGTGCACTTAACTTTGAAAATGGACTCAAAATGGAGACATCATTTGAATTTCTCCTTTCAAACAGTCAAGTGCTACCGTCTCCTCTCCACTCGTTAAATGTTTCAAATCTGGCCCTTTGAAGTGTTAAGGTTGATGTGGTGTACGAAATTATTAAATGCAGAATCTATGTCTGGCTTCAGTAAAGTTTACATGACACCTTTCTCCTGAATTATTCTATATTTACATTAATTAGTGGAGATCCAGAGGTCCTTTAGCTTCCTTTAATAGACTGCATCAACCTCAGTAGCACTTTCAAACAAGTGACCATGTGGGAGATCCATTCTTCCTCTGTTTATACAGGTTGGTGGATGGTGTACAGTAATACTGAGAAAATGATCAATCACTCATTTCCTATATTTGAAGTCATCAGTGTTTGATCCACTTGTCTGCTCATTACATGTGATGGGTTGGGGATGTAGAAGGGGGGGGGGATCTGATGGGTATGGGAAGGAGAATGATCTGGCGTCCAGGGAAAGGACGAATGGGAGAATGATAAGGTGGGTAGGGGATGAAGGCTGGGAGAATGATGTGATGGGTAGTATTGGGAGGGGAACGAGAGTAGGATGGTTGGGTATGGGGAGGATTGGAGATGAGAGAGTGCAGAAGGATGTCAGAAGGATCTTGTAGGTACATTCCATTTGAGTATGTGATGGGTATGAGAAGGTGGATGGGAAAAAAGTGTGGGAAGAGGAAGGATTGGAAAAGGATGTTGGTGGTTGATGTTTGATTAGCTATGTCATATGTTGTCTGCACCCCCCCCCCCCCAAAAAAAAATAATAATGGCAATGTCATTTGCATTGCATGAAGTAGTGTTCTTGGACATCTAATACTGTTAAGTGAAAAGGTGTTGTTTATACATATTATTGTGAAGGTGCCAGCCACCGTGTGTTACCATCTTTAAGGATGGGATGCTGAGTTATGTTAATGTGTTGTCACAAGCCTAGTGTGGATAATCACCTGTAAGGACTTGTTGGTACCATCAATAAGCCCACTGTGAGCAACCATCTGCAACGAGGACGTGCTGAGTCATATTAATGTGATGCTACCAAACCACAGTGAGTAACCATTTGTAAAGATGAGGTGTTTAATCACATTGATGTGATGGTACCAGCTGACTGTGAGTAACCTTCAGTAAGGTTTAGGTGCTAAGTCATATTGATGTGATGGTAACAGTCCCCTGTGAGTGTGATTCCAAATCATATTAGATGAGGTGTGAAAAATAGTCCTTCAGGCAAACATGTGAAACATTGGTCTTGTTGAAACCTCATGGGCTGGCAACTGACACCCTAGGCCCATATATGATTGCATCTCTCCACAATCTCTTCACGTTCATCCCATTAATGATCTTTTATTTATGTTGTTGAATGTCATTGAAATAGTAATATTTATCTTAAAAACAGAATAGATTATGTATAATATGGAGTAATGAACTGTTAGTCATTTCTTGGGTAAATTAATCTTGTTGTACTTAGTAATCGTGACTTTCTTGGTAAGGATGGTTAATACATAATCAATCTGCAGTTAACTGAAAAAAATCAGAATCGAGAATAGTCCTGATAAATATTCAAAATATTCTTCTAAAGTCTATAACAGTATAAAACAACATTTGTGGACAACTCTCATTATGCTCCGAATCCCCGCGTGCATTGATACGGATCGTTTGAAATAACCTAAAAGTTTGAAAAAAAAACCAACCTAGTCTATGACGCAGGAGTCTGTCGCACAGTTACAAGAGCGAAAAAAAACCTCACTGTGCGACTTTCACGTCGTCATGCCGTGATTATGAATTACTAATTATAAATGAGGTTGTATCAAATGTTATTTTTCATGAAACACGTCACAATTTCAAAAAGGTTTGTGGACCAACTTGGTGTTGCTTTTACGAGAAAAAGCATTCCTTGTATAATCGTTATTGGATAGTCTCCTTTTTGTGACAAAAGTTTTGGGGTGTTGGGACTGTTATTGGAAGGTTCACCGCTAATCCTCGAAGCACAATAGGTGAGAAAAAGGCTGAAAATAAGCACCTGGTCCTTACTGAATTCTAACTGCAGCAAGCTTTAATTGACTGGAAGCATTGATTTTTTTTTTTTTGGGGGGGGGGAGGTGGGGTTCGATTAAAATCCTAACCGAGATATCCTTAATAAAGATATCTTTAATGTCATAGGTATTTCAGATATCTTTAATTCATCTAAACATAACTTTGAACTTTTTATTGTATCTTTGAATTCAACATTGAAATCATGTAAAAATATGTGCAATTCATTTAAAGTTATTATCTCAATTAAATTACAGATATCTCCAATTCGAAATAGAGAATTTAAGTGTAATTCGAAGGAAGACGTGGAAATTTCTTTTTGAGTACCTTAAACATATTTTCAATTGATTCAGAGGTATCTAAATAAGTTCGATTTTACAAATTCTTAAAGAGATACCCTTCAGTTATTTGAAGATACTCTAATTCTGGAATAAAAAAAAAATGAAATGGTTCGACACATGCTCGGTCGAACGACCTGAAGATATAAAAATATCATTTGTACTTAAAGGATACCAACAATACAAACATGTAAAGAATTTAGACAATACAAACAAGACAGTATAGGATACAAACATAACAAAAACTGCCACGACATTAAACCGCCCAGTGTCACTATCACGTTAGGTGGGATAGACTTCAGGCTTAGTCAGTGCGTGTTATGATGTCGTGATTTCTTGACTGATGACGTTGTAGATGGAGGTTACCCCATAGCTGTGAGACCAAAGGGGGGGGGGGGAGGGTGAAGATGCCTCAACGCGTAGTGCAATATTGCAATCTGCATTACATTAAAAAAAAAAACCCACGGAGCCACGAAAGAGCATGTAGGCTATCTTGCAAAAATTAATGATTGTTCAGCTTCTCTTAATCCACTTATATCGAACTGGAAGGCAAAAATTCTAACATTGCATACCACACAACCATTGAAAATGGCAAACGTTTACGCCCTTCGACAGGCCGGCGAAGCGCCAACATTGATTCCCCCCCCCCCCCCCCCCTCAGTCATACTGATTAGTCTGTCTGCCCGGGTGCCAACGACGCATGTCTCTTTTTCCCCATGCAACATGGCATGCCGGATGCCGCTCTTTACAGTTGTTTGAACGTGGAAGGTTTCTTGAGGAAGGACGTGGGGCGGGGGGGGGGGGGCTGCGGGTGAGGTTGGGAGGAACTAGAGAAAGAGGGGATCGTTACACGTTTTGAGATTGCCATATACTTAGAGTATTATTTAGTAGAGCCTTGGCTGGATGGATCGTGATGATGGTCAATATAAACTATAGAAGGAGCAACAAGATTCCAGTTACAATACTCACGACAAGAGGTACCCCCCCCCCCCCCACAGTGATATGCATAGATCTCTACTCTGCCGCGAAAACATCTGAAAGACTCCGGTTGGGCTCTCAGTTTTCTGGGGTTCTCTCACACCTGGCGAGTGAACTACAGTCTTCGACAAAAAATAAATGGGACACCTCCCCCCTCCCCCAATTTGGGATATCTTTTGGTTGGGACAACATTGATCGGGGGGGGGGGGGATTGTGACAGATGAACGAATCTACTTCAGTTATTAATCAATCTACTTCGACCATCAATTTAATTGCTTTCCTGGAGATCGTTGAGGTATTTTTTGGAAAATTTTTTGCCTATGTGAATATTTAAATACAAATATATTTAAAATTAACGAATGGGCCTATATTAGTGATATATTTTAATGTATATCAGTTGTATGGTGATTACTTTGGTTCAGTTTAGCTACCTCACATACCATTTTAACATTTTCAACTATCATTTATCTATTACAGATATCTAAGATTGAATTCGAGATATCGTTAATTACATTTAAGACATCTGAAATTCAATTTGAGACATCCAAAACTGACATTTTCACAGACTGTCAATATAAATGAAGATGATCTAGAATTATCTTGATTATCTATCTATTAATATTAAATATTTTTGCACGTTTGATCTAGTAAATTTGGATAGTTAAACAATTCTTGTTAGTCAAAAATATATACAACTGTTTGTAGCCTAGAACTTTAGTTTGAACATTTGCAGCTGATTTGAGCATAGACCCACTGGTTATAACTGCGTTCAGGCAAGTTCAGTACAACTTGTAGGCCTACAACTTATACATTTGATCTTTATTACGCACCATTTTTTTTTTCAAAGTTTCTTCAAAAAACACCACACTACTAGTTTCAGTCCTGTTTGTACCATCACGCTTTGCAGTGCACAAGAAAAATGCTATAAAATTAGCTAAGGCTTTGTTACCCAGTTGAGTGCCACATAGCCTACAACAAAAGGGAATTGAAGCCCACTAGTACCATAAACCATAGGCAGTTGATAAGCCGACGCACACAACAAGATTAATAGTTTAAGGACAGCTAGTTTGAGCTTGAACTGTGACTTAAATTGGTCAGTAGTCTAGTTGATCGCCTCACATAGTATATTCAACACGCACAAGCCAGCCACGGCCACTGTAAACATCTGAATATGGAATACTGATGCTGGTTATCGTGAACAATATTCGCAAATTTATTATTTTTTCTGCATAAAAAAAAACCTTTTTGCTACCATGCAGTGACAAATGTAACATGAGAAACCAAACGGCCACTCACAACATTTGTTGACATTTATAATTCAGTGGCACATTGTACTATAATAGCTTTTCCTGAAATATCCCATATTCATGAATATTAAATTATTATGGCTTTTCCTGCAACCACTGCTGGCCGAGTGACAAGAAAGTCTTAAAAGTAGTTTTTAGCCACTTAGGGCAGGTACTTCATATCGACAAATAAAGAAACTGAAAGAAACTACAGAAAATGCATCTCTTTCTCATATTCAGAGTGAAACTTCACCATTTTGGTCAGCTATTTTTATCACTTTGAAAAGCACTATTTGAGGATAGGCCTATTTTATTAAATGCAAACACAATTCATGTCTTCCTTGTTATTTTTTTATTGTCTTGTAATAAACGTTTTCCCTGACATTGTTATTCAAATCAATGTATCTAACTTTGATATTCTAGCTAAGCCTTGTTTGTGATATAGAAGTAGGCAAGCTGGGCCGGACTTAAACATGGACCAGATAGGAATGTGGTCAGGGCGTACAAGGAAATTGGCATGGGCCCCGCAAAATGACATTATTATATTTTTAGGGAGTAGTCAGAAAGGAAGTCTATGGAGTCCATCCAAGTCCCTTCGTGATTAGCGCCAGTGTAGTTTTACGAGAATTAGAGTCAACCAGCTGACCACCGCTACTCGTCACGCCGGTAGGGTATGAGTTCCTATTTGCAAAACAAAACGACACTGTGCCAGTCGGAAAAAAGAGAACCATGCAACCAAACAAATGTTTCTTCCATAATATGAACCAATGCGTTCCATCGGTAATGAACCTACAAGAAAAATTGCAATACAGTATATGTCTGTGTTCTAACACGTACCAATACACACACAGATACATCATGCACAGAAATCACTATCCACAGAACTATTTACTCGTTACAACTAGTGAATATGCTAAAGACAATCAACTGTTTTCAATCATTGTTCACAGTACTTCAGGGTTTTAGTGAATGAATGAAGAAAGTCAACCAAAAAATGGGACGTTTCGAGGGAACCCTTTACAATGAATGACTGCGTCAAACTAAAGAAAGAAATCTCACTTATTTCTGCTTGTACTTTTGGGGAGCTTAAACCATTTGAAATTCTTCAAGCAAGTATCTATTACGTAATGATCAGGGAAGATTACTGGAATTTCCAAACACAGTAAGCACTAAAAGATAATTCCTGAAAGGGGTTCATTGTTGATTTCTTTCCTCTTTTCTATTTTCATGACCGACCGTATTCAGACTCATCCTCTGAAAGATTAGCTGAATCTAAAGCAGCGTGTTCAGTACGTTTACTACTTGTAGGGCGTAATGATAATGCAGCAATTTGCAGTAACCAAAGAAACCGTCAGTCTTCTCCATGGTTGAGACCAATACTATTACATAAACACAATTTTCATTTTCATCTGGTAGTGTGTAAATAGTTTGCATTTGTTTTCACTGAGAGGGTTTCAGTCCTTCTTTCGTTTTTGTACTGTTTCTACTAAAAAAAGTACCTATTTCATGAAATGGGTGAGCTTATGTGAAAAACGTTATCAGTTTCAATCGAACTGTGCTAGTGCAAGTGCATACATCCTAAAAATATTTTCAAAAACTGCCATCATTAAAATGTGTGATGCTCGTGGGGAATGGAAATATTAATTTAAATTTCAGCAACATTATCCAAATGCCAAACTACAGAATTGTACCTTTCCTTCACGAAGAAAAGATAAGTAAAACATAATTTGCTCAATTTTCGGTTTTGCCACAATAGTGTTGACTCCGAAATTTCATTCCAACAAATCCTCTAACAAGTCAGAATCCTACGATAGAAGAAATTGATGGCGCCAGTCGAATACGTAATAACAAAGAACACTAAAAACTATAATGGTCCTTACAGGCTTCCGTAGGTCCATATCAAGAAGAACACGCCTCATTGGGCCACGTGTTCAGTGGACTATGGGCTGCACACATGCCGGTCGCAAAGAGCCTTTCAACCCTCTGGCCGAGTTGCATGGATTCACCTCACGCCACCTAGTACGCTTCTGGTCGACCTTTGACCGACCCTCCTCGTATCCTTCCGGGTTCTTTTACGACGTCAAGGGAGACATGGCACGGGATCCTAGGCCACAAAAAGTACCATACCACCACCGGACCATTGTAGCCCGGATGTGCCTTGAACCCTAGCACGGTTTCTATGACCAGCAGAGCAGGAGTCTTTCGTCCGCCCCTTATAGCGCATGGCCAACACATCTGCTAGTCAAATGAAAGTTTGAATTAATACTTAATGATACCATGACAGAATTTTCTTATAAATAAAAAGCAAATGTTGTTGATTAGGGCTCGAACCAATGATCATGAGGTTATGGGACGACAGCCTTAACCACTGGGCCATCACAGCAGACACAAGACTTTCCATTCATACATTCTTGAGAACGTAATCACACACACGAGAAAAAAAATCAATACTCGCTTCCTGCATTCCTTGTCAAATTTAGTCTTGTGAAATGAAATGCAATGATTATTGAGAGTTTACTATACGGTTACTGCTACATTCAAAAGACGAATGACTTTCTTACATATCTGGTTGAGATACAGCTTGGTCTCCAGAATGTAAGTCCTTGGGCAAGTAGGCTCGGAAAGACAAAAAGAAAAATATACAGGACTCGTTGATGTATGTGAACCTTCTGGAAGATATTATTATACATTCCGGTCGCTCGACTCATTGAGCAGGACTAATAGGGACCAGTACAAAACACATGTGGTAAAGGAACTCAAATTACTCATTTGCATATCAAAACGTGACAGACATAGTCGAATACTTCTTACACACCAAGACGTACCAACAATAACACAAGTACCAAAATTTGACAACAACAAAAAGACTACATCACTCTCTTACTTCAAGACAGCAAGACTAGGAATAGCTCCAAAATTAAGAGTGAATATTCACTCTAAAAGGGGTAAGGATGATCACTTCCTCATTTTATAATTACTAATGTAGAGTAAATGTTTAATTTTAATTTTGAAGCCTTTCTTAATCCCACTCGTTGCGATTTAGAGAGTAACTCAGTCCAACGCCTTACTTTTAACGTTACATATACCACTCATGCTACGCATTCTTAAATTCATGTCTTTCTCACCAATTTACACAAGTAAATCTTCGTCTCTCAGGAAATAAGACATCAAGCACTAGCCAAGTAAGAAATAATGATACTCGGAGGATACAATTTACAACGAAGTGACCAACACATTAAGTGAAAAAAGGAATGTCATTGCGGATTGATTAGAGTAGAATCACTCTTCTGAATGTATCATGAAGGCAGTTAATCCTCAAGAGGCTTTCTATTGTTTCTTTCCCTTTGCTCATCTCCACCATTATTATTCTAATTAATTCTCAAACGAAGGATTCTGACCAATTCCCTTATTTTCTGTTTGTAATATCACAAACTCATTCCTCTGCAGTGAGGTTTTCAACAAAAATTACAATAATTCCGATTGGTAGATGAACTACATCTGCAGTAGAGGTTTCGACATGGTGTCCCGTGGGTCGGATCCGGCCCGCTATAAATATCAAGTTAAGAAAAAAGAGTTGACAAATTGGAAAACTTTCAAAGAATAAACGAACTTGTAATGACTAACTTACCACTGTATTAACTGAAACAATCAATGCCGGTCACGTCATCACATGTTGTCATCTTTTATTAGTGTATTGTTCCGGCAGAAACCAACATCTTTAATAGTTTTATGCCCTCCTTTTGAGCTGTCAAACAACATGCGTCACTACTGTCGCTTTTTTAATATTTACAGATATTTGCTTTGAACAGTTTTTTTAGTCCAACATAGGCCTAGAAAAATCGTCAATTTTTAACACAAAGCTTTGACGTTCTTTTACTGAAACTGTAACAAAACACTACACTATTTTTAGTCCACTAACCATAGTACGGTAACTATTCAAGGATTTCAAAAGGGAAACACTTGCCCTCTCGTTATTTATACACCTTTCCATGGACTCCCACCATATACTCCTCACTTTACTAATATATTGAATTTTGTCCCCCAATTAATTAACTACTCAGAGGGAATTAGCCTGGTGACATTGGGAACAAGCGCCCGCCAACACTTTACAAAGCTAGGAAGTGACATTTAACGCATACTCATGAACATTATCTATGAAACCTACAAAAAAAAAAAAAAAATCACTCTCTGCTAAGGCACTTGTGACAAAGTTTGGCATTGAGCAATACATACAATACGTTGAAGGAACGTATTGTAGGCTATGTATTGCTCAGTTGATTGTTCACCATATTTAATTTACTCCACATTCTGTTGCAGACTTGTCATAGATGAACACAGGTTGGTAGCAAAGTAACAACATGGTATAACATGGTATGTTGGTGGTATATCAACATGGTATTACAAGGTATGTTGATGGTATAACAACATTGAACATGGTATATAAGTGGTATAACAACATGATATTTGAAATCTGATACTGTTTCTAATCTGTGTCTGGAGCAAAACTTAAAAAGAAACATAGTGTCAGTGCAAAGAGCTAAGTTCAGGGCTTGGACATGCACCACTAACTTGAGAAAATTCCTGTGATGAAAAATGCTATGTCACAGTTTTCCTTTTTATTGAGGGGGAGGGGGGAGGGGGGAGGGGGGAGGGGGGGAGGGGCGGGGAGTGGAAGGGTTCAAGGGACCATGTTACTGAAGACAGTGATGCTGATACTATTAATGACTTTAAGGCTAAAACAGTTTTAATGCCTCTGCAAAAAAGTATATCAGCAATATTCATTTTGGGGAAAATTGAGATAATTTGCCTATAGGGACAGTCAGTTGTCCTTTCGAAACAGTACAATACAGATTAACCCCCAACTTTTAAAGGGGGTAAAATTTGAATGACTGTTGCCTACCAACCAACCAACCAACTTCAAAAGAAATGTTTTCACGGCAGATCCATCTGTTTCTCTTGCGCTATTTATTTTTGTACTGTGCCTCCTTCAGTTGCCATGATAAAATCAGTTGTAACTCCACCCTAGCAGAGGTGTCTGTCTTCCACTAAAATCCACTTTCTCTTTGCTCTTTTAGACTTATGCTTAGTTTGTAGATGCTCCAGTGAAGTTTCACAAACTACATAGAAGGATTTGGAAGGACCTTGGAAGAGCAGGTACACTGTATAGATATTTGTTTTTCTCATCTGGTTTGCACATATTGGTCAAAAATAGAAATCTCATCTCACTTAATATTTTAGCACACATGCATCATGCCTGTGTCATACATGGAACTGTACATATCTTGTTAACTTAACACTTTATAAATCACAGTTTTGTCAAATACTGAAATTATGCGTTTGTCCTGTACATGCTCAATGACCAAAAAGAATCTACAAAGGAGTTGAAGGAAGATCAAAAGGTTATATTTACTTCACATTGATTCTTGCTCACAAAGTCGAAAGAAAGATTTACTTGAAATTTTAAAAATAGATATTTCTCTTGATTTTCTTTTCCATTTTCTGGGTTGATTTTTCAGGAGCTCCTTCACATGGTTAATCCTCTTGTGGCTTTTTTTTTTGGGGGGGTGAGGACTTTCTTTCTCATTGTACATATTCTTGTGATAAAACAATTTACAATGCAAAATTACAATACAATGAAAGGCATAATTCTGGGATTTATGTTTTGTTTGGTGGTTTCAGTGTATTTGCTATATAAGGTGTTTGTAGGCGGCTCTGATTGACACTTGTATGTAAGCCTGCATGGACTACTGATGGTCCAGCATGTATTTATTTATTTGTAAACTTAATGGTTTTGCTAAAGATGTCAGCATCAAAATCAAAAGTTTTTTTCTGCTTCATAGATGGTTAGTTTGTGCATTTTCCTCAGACTCTATGACATAACACAAGTGCTAGATACGTCAAAATGGTGGGTCATATTAAACTTGTGTAAACTGATTAACTCTGTTCCTAGGAAAATCAGCAACATTTGAGGAGTATTTCTTTGTTCGTGTTGCTCAATTGTGTAAAAGCAGTGAATAACTTCATTGTAATGACAACTAACTGAATAGAAAAAGATCCTTTCAAAAGAATTGTAACGAGTCAACTTGAGCTCGAGTCACAATTCAAGTCATCCACATTACAGATCAAGTCAACTCGAGTCAGCACTACTTGCCGACTCAAGTCAAGGTGAGTCATTGCTCTATCTGAGCCAAGTCTAACATCATTGAACAAGTCATTTCAAGTCAGTAGTCATTTTCATGTCAAAAAACGAAGTTAGTGCTCCATTGGCAAAATGTTAAGGCAAGGGTATTAGGCATCCAAAATTTCAAATTTATGTAGGCTTAGCTGGTCCAGAAAAATTAAAAATTGTAACAATACAACTTTTATTCTTTTTTTTTTACACAAGTATCAATATGTCAAATGAACAAGTCATTGTGTCAAAATCACATCATACAATAGAGGCTTTGAATAATGGAATCACTGGTTCGAAGGTGATGTATATATGTGTGTAAAGTATTTGCTAACGTTTTCGTCGATTCCTCGAAGTAGAAAGCAGAAATTTTTTCTCGTACCTCCATGTACCCAACAATGGTGGTTTGTATTTTTTACATTGGTATTTCTCACAGTACTGTACATCGCATAATGTGGAAGAATTCCACTTGCCTACACCTACTTATAAATAGTACTACAATTTTTCTTTGAGATAAAGAAGAAAATTAAAGTTTGAGCTTCTCGCTGGGTATGGTAGATGAAATTTGTTAATCTGATACAGTGTGTTTACGCCACGATTTTCTCATTTTTTTCACTTTATCAAGGAATCGAGGTGTAATTTTGAATCCTGGAAATAAAATGCCCTTTGGGTACTCAGGTACCAGGGTACTAATGAAAACACTAGCATAAACACTCTGCCCTGAATCTTCATCAAATCATGGTATTGAATTTTTCAAATTTTGTTGTCAAAGTTCGTTGGAGTAATTGCACATATACCTGTCACTATGTAAACAAATAACAGTCTTATAAGTGAGTGCAATGGACCTAAAGGCCTGCATGTACTGTACAGTACACCATCGACATATTCAGGATAGGGATGTGGACACGTGTTTGCCGACACACCTGGAGGTATAAGTTTTGTCCTTGTATACACTAGACGCAATCGAATTATTTACAAAATATCTGCATATCAATTAGACAGAAGTGATAAATACTCATACATAAACATGATCTCCTTCTAAAATTAGCTATAAGCTTACAGTCTTTTAACATACATTTTTTCCAATGGACTTAAGGTGTTAAATTTCATACATCGCAAAATATAATCACTGGAAGAGAATCATACAATTTCTAAGTGTAGGCTGTAAAAGGATATTGTGTGACATACTTTTGATTTCCCAATTTCTTTTTCAACTTGTATAGCAAATTTAAATTTGTGTAAAAATTCATTTACGTTGATCAGCTGAAAATTCAGTTACTTATTAAACAAGTAATATTTTAAATGAAAGATGAGAAAATTATAAGGGTGTTTTAAATAGAATTTGTATTCACAAAATAAGTCAACTTTAGAGAATACAAACTGTCTGCCTAATATACCTTGCTCTGCGTCCAAAATAAAATTTGAGTTAATGCTGCAATCCCAAAACAGATGTTCGGTAGATTCAATCTGCTCATTACAAAAGGTACAGAGTGAGTTGGCTACAATATTCATAGGACAAAGACGGGAGTTTGTGCCCAGGATACGGTGAATAAAACGGAACTGAAAGTAACGAATCTTACTTTCTTTGCAAGAGGTGAAAGGAATTCTACAAATGGTTTTCCATTGAGATTGGCTAAACTGAAAAACTTCGTCTCACTTCGAAAATGCAACAGGGGAGTAGCGATAGTCTTAATTACATGCCTGCAGATTTTACGATATAAATATGGAGTATCTTGAAGATTGTCTTCTAAACCGTCATTTACATTTTCAATGTCATGTATATTCAAATTTTCTATCCATTCTCTAGGAGTAGATAAAATACCATAGAAGATAGTAAAAGGGAAAGCATGTAGTGAATACTGCTGCTTAAAGGATTCAAAACTCTCAAAGGTCTTTGGTTATTATCATAAAAGTCTTTTACCCTTGAAACATCTTTTGCATAGTTTATAATCATAAAATACAATTTCATTATTAATTCTTATCGGTGAATGATTCCGAACAATTTCATTTTCAAAATTTTCCACTGGGTAATCGAAAAATTATCTACTGGATAAGGATACTTTGACCAATCCTCACACACATAACTTATAAAATTATTACCAATGGTTAAATCTTTCTCCTGCTAGTTACAGGAAAATAAAAGTTGCAAGTGAAAGTCAAAGAACAGTTTCCAGGTTAAAGTGGTATTATCAGTATATCTTTTTACCCAGGTGCATTTCAGACCACTAATAAAAGAATTAATGTGGGTGGTTCCCATACTCCTTGCTCCAAGGGGCTAATCAAAGTAGATCTTTTTTATTTGGTCTGGTTTTCCTGATCAGATGAAACGAAACAAACAAGCTTCCACATCTTTTATTAAGGTAACAGGAAGGTTGGGTAAAACTTGAAATAGGGAAACTAGCTGAGAAAGGGGGAAAGTTTTAATAATAGTAATTCTGCCTATAGGGGTAAGTTTCTTGCAGACCATAAATTCAACGTAAGACTCTTAAGGCGTGAAAGCCTTGGGGTATGGTTTAGATGGAATAAGTTATTTATAAGTAATACCCAAAACAGTAACAGGGTCAAGAGTTCAAGCCAAATTAAACTCGTTTAAAAGAAAGGGCTTTTCAAAAGTCAACGGTCCTGATGGAAAGATATCGGCTTTTCATAGTTAACTTTTAAACCAGAAGAATTTTCAAACATATGAAAAATTTTAACAACAGCACTTAAACTCTCGCGGGTGCCATCAATAAAAATAGTTGTATTCATCAGCATACTGACTTATTCTTCATAAACGATCCTTTTACAAGAGGTGAGTTGTTAATATATATGGCCAAAATCTCAGCACACAATACAAAAATATATGGGCTTAATGGACACCCTTGTTTAACACCTCTAGATATTTCGGACGGTCAAAGGCTTTCTCGAAGTCGACGAATAGTAGAAACCCCGGTACATCCTTCTTATCACAATAATTGATACAAGCAAGTATTAACGGAATATTCTCGCCGATGAACCTATTTGTCATAAAACCAGTTTGCTTACAATTAATAACAGATGGAATAACTTTTTTAAGCCCAGTGGCTAATGTCTTAGCAGCGATGTGATAATCTGCATTCAATAATGATATAGGTCGATAGTTCTGTACTAAAGCATGATCTTTTAGTGGTTTACGAATTAACGTGATCATACCTCGTCCTTGCTCAGAAGGTAACTCCAGCTTATCACAAGAATAATTAAGAGAATTAACAACAAAGTTCGCAATCTTTTGCCAAAAAGTCCTGTAAAACTCTGCTGTAAGGCCATCACTCCCTGGATTCTTTCCATTACTAAAACAATTAAGGGCCTCCCAGCAATCCTTAAGATAAAATGTATCGTCACAGCTTTCAGCCTCCTCTTGAGATAAAGGATTACTACAACGCTTACAACCAAAAAGAATGAATGGATTACACCCTTCACCCATCTTGCCCTAGATCGTATGATTGTTCCTTGAATTTTATAATCGTAAATACGATGTAATTTCAATCGAGCTTCAGATAACTTATGGGCATTCTCAGCTAAGTTTGAAGATTAGTGCTTTTGTTCTAAATGTGAAATGTCCATGATTAAATTACTTTCAGCATTCTTTCTTTCCCTAGCTTTCTTATTACTAAAGTCGATCGATGTTTTTCTATACAATATTTCACATATTCCCATTTAGAGGTTGGATTCTCATTAATGCAATTATTTGCTATATCATCTATTAAATCGTTGATCAAGGTCACATAATCTGTATCAGAGAGTAAAGAATTATTAAATGTTTAATGACCTGGCCCCCTTTCTTCCTCACAAATAATGATGTCTAAATTAACCAAAGGAGTGATCAGAACTCAAACCTGGCGAGAAGTTACATTTTTTAAGTCACATTAGGCCCTCCTATTTTAATTCAATTGTGTATGTGGAAACTAATTGCATTCATCCTTAAAAATTAGTTGCTTTGAGTTTGGCAAACAGTGTTATCATCAAACATTGCCTGCTTGATGACCAAGTCAAGCCTAACCACAGATCTGTGATATTTTTATGTGGGCTTGATTACACACTTAAACAGGTACTTCATATATATATATTTTAATTATAGAAAAACTGTGTTCAAAAAGACTTCTGAAAAAGTTGGGGCGAGTTATCAGTTCTTAAGGAATTAGAAATTAGGCAGTCCTCACTAAAACATACTGAAACAAATGCTGTATTGTTTTACTGTGTGTATTCAATTCAAATTCTCGAAGGGAGGGGGCTCTTAAGTTTCGACAAACGATTCGAAATTATTTGTTCCCTTTGTGCGCTTTGAAAAGTATTTTTCGTTTTTTAAGCACTGACGTAATTTGTACCTAAAAAGTTGAATATGTTTCACTATCAGCAAAAGGGTGCATCCAACAAGCTCATGTTTACATGAATGCTCCCCCTAATTAATTTAATCGGGTTCTCTGTTGTATCCTTATTTTCCCATAAAGTAGCTACTGTCCCAAACTGTAACCACATCCTACACTTTGGTATTTGCCCACTACGTTTGTAAAAGTTACAAAACTACACGTGGTGGATTAGATGATTAAAAAATGATATCTGATTGGTTAGGCACATGTTGCTGGAAATAAGTTCTGAATTGTTGTTAACATTTGTCGATGTTGGGATACCTGTTGCCAACGTTTTTTGGTCTGTGTACACTGTCAACGTTTTCGAAAACAGGGTGATGCGACAACGTTTGTCGACACATGTGTCCTGAAATGTTGAAAGCGTACACAGGCCTTTAATGTCAGCAACACAACAAAAGACGTTTGTGTTCAACAAACCAATGATATGATTCTTCTTATTGTGATCTACTTCTAAGTTGTTGCACATGACTTATGTTAAACTCAATTAAAGCTACTGTAGTAGAATACAAATCTCACACAACGTTTATACTGTGAACATCACACAGTGTCAAACATCTGTTTTGTCTACGTTGTAGAATCCCTGAGGTCATTCATTGTCCATGGCATGTCAATTACATAACCAGGAAGTCTTCCTAAATTACGTCATATTACAAATGCAGCTGCGTGGTGACATGTACGGGTGGATCTCATCATCTTTAAAAAAATAAATAACCAAATCTTAACAGTTTAAAACCAAATTAGAACACCTGAAACCTTTCTGGTGTGTACCCTTCAGCTTCTTCTGTGGTGGATTCATGAGAGTTTTCATGTAAGGAATATAAACCAATTTTGTACAGATCCAAAACATCATGAAATCGTCTCTATTTTTATTAATCAAAAAGGCTATAGCCTAACCAAAATGTCTAATTTATGCCAAAATCGTTCTTTTTTCTTCCGAATGTCTTCTAACTTGAAATATGTATTCATAACGTTGAGATTTAACAGTTTAGTGGAGTGAATAAACCACAAAATCCGTAAAACTTTGCCGTCAATTTTACGTGTTCAAATATCAGAATAAACCAGAAAAAGGTTTACATTGGGATAATGTAGTATATCTTTCTTTAGCTTAAACTACTTCCACGTTGCAATCTTGTCGACGTATGAAGAATTTTCATATTCCTCTATCCTCTAGAATCAGTAGAAAACAATTAACTTAGTGTCAACTCATAAGAAGCTTTAAAGGTGTGTTTTTTGTTGAATAAGGATGCCAATATTTTCCATACGTTCACCTTTCTTTACATTTAGAACATTAAAAGAATGGGCTTTTTAAATGTCTTCTTCTTTGTTAGAGACAAATTCCAACTATACATATCAAAGAAGAGTTTCGATATAAGAAATATGAATCAATTTTGTGCAGATTGAAAAAATCATCAATTCGTTTATATTTTTATTAATCCATAAGGCTATAGACTTACCAAAATGCATAATTTAGGCCAAAATCGTCTATCTTTCCGAATGTGTTCAATCATGAAATATGCATTCCTTCAGTTGAGTTGAAACCGTTTCTTGGAGTGTATAAACCACAAATTCCGTTAAACGTTGGTAATGACGTCAT
Source organism: Stichopus chloronotus (assembly GCA_021234535.1). NCBI lineage: Eukaryota > Metazoa > Echinodermata > Holothuroidea > Aspidochirotida > Stichopodidae > Stichopus > Stichopus chloronotus. The sequence continues at coordinate 28,716,565 of CM037842.1, read as the reverse complement.
TTTAAATGTTCAAATATCAAAATAAACCAGAAAAAGGTTTACACAGAGATAAGGTACTATATCCTTCTTTTAGCTTCAGCTACGGTTAGGTAACAATCTCATTGACGTATGCAGACTTTTCATATACCTCTACATTCTCGAATACGTGAAAAACAATTATTTTTCGATCAAATCATAACAATCCCTTAGAAGTGTGTTTTCTGTTGAATAAGGATGCCAATATTGTCAATACGTTCGCTGTTCATTTTGTTTAGAACATTAAAAAGATGTCCCTTTTCAATGTTTTCTTCTTTCCTTGGAGATAAATTCCTGCTATGTTTCCTTTTATATCGAATAAGAGTTTAGATATAAGAAATATGAACCAATTTTGTACAGAACGAAAAAATCATCAAATCGTCTCTACTTTTATTAATCCATAAGGCTTTAGCCTTACCAAAATGTCTAATTTATGCCAAAATCGTCTATCTTTCCAAACGAGTTCGAACTTGAAATATGTATTTACAACGATAAGATAAAACCGTTTCTTTGTGTGAATAAACCAAAAAAGCAGAAAAAACGTAGCTGACAACGTCATAAAAAGTCGGTGTTAAAATATCAGAATAATCCAAAATAAGGTTTACATTAACATAATGTACTATTTCCAATTTTAGCTGAAACTACCGTTACCTGACAATCTCCTTGACGTATGCAGACTTTTCATATACCTCTATTTTCTAGAATATGTGAAAAACACTCATTTTTGTATCAAATCATCAGAATCCCTAAAGTGTGTGTTTTCTGTTGAATACGGATGCACATATTGTCCATACGTTCGAAGTTCTTTTCTTTTAAAACATTAAAAAGATGTAACTTTTCAATGTTTTCTTCTTTGAATAGAGACAGATTCCAACTATACACATTATTTTATATCAAAGAAGAGTTTCGATATAAGAAATATGAACCAATTTTGTACAGATCGAAAAAATCATGATTTCGTCTCTATTTTTTTTAATCCATAAGGCTATAGCCTTACCAAAATGTCTAATTTATGCCAAAATCGTCTAACTTTCCGAATGTGTTCAATCTTGAACAATGTGTTCATAACAATAAAATAAAACCGTTTCTTTGTGTGACTAAACCACGAAAGTCGAAAAACGTAGCTGACGACGTCATTTAAAGTGTTAAAATATCAGAATACAGCAAAAAAAGTTTACATAGAGATAACGTACTAAATCTTTCTTTCAGCTTAAAAAAACGGTCATGTAACAATCTTGTTGACGTATGCGGATTTTTCCTATCCCTCTACCTTCTAGATTTCGTGAAAAAAAAAAAAAATTAGAGGCAACTCATCATAATCCGTAAAGCGTGTGTTTTCTGTTGAATAAGGATGCCAATATTGTCCATACGTTAGCTGTTCATTTTGTTTGGAACATTGAAAAGATGTCCCTTTTAAATGTTTTCTTGTTTGCTTGGAGACAAATTCCAGACATGTATCATGTCGTATCGAATATGAGTTTCGATATAAGAAATATGAACCAATTTTGTACAGGTCGAAAAATTCATGATTTCGTCTCTATTTTTATTAATCCATAACGCTGTAGCCTTACCAAAATGTCTAATTTATGCCAAAATCGTCTATCTTTCCGAATGTGTTCAATCTTGAAATATGTGTTCATAACAATAAGATAAAACCGTTTCTTTGCGTGAATAAACCACGAAAGCCGAAAAACGTAGCTGACGACGTCATTTAAAATGTTAAAATATCAGAATACAACAAAAAAGGTTTACATTGAGATAACGTTCTGTATCTTTCTTTTAGCTTAAAAAAAACCGTCATGTAACAATCTCGTTGACGTATGCGGATTTTTCCTATCCCGCTACCTTCTAGATTACATGAAAAAAAAAAAATAACTTGAGTATCAACTCATCAGAATCCCAAAAGTTTGTCTTGAATAAGAATGGCAATATAGTCCATACTTTCGCTGTTCATTTTATTTAGAACATAAAAAGATGTCCATTTTAAGTGTTTTCTTGTTTCCTCAGAGACAAATTCCGGTTATGTTTCATTTTATATCGAATAAGAATAAACCCCCCCAAAAAAGGTTTACATTGAGATAACGTACTATGTCTTTCTTTTAGCTTAAACAACGTTCATGTAACAATCTTGTTGACGTATGCAGACTTTTCCTATCCCTCTATCTTCTAGATTACATGAAAAAAATAAATTTAGTATCAACTCATCAGAATCCCTGAAGTGTGTGTTTTCTGTTAAATAAGAATGTCAATATTGTCAATACTTTCGCTGTTCAGTTTGTTTAGAACATTAAAAAGATGTCCCTTTTAAATGTTTTCTTGTTTCCTCAGAACAAATTCCGGTTACGTTTCATTTTATATCGAATAAGAGTTTAGATATAAGAAATATGAACCAAGTTTGTACAGAACGAAAAAAAAGTCAATTCGTCTCTATTTTTATTAATCCATAAGGCTATAGCCTTAACAAAATGTCTAATTTATGCCAAAATCGTCTGTCTTTCCGAATGTGTTCCTACTTGAAATATGTATTTATAACGATAAGATAAAACCGTTTCTTTGTGTCAATAAACCACAAAAGCCGAAAAACGTAGCTGACGACGTCATAAAAAGTCGGTGTTACAATATCAGAATAAACTAAAAAAAGGTTTACATTAAAGATAATGTACTATTTCTTTTTTTTTTAGCTGAAACTACTGTCACCTGACAATCTCCTTGACGTATGCAGACTTTTCATATACCTCTAGTTTCTAGAATATGTGAAAAACACTCATTTTTGTATCAAATCATCAGAATCCGTAAAGTGTGTGTTTTCTGTTGAATACGGATGCACATATTGTCCATACGTTCGAAGTTCTTTTCTTTTAAAACATTAAAAAGATGTAACTTTTCAATGTTTTCTTCTTTGAATAGAGACAGATTCCAACTATACACATTATTTTATATCAAAGAAGAGTTTCGATATAAGAAATATGAACCAATTTTGTACAGATCGAAAAAATCATGATTTCGTCTCTATTTTTTTTAATCCATAAGGCTATAGCCTTACCAAATTGTCTAATTTATGCCAAAATCGTCTAACTTTCCGAATGTGTTCAATCTTGAACAATGTGTTCATAACAATAAAATAAAACCGTTTCTTTGTGTGACTAAACCACGAAAGTCGAAAAACGTAGCTGACGACGTCATTTAAAGTGTTAAAATATCAGAATACAGCAAAAAAGTTTACATAGAGATAACGTACTAAATCTTTCTTTCAGCTTAAAAAAACGGTCATGTAACAATCTTGTTGACGTATGCGGATTTTTCCTATCCCTCTACCTTCTAGATTTCGTGAAAAAAAAAAAAATTAGAGGCAACTCATCATAATCCGTAAAGCGTGTGTTTTCTGTTGAATAAGGATGCCAATATTGTCCATACGTTAGCTGTTCATTTTGTTTGGAACATTGAAAAGATGTCCCTTTTAAATGTTTTCTTGTCTTGAATAGAGACAAATTCCAACTATACATCATTTTATATCAAAGAAGAGTTTCGATATAAGAAATATGAACCAATTTTGTACAGATCGCAAAATTCATAATTTCGTCTCTATTTTTGTTAATCTATAAGACTATAGCCTTACCAAAATGTCTAGTTTATGCCAAAATCGTCTATCTTTCCGAATGTGTTCAATCTTGAAATATGTGTTCATAACAATAAGATAAAACCGTTTCTTTGTGTGAATAAACCACGAAAGCCGAAAAACGTAGCTGACGACGTCATTTAAAATGTTAAAATATCAGAATACAACAAAAAAGGTTTACATTGAGATAACGTTCTGTATCTTTCTTTTAGCTTAAAAAAAACCGTCATGTAACAATCTCGTTGACGTATGCGGATTTTTCCTATCCCGCTACCTTCTAGATTACATGAAAAAAAAAAATAACTTGAGTATCAACTCATCAGAATCCCTAAAGTTTGTCTTGAATAAGAATGGCAATATAGTCCATACTTTCGCTGTTCATTTTATTTAGAGCATAAAAAGATGTCCATTTTAAGTGTTTTCTTGTTTCCTCAGAGACAAATTCCGGTTATGTTTCATTTTATATCGAATAAGAATAAACCCAAAAAAAAAAGGTTTACATTGAGATAACGTACTATGTCTTTCTTTTAGCTTAAACAACGTTCATGTAACAATCTTGTTGACGTATGCAGACTTTTCCTATCCCTCTACCTTCTAGATTACATGAAAAAAATAAATTTAGTATCAACTCATCAGAATCCCTGAAGTGTGTGTTTTCTGTTAAATAAGAATGTCAATATTGTCCATACTTTCGCTGTTCATTTTGTTTAGAACATTAAAAAGATGTCCCTTTTAAATGTTTTCTTGTTTCCTCAGAACAAATTCCGGTTATGTTTCATTTTATATCGAATAAGAGTTTCGATATAAGAAATATGAACCAAGTTCGTACAGAACGAAAAAAAACGTCAATTCGTCTCTATTTTTATTAATCCATAAGGCTATAGCCTTAACAAAATGTCTAATTTATGCCAAAATCGTCTGTCTTTCCGAATGTGTTCCTACTTGAAATATGAATTTATAACGATAAGATAAAACCGTTTCTTTGTGTCAATAAACCACAAAAGCCGAAAAACGTAGCTGACGACGTCATAAAAAGTTGGTGTTACAATATCAGAATAAACTAAAAAAAGGTTTACATTAAAGATAATGTACTATTTCTTTTTTTTAGCTGAAACTACTGTTACCTGACAATCTCGTTGACGTATGCAGACTTTTCATATACCTCTAGTTTCTAGAATACGTGAAAAACACTCATTTTGTATCAAATCATAAGAATCCATAAAGTTTGTGTTTTCTGTTGAATACGGATACCAATATTGTCCATACGTTCGATGTTCTTTTCTTTGATAACATTAAAAAGATGTCGATTTTCAATGTTTTCTTCTTTGAATAGAGACAAATTCCTGCCATATATCATTTTATATCGAATAAGAGTTTCGATGTAAGAAATATGAACCAATTTTGTACAGAATGAAAAAATCATCAAATCGTCTCTACTTTTATTAATCCATAAGGCTATAGCCTTACCAAAATGTCTAATTTATGCCAAAATCGTCTATCTTTCCAAACGAGTTCGAACTTGAAATATGTATTTACAACGATAAGATAAAACCGTTTCTTTGTGTGAATAAACCAAAAAAGCCGAAAAACATAGCTGACAACGTCATAAAGAGTAGGTGTTAAAATATCACAATAATCTAAAATAAGTTTTACATTAAGATAATGTTCTATTTCCAAGTTTAGCTGTAGCTACGGTCACCTGACAATCTTCTTGACGTATGCAGACTTTTCATATACCTCTGTTTTCTACAATATGTGAAAAACACTCATTTTTGTATCAAATCATAAGAATCACTGAAGTGTGTGTTTCTGGTTAAATACGGATGCCAATATTGACCATACGTTACCGTTCTTTTCTTTTTAGAACATTAAAAAGATTTCTCTTTTCAATGTTTTCTTGTCTGAATAGAGACAAATTCCAACTATACATCATTTTATATCAAAGAAGAGTTTCGATATAAGAAATATGAACCAATTTGGTACAGATCGCAAAATTCATAATTTCGTCTCTATTTTTATTAATCGATAAGACTATAGCCTTACCAAAATGTTTAGTTTATGCCAAAATCGTCTATCTTTCCGAATGTGTTCAATCTTGAAATATGTGTTCATAACAATAAGATAAAATCGTTTCTTTGTGTGAATAAACCACGAAAGCCGAAAAACGTAGCTGACGACGTCATTTAAAATGTTAAAATATCAGAATACAACAAAAAAGGTTTACATTGAGATAACGTTCTGTATCTTTCTTTTAGCTGAAAAAAAACCCGTCATGTAACAATCTCGTTGACGTATGCAGAGTTTTCCTATCCCGCTACCTTCTAGATTACATGAAAAAAAAAAAATAACTTGAGTATCAACTCATCAGAATCCCAAAAGTTTGTCTTCAATAAGAATGGCAATATAGTCCATACTTTCGCTGCTCATTTTATTTAGAACATAAAAAGATGTCCATTTTAAGTGTTTACTTGTTTCCTTAGAGACAAATTCCGGTTATGTTTCATTTTATATCGAATAAGAGTTTCGATATGGGAAATATTAACCAATTTTTTACAGAACGAAAAAAAACATCAATTCGTCTCTATTTTTATTAATCCATAAGGCTATAGCCTTAACAAAATGTCTAGTTTATGACAAAATCGTCTGTCTTTCCGAATGTGTTCGAACTTTAAATATGTATTTATAACGATAAGATAAAACCGATCCTTTGTGTGAATGAACCAAAAAAAGCCGAAAAACATAGCTGACGACGTCATTAACAGTAGGTGTTATAATATAAGAATAAAACAAGAAGAAAGGTTTACGTTAAGGTAATAACGAGATAACGTACTATATCTTTCTTTTAGCGTAAAAAACGTTCATGTAACAATCTCGTTGACATATGCAGAGTTTTCCTATCCCTCTACCTTCTAGATTACATGAAAAAAATAAATTTAGTATCAACTCATCAGAATCCGTAAAGCGTGTGTTTACTGTTGAATAAGGATGCCAGTATTGTCCATACGTTCGCTGTTCAGTTTGTTTAGAACATTAAAAAGATGTCCCTTTTCAATGTTTTCTTCTTTGCTTGGATACAAATTCCAGCCATGTATCATTTTATATCGAATAAGAGTTTCCATATAAGAAATATGAACCAATTTTGTACAGATCGAAAAAAATCATCAATTCGTCTCTATTTTTTATTAATCCATAAGGCTATAGCCTTACCAAAATGTCTAATTTATACGTAAATCGTCTATCTTTCCGAATGAGTTCGAACTTTAAATATGTATTTATAACGAAAAGATAGAACCGTTCCTTTGTGTGAATAAACCAAAAAGGCCGAAAAACGTAGCTGACGACGTCATTAACAGTAGGTGTTAAAATATCAGAATAAACCCAAAAAAAGGTTTACGTTAAGGTAATAACGAGCTAACGTACTATATCTTTCTTTCCGCTTAAAAAAAACGGTCATGCAACAATCTCGTTGCCGTATACAGATTTTTCCTATCCCGGTACCTTCTAGATTACATGAAAAAAAATAACTTAAGTATCAACTCATCAGAATCCCTAGGGTGTGTTTTCTGTTAAATAAGAATGCCAATATTGTCCATACTTTCTCTGTTCATTTTGTTTAGAACATTAAAAAGATGTCAGTTTTAAATGTTTTCTTGTTTGCTTAGAGACAAATTCCCGCCATGTATCATTTTATATCGAATAAGAACTTCGATATAAGAAATATGAACCAATTTTCTACAGAACGAAAAAAATCATCAAATTGTCCCTATTTTTATTAATCCATAAGGCTATAGCCTTACCAAAATGTCTAATTTATGCCAAAATCGTCTGTCTTTCCGAATGTGTTCCTTCTTGAAATATGTATTTATAACTATAAGATAAAACCGTTTCTTTGTGTGAATAAACCACAAAAGCCGAAAAACGTAGCTGACGACGTCATAAAAAGTCGGTGTTACAATATCAGAATAAACCAAAAAAAGGTTTACATTAAGATAATGTACTTTTCTTTTTTTTAGCTTAAAAAACGGTCACCTAACAATCTCGTTGACGTATGCAGAGTTTTCCTATCCCTCTACCTTCTAGATTACATGAAAAAAAAAAACTAGATTTTGTGTCAACTCATCAGAATCCGCAAAGCGTGTGTTTACTCTTGAATAAGGATGCCAATATTGTCCATACTTTCGCTGTTCAGTTTGTTTAGAACAATAAATAGATGTCCCTTTTAAATGTCTTCTTGTTTGTTAGAGACAAATTCCAACTATACATATCAAAGAAGAGTTTCGATATAAGAAATATGAATCAATTATGTACAGATCGAAAAAATCATCAATTCGTCTCTATTTTTATTAATCCATAAGGCTATAGCCTTACCAAAATGTCTAATTTATGCCAAAATCGTCTATCTTTCCGAATGAGTTCGAACTTGAAATATGTATTAACAAAGATAAGATAAAACCGTTTCTTTGTGTGAATAAACCAAAAAAGCCGAAAAACGTAGCTGACGACGTCATGAACAGTAGGTGTTAAAATATAAGAATAAACTCCCAAAAAAGGTTCACATTAAGGTAATAAAGAGATAACGCGATAAGGTACTATATCTTTCTTTCAGCTTAAAAAAGCGGTCATGTAACAATCTCGTTGTCGTATGCAGAGTTTTCCTATCCCTCTACCTTCTAGATTACATGAAAAAAAAAAAAAATAGTGGCAACTCATCATAATCCGTAAAGCATTGTGTTTTCTGTTGAATAAAGATGCCAATATTGTCCATACGTTGGCTGTTTATTTTGTTTAGAACATTAAAAAGAAGTCCCTTTTAAATGTTTTGTTGTTTGCTTGGAGACAAATTCCAGACATGTATCATGTCATATCGAATAAGAGTTTGGATATAAGAAATGAAGAACCAATTTTGTACAGATCGAAAAAATCATCAAATCGTCTCTATTTTGTATTAATCCATGAGGCTATAGCCTTACCAAAATGTCTAATTTATGCCAAAATCGTCTATCTTTCCGAATGTGTTCAATCTCCAACAATGTGTTCATAACAATACCATAAAAAAGTTTCTTTGTGTGAATAAACCACAAAAGCCGAAAAACGTAGCTGACGAAGTCGTATAAAGTCGTTGTTAAAATAACAGAATTAAACAAAAAAGGTTTACATTGAGCTTATGTACTATTTCTTTCTTTTAGCTGAAACTACGGTCACCTGACAATCTCCTTGACGTATGCAGACTTTTCATATACATCTAGTTTCTAGAATACGTGAAAAACACTCATTTTTGTATCAAATCATCAGAATCCGTAAAGTGTGTGTTTTCTGTTGAATACGGATGCACATATTGTCCATACGTTCGAAGTTCTTTTCTTTTAGAACATTAAAAAGATGTAACTTTTCAATGTTTTCTTCTTTGAATAGAGACAAATTCCAGCCATGTATCATTTTATATCGAATAAGAGTTTCGATATAAGAAATATGAACCAATTTTGTACAGATCGAAAAAATCATCAAATCGTCTCTATTTTTAATTAATCCATAAGGCTATAGCCTTACCAAAATGTCTAATTTATGCCAAAATCGTCTATCTTTCCGAATGATTTCGAACTTGTAATATATATTTACAACGATAAAATAAAACCGTTTGTTTGTGTGAATAAACCAAAAAAGCCGAAAAACGTAGCTGACGACGTCATGAACAGTAGGTGTTAAAATATCAGAATAAACCCCCAAAAAGATTCACATTAAGGTAATAAAGAGATAACGAGATAACGTACTATATCTTTCTTTCAGCTTAAAAAAACGGTCATGTAACAATCTCGTTGTCGTATGCAGAGTTTTCCTATCCCTCTACCTTCTAGATTACATGAAAAAAAAAATAGTGTCAACTCATCATAATCCGTAAAGGATTCTGTTTTCTGTTGAATAAAGATGCCAATATTGTCCATACGTTGGCTGTTTATTTTGTTTAGAACATTAAAAAGAAGTCCCTTTTAAATGTTTTGTTGTTTGCTTGGAGACAAATTCCAGACATGTATCATGTCATATCGAATATGAGTTTGGATATAAGAAATGAAGAACCAATTTTGTACAGATCGAAAAAATCATTAATACGTTTCTATTTTGTATTAATCCATAAGGCTATAGCCTTACCAAAATGTCTTATTTATGCCATTCTTTCCGAATGTGTTCAATCTTCAACAATGTGTTCATAACAATAACATAAAACCGTTTCTTTGTGTGAATAAACAACAAAAGCCAAAAAACGTAGCTGACAAAGTCATATAAAGTCGTTGTTAAAATAACAGAATAAAACAAAAAAGGTTTACATTGAGCTAATGTACTATTTCTTTTTTTTTAGCTGAAACTACCGTTACCTGACAATCTCCTTGACGTATGCAGACTTTTCATATACATCTAGTTTCTAGAATACGTGAAAAACACTCATTTTTGTATCAAATCATCAGAATCCGTAAAGTGTGTGTTTTCTGTTGAATACGGATGCACATATTGTCCATACGTTCGAAGTTCTTTTCTTTTAAAACATTAAAAAGATGTAACTTTTCAATGTTTTCTTCTTTGAATAGAGACAGATTCCAACTATACACATTATTTTATATCAAAGAAGAGTTTCGATATAAGAAATATGAACCAATTTTGTACAGATCGAAAAAATCATGATTTCGTCTCTATTTTTTTTAATCCATAAGGCTATAGCCTTACCAAAATGTCTAATTTATGCCAAAATCGTCTAACTTTCCGAATGTGTTCAATCTTGAACAATGTGTTCATAACAATAAAATAAAACCGTTTCTTTGTGTGAATAAACCACGAAAGTCGAAAAACGTAGCTGACGACGTCATTTAAAGTGTTAAAATATCAGAATACAGCAAAAAAAGTTTACATAGAGATAACGTACTAAATCTTTCTTTCAGCTTAAAAAAACGGTCATGTAACAATCTTGTTGACGTATGCGGAGTTTTCCTATCCCTCTACCTTCTAGATTTCGTGAAAAAAAAAAAAAAAAAATTAGTGGCAACTCATCATAATCCGTAAAGCGTGTGTTTTCTGTTGAATAAGGATGCCAATATTGTCCATACGTTAGCTGTTCATTTTGTTTGGAACATTGAAAAGATGTCCCTTTTAAATGTTTTCTTGTTTGCTTGGAGACAAATTCCAGATATGTATCATGTCGTATCGAATATGAGTTTCGATATAAGAAATATGAACCAATTTTGTACAGATCGAAAAATTCATGATTTCGTCTCTATTTTTATTAATCCATAACGCTGTAGCCTTACCAAAATGTCTAATTTATGCCAAAATCGTCTATCTTTCCGAATGTGTTCGAACTTGAAATATGTATCTATAACGATAAGATAAAACCGTTTCTTTGTGTGAATAAACCAAAAAAGCCGAAAAACGTAGCTGACGACGTCATACAAAGTCGCTGTTAAAATATCAGAATAAACCCAAAAAAGGTTTACAGTAAAATAAGGTACTATTTCTTTCTTTTAGCTGAAACTACTGTCACCTGACAATCTCCTTGACGTATGCAGACTTTTCATATACCTCTATATTCTAGAATACGTCAAAAACACTCAGTTTGGTATCAAATCATAGGAATCCCTAAAGTGTGTGTTTTCCTACTACTTTACTTTTTAGTGGTTGTATATCCTGCTACCGATTTGTTTTCGGTAGTTGCATTTCTCCACTACAGAATCTTTTTTGCGGTTATGCTCTATTAAAGTAGTGGCATTCTACTAATATGGTATGTTGTTAGATTTTTTGTGTATCCCCAGTGCCAATATGTTGTAAGTTGTTGTATATCCTTGCTGTCCATATCAAGTTACTAATCATACATGTTATCAGTGGATTTATACTCAATTTCGTATCAGTCTGTAATATCTGAAAAGTAGCTTTTACATCGACATTTACACCATTATCATCTTATTCAGGTAGGCTATTTCATGAAAATGACCATTTATAAGTATATCCCCAATTTACCAGTTTATATGGCAATCAGGCATGCTATTAGGTAGTAGTCATATTTTCGCATTCGCTCGCATGATCTAAAAGACACCCTCATTTTGAGCAAGTTGTAGGGTACTAGACAAGTATGTTGCAAATAGCGTCGAAACGCGTCGAAACCCTCAAATTAATTTACAAATTAAGCGACTGGCAATGTTAAGGCAAGGGGAAAATTTACCGAGCTGCTCATCGAGATGTAGCAGACGACATCTCCCACTTGTACTTAGTTCTTAACACCTCTTAAGACTATTGAATCATCAAGAACAACACACAAAAGAGATTACTGTCGGCAACTAGTAGGCTTCAAAGAAAGAGTTTTCGATGGATCTCCATCTAATAACACCTCCCTGGTCAGACCTCCCTGCTCGCTCATCTCTAGTTACAGATGCCCGACATTTATCAGTCGCTTGTTTGAATAAAGTTCAATCTTGGCCATAGAAAGATAATTGAAGAAGAATGTTGACTTGGTATGTTACTGCACATCAAGTAAAACCAGGAAAATAGTAGAGGGCTCTTTTAACTGTCCGCCAAGGGACCAAACGGGATGCAGTTCTCCTATCCACAGTGTGCACTTAACTTTGAAAATGGACTCAAAATGGAGACATCATTTGAATTTCTCCTTTCAAACAGTCAAGAGCTACCGTCTCCTCTCCACTCGTTAAATGTTTCAAATCTGGCCCTTTGAAGTGTTAAGGTTGATGTGGTGTACGAAATTATTAAATGCAGAATCTATGTCTGGCTTCAGTAAAGTTTACATGACACCTTTCTCATGAATTATTCTATATTTACATTAATTAGTGGAGATCCAGAGGTCCTTTAGCTTCCTTTAATAGACTGCATCAACCTCAGTAGCACTTTCAAACAAGTGACCATGTGGGAGATCCATTCTTCCTCTGTTTATACAGGTTGGTGGATGGTGTACAGTAATACTGAGAAAATGATCAATCACTCATTTCCTATATTTGAAGTCATCAGTGTTTGATCCACTTGTCTGCTCAGTACATGTGATGGGTTGGGGATGTAGAAGGGGGGGGGGGATCTGATGGGTATGGGAAGGAGAATGGGAGAATGATCTGGCGTCCAGGGAAAGGAGGATGAGAGAATGATAAGGTGGGTAGGGGATGGAGGCTGGGAGAATGATAAGGTGGGTAGGGGATGGAGGCTGGGAGAATGATGTGATGGGTAGTATTGGGAGTGGAACGAGAGTAGGATGGTTGGGTATGCAGAACATTGGAGATGGATGTGGTTTTCAGGGAGAGTGCAGAAGGATGACAGAAGGATCTTGTAGGTACATTGCATTTGAGTATGTGATGGGTATGAGAAGGTGGATGGGAAAAAAGTGTGGGAAGAGGAAGGATTGGAAAAGGATGTTGGTGGTTGATGTTTGATTAGCTATATCATGTTGTCTGCCGCCAAACGACCAAAGAGGGGGGGGGGTGAAGATGCCTCAACGCGTAGTGCAATATTGCAATCTGCATTAAATTAAAAAAAAATCCCACGGAGCCACGAAAGAGCATGTAAGCTATCTTGCAAAAATTAATGATTTTTCAGCTTCTCTTAATCCACTTACATCAAACTGGAAGGCAAAAATTCTAACATTGCATACCACACAACCATTGAAAATGGCAAACGTTTACGCCCTTCGACAGGCCGGCGAAGCGCCAACATTGATTCCCCCCCCCCCCCCTCAGTCATACTGATTAGTCTGTCTGCCAGGGTGCCAACGACGCATGTCTCTTTTTCCCCATGCAACATGGCATGCCGGATGCCGCTCTTTACAGTTGTTTGAACGTGGAAGGTTTTTTGAGGAAGGACGTGGGGGGGGGGGGGGGGGCTGCGGGTGAGGTTGGGAGAAACGAGAGAAAGAGGGGATCGTTACACGTTTTGAGATTGCCATATACGTAGAGTATTATTTAGTAGAGCCTTGGCTGGATGGATCGTGATGATGGTCAATATAAACTATAGAAGGAGCAACAAGATTCCAGTTACAATACTCACGACAAGAAGTACCCCCCCCCCCCTACAGTGATATGCACAGATCTCTACTCTGCCGCGAAAACATCTGAAAGACTCCGGTTGGGCTCTCAGTTTTCTGGGGTTCTCTCACACCTGGCGAGTGAACTACAGTCCTCGACAAAAAATAAATGGGACACCTCCCCCCTCCCCCAATTTGGGATATCTTTTGGTTGGGACAACATTGATCGGGGGGGGGGGGATTTTGAAAGATGAACGAATCTACTTCAGTTATTAATCAATCTACTTCGACCATCAATTTAATTGCTTTCCTGGAGATCGTTGAGGTATTTTTTGGAAAATTTTTTGCCTATGTGAATATTTAAATACAAATATATTTAAATTAACGAATGGGCCTATATTAGTGATATATTTTAATGTATATCAGTTGTATGGTGATTACTTTGGTTCAGTTTAGCTACCTCACATACCATTTTAACATTTTCAACTATCATTTATCTATTACAGATATCTAAGATTGAATTCGAGATATCGTTAATTACATTTAAGACATCTGAAATTTGATTTGAGATATCCAAAACTGACATTTTCACAGACTGTCAATATAAATGAAGATGATCTAGAATTATCTTGATTATCTGTCTATTAATATTAAATATTTTTGCACGTTTGATCTAGTAAATTTGGATAGTTAAACAATTCTTGTTAGTCAAAAATATATACAACTGTTTGTAGCCTAGAACTTTAGTTTGAACATTTGCAGCTGATTTGAGCATAGACCCACTTGTTATAACTGCGTTCAGGCAAGTTCAGTACAACTTGTAGGCCTACAACTTATACATTTGATCTTTATTACGCACCATTTTTTTTTTCAAAGTTTCTTCAAAAAACACCACACTACTAGTTTCAGTCCTGTTTGTACCATCACGCTTTGCAGTACACAAGAAAAATGCTATAAAATTAGCTAAGGCTTTGTTACCCAGTTGAGTGCCACATAGCCTACAACAAAAGGGAATTGAAGCCCACTAGTACCATAAACCATAGGCAGTTGATAAGCCGACGCACACAACAAGATTAATAGTTTAAGGACAGCTAGTTTGAGCTTGAACTGTGACTTAAATTGGTCAGTAATCTAGTTGATCGCCTCACATAGTATATTCAACACGCACAAGCCAGCCACGGCCACTGTAAGCATCTGAATATGGAATACTGATGCTGGTTATCATGAACAATATTCCCAAATTTATTATTTTTTCTGCATAAAAAAGAACATTTTTGGTACCATGCAGTGACAAATGTAACATGAGAAACCAAACGGCCACTCAGAACATTTGTTGACATTTATAATTCAGTGGCACATTGTACTATAATAGCTTTTCCTGAAATATCCCATATTCATGAATATTAAATTATTATGGTTTTTCCTGCAACCACTGCTGGCCGAGTGAGAAGAAAGTCTTAAAAGTAGTTTTTAGCCACTTAGGGCAGGTACTTCATATCGACAAATAAAGAAACTGAAAGAAACTACAGAAAATGCATCTCTTTCTCATATTCAGAGTGAAACTTCACCATTTTGGTCAGCTATTTTTATCACTTTGAAAAGCACTATTTGAGGATAGGCCTATTTTATTAAATGCAAACACAATTCATGTCTTCCTTGTTATTTTTTTATTGTCTTGTAATAAACGTTTTCCCTGACATTGTTATTCAAATCAATGTATCTAACTTTGATATTCTAGCTAAGCCTTGTTTGTGATATAGAAGTAGGCAAGCTGGGCCGGACTTAAACATGGACCAGATAGGAATGTGGTCAGGGCGTACAAGGAAATTGGCATGGGCCCCGCAAAATGACATTATTATATTTTTAGGGAGTAGTCAGAAAGGAAGTCTATGGAGTCCATCCAAGTCCCTTCGTGATTAGCGCCAGTGCAGTTTTACGAGAATTAGAGTCAACCAGCTGACCACCGCTACTCGTCACGCCGGTAGGGTATGAGTTCCTATTTGCAAAACAAAACGACACTGTGCCAGTCGGAAGAAAGAGAACCATGCAACCAAACAAATGTTTCTTCCATAATATGAACCAATGCGTTCCATCGGTAATGAACCTACAAGAAAAATTGCAACACAGTATATGTCTGTGTTCTAACACGTACCAATACACACACAGATACATCATGCACAGAAATCACTATCCACAGAACTATTTACTTGTTACAACTTGTGAATATGCTAAAGACAAAGACAACTGTTTTCAATCATTGTTCACAGTACTTCAGGGTTTTAGTAAATGAATGAAGAAAGTCAACCAAAAAATGGGACGTTTCGAGGGAACCCTTTACAATGAATGACTGCGTCAAACTAAAGAAAGAAATCTCACTTATTTCTGCTTGTACTTTTTGGGAGCTTAAACCATTTGAAATTCTTCAAGCAAGTATCTATTACGTAATGATCAGGGAAGATTACTGGAATTTCCAAACACATTAAGCACTAAAAGATAATTCCTGAAAGGGGTTCATTGTTGATTTCTTTCCTCTTTTCTATTTTCATGACCGACCGTATTCAGACTCATCCTCTGAAAGATTAGCTGAATCTAAAGCAGCGTGTTCAGTACGTTTACTACTTGTAGGGCGTAATGATAATGCAGCAATTTGCAGTAACCAAAGAAACCGTCAGTCTTCTCCATGGTTGAGACCAATACTATTACATAAACACAATTTTCATTTTCATCTGGTAGTGTGTAAATAGTTTGCATTTGTTTTCACTGAGAGGGTTTCAGTTCTTGTTTCGTTTTTGTACTGTTTCTACTAAAAAAGTACCTATTTCCTGAAATGGGTGGGCTTATGTGAAAAACGTTATCAGTTTCAATCGAACTGTGCTAGTGCAAGTGCATACATCCTAAAAACATTTTCAAAAACTGCCATCATTAAAATGTGTGATGCTCGTGGGGAATGGAAATATTAATTTAAATTTCAGCAACATTATCCAAATGCCAAACTACAGAATTGTACCTTTTCCTTCACGAAGAAAAGATAAGTAAAACATAGTTTGCTCATTTCTCGGTTTTGCCACAATAGTGTTGACTCCGAAATTTCATTCCAACAAATCCTCTAACAAGTCAGAATGCTACGATAGAAGAAATTGATGGCGCCAGTCGAATACGTAATAACAAAGAACACTAAAAACTATAATGGTCCTTACAGGCTTCCGTAGGTCCATATCAAGAAGAACACGCCTCACTGGGCCACGTGTTCAGTGGACTATGGGCTGCACACATGCCGGTCGCAAAGAGCCTTTCAACCCTCTGGCCGAGTTGCATGGATTCACCTCACGCCACCTAGTACGCTTCTGGTCGACCTTTGACCGACCCTCCTCGTATCCTTCCGGGTTCTTTTACGACGTCAAGGGAGACATGGCACGGGATCCTAGGCCACAAAAAGTACCATACCACCACCGGACCATTGTAGCCCGGATGTGCCTTGAACCCTAGCACGGTTTCTATGACCAGCAGAGCAGGAGTCTTTCGTCCGCCCCTTATAGCGCATGGCCAACACATCTGCTAGTCAAATGAAAGTTTGAATTGATACTTAATGATACCATGACAGAATTTTCTTATAAATAAAAAGCAAAGCGTTGTTGAGTAGGGCTCGAACCAATGATCATGAGGTCATGGGACGACAGCCTTAACCACTGGGCCATCACAGCAGACACAAGACTTTCCATCCATACATTCTTGAGAACGTAATCACACACACGAGAAAAAAAAATCAATACTCGCTTCCTGCATTCCTTGTCAAATTTAGTCTTGTGAAATGAAATGCAATGATTATTGAGAGTTTACTACGGTTACTGCTACATTCAAAAGACGAATGACTTTCTTACATATCTGGTTGAGATACAGCTTGGTCTCCAGAATGTAAGTCCTTGGGCAAGTAGGCTCGGAAAGACAAAAAGAAAAATATACAGGACTCGTTGATATATGTGAACCTTCTGGAAGATACTATTATACATTCCGGTCGCTCGACTCATTGAGCAGGACTAATAGGGACCAGTACAAAACACATGTGGTAAAGGAACTCAAATTACCCATTTGCATATCAAAACGTGACAGACATAGTCGAATACTTCTTACACACCAAGACGTACCAACAATAACACAAGTACCAAAACTTGACAACAACAAAAAGACTACATCACTCTCTAACTTCAAGACAGCAAGACTAGGAATAGCTCCAAAATTAAGAGTGAATATTCACTCTAAAAGGGGTAAGGATGATCACTTCCTCATTTTATAATTACTAATGTAGAGTAAATGTTTAATTTTAATTTTGAAGCCTTTCTTAATCCCACTCGTTGCGATTTAGAGAGCAACTCAGTCCAACGCCTTACTTTTAACGTTACATATACCACTCATGCTACGCATTCTTAAATTCATGTCTTTCTCACCAATTTACACAAGTAAATCTTCGTCTCTCAGGAAATAAGACATCAAGCACTAGCCAAGTAAGAAATAATGATACTCGGAGGATACAATTTACAACGAAGTGACCAACACATCAAGTGAAAAAAGGAATGTCATTGCGGATTGATTAGAGTAGAATCACTCATCTGAATGTATCATGAAGGCAGTTAATCCTCAAGAGGCTTTCTATTGTTTCTTTCCCTTTGCTCATCTCCACCATTATTATTCTAATTAATTCTCAAACGAAGGATTCAGACCAATTCCCTTATTTTCTGTTTATAACATCACAAACTCATTCCTCTGCAGTGAGGTTTTCAACAAAAATTACAATAACTCCGTTCGGTACATGAACTACATCTGCAGTAGAGGTTTCGACATGGCGTCCCGTGGGTCAGATCCGGCCGGCTATCAATATCAAGTTAAGAAAAAAGAGTTGACAAATTGGAAAACTTTCAAAGAATAAACGAACTTGTAATGACTAACTTACCACTGTATTAATTGAAACAATCAATACCGGTCACGTCATCACATGTCATATTTTATCAGTGTATACGTATTGTTCCAGCAGAATCCAACATTTTTAATAATTTTATGCCCTCCTTTTGAGCTGTCAAACAACATGCGTCACTACTGTCGCTTTTTTTAATATTTACAAATATTTGCTTTGAACAGTTTTTTAGTCCAACATAGGCCTAGAAAAATCGTCGATTTTTAACACAAAGCTTTGACGTTCTTTTACTGAAACTGTAACAAAACACTACACTATTTTTAGTCCACTAACCATAGTACGGTAACTATTCAAGGATTTCAAAACAGAAACACCGGCCCTCTCGTTATTTATACACCTTTCCGTGGACACCCACCATATACTCCTCACTTTACTAATATATTGAATTTTGTCCCCCAATTAATTAACTACTCAGAGGGAATTAGCCTGGTGACACTGGGAACAAGCGCCCGCCAACACTTTACAAAGCTAGGAAGTGACATTTAACACATACTCATGAACATTATCTATGAAACCTACAAAAAAAAAAAAAAATTCACTCTGTGCTAAGGCACTTGTGACAGAGTTTGGCATTGAGCAATACATACAATACGTTGAAGGAACGTATTGTATGTATTGCTCAGTTGATTGTTCACCATATTTAATTTACTCCACATTCTGTTGCAGACTGGTCATAGATGAACACAGGTTGGTAGCAAAGTAACAACATGGTATAACATGGTATGTTGGTGGTATATCAACATGGTATTACAAGGTATGTTGATGGTATAACAACATTGAACATGGTATATAAGTGGTATAACAACATGATATTTGAAATCTGATACTGTTTCTAATCTGTGTCTGGAGCAAAACTTAAAAAAAAAACATAGTGTCAGTGCAAAGAGCTAAGTTCAGGGCTTGGACATACACCACTAACTTGGGAAAATTCCTGTGCTGAAAAATGCTATGTCACAGTTTTCCTTTTTATTGAGGGGGGGGGGGAGGGGCGGGGAGTGGAAGGGTTCAAGGGACCATGTTACTGAAGACAGTGATGCTGATATTATTAATGACTTTAGGGCTAAAACAGTTTTAATGCCTCTGCAAAAAAGTATATCAGCAATATTCATTTTTGGGAAAATTGAGATAATTTGCCTATAGGGACAGTCAGTTGTCCTTTCGAAACAGTACAATACAGATTAACCCCCAACTTTTAAAGGGGGTAAAATTTGAATGACTGTTGCCTACCAACCAACCAACCAACTTCAAAAGAAATGTTTTCACGGCAGATCCATCTGTTTCTCTTGCGCTATTTATTTTTGTACTGTGCCTCCTTCAGTTGCCATGATAAAATCAGTTGTAACTCCACCCTAGCAGAGGTGTCTGTCTTCCGCTAAAATTCACTTTCTCTTTGCTCTTTTAGACTTATGCTCAGTTTGTAGATGCTCCAGTGAAGTTTCACAAACTACATAGAAGGATTTGGAAGGACCTTGGAAGAACAGGTACACTGCATAGATATTTGTTTTTCTCATCTGGTTTGCACATTGGTCAAAAATAGAAATCTCATCTCACTTGTTATATTTTAGCACACATGCATCATGCCTGTGTCATACATGGAACTGTACATATCTTGTTAACTTAACACTTTATAAATCACAGTTTTGTCAAATACTGAAATTATGCGTTTGTCCTGTACATGCTCAATGACCAAAAAGAATCTACAAAGGAGTTGAAGGAAGATGAAAAGGTTATATTTACTTCACATTGATTCTTGCTCACAAAGTCGAAAGAAAGATTTACTTGAAATTTTAAAAATAGATATTTCTCTTGATTTTCTTTTCCATTTTCTGGGTTGATTTTTCAGGAGCTCCTTCACATGGTTAATCCTCTTGTGGCTTTCTTTTTGGGGGGGAAGGACTTTCTTTCTCATTGTACATATTCTTGTGATAAAACAGTTTACAATGCAAAATTACAATACAATGAAAGGCATAATTCTGGGATTTATGTTTTGTTTGGTGGTTTCAGTGTATTTGCTATATAAGGTGTTTGTAGGCGGCTCTGACTGACACTTGTATGTAAGCCTGCATGGACTACTGATGGTCCAGCATGTATTTATTTATTTGTAAACTTAATGGTTTTGCTAAAGATGTCAGCATCAAAATCAAAAGTTTTTTTCTGCTTCATAGATGGTTAGTTTGTGCATTTTCCTCAGACTCTATGAAATGACACAAGTGCTAGATACGTCAAAATGGTGGGTCATATTAAACTTGTGTAAACTGATTAACTCTGTTCCTAGGACAATCAGCAACATTTGAGAAGTATTTCTTTGTTCGTGTTGCTCAATTGTGTAAAAGCAGTGAATAACTTCATTGTAATGAAAACTAACTGAATAGAAACAGATCCTTTCAAAAGAATTGTAACGAGTCAACTTGAGCTCGAGTCACAATTCAAGTCATCCACATTACAGATCAAGTCAACTCGAGTCAGCACTACTTGCCGACTCAAGTCAAGGTGAGTCAATGCTCTATCTGAGCCAAGTCTGACATCATTGAACAAGTCATTTCAAGTCAGTAGTCATTTTCATGTCAAAAAACGAAGTTAGTGCTCCATTGGCAAAATGTTAAGGCAAGGGTATTAGGCAGCTAAATTTCAAATTTATGTAGGCTTAGCTGGTCCAGAAAAATTAAAAATTGTACCAATACAATTTTGATTCTTTTTTTTACACAAGTATCAATATGTCAAATGAACAAGTCATTGTGTCAAAATCACATCATACAATAGAGGCTTTGAATAATGGAATCACTGGTTCGAAGGTGATGTATATATGTGTGTAAAGTATTTACTAATGTTTTCGTCGATTCCTTAAAGTAAAAAGCAGGAAATGTTTACTCGTACCTCCATGTACCCAACAATGGTGGTTTGTATGCTTCACATTGCGATTTCCCACAGTACTGTACATCGCATTGTGTGGAAGAATTCCACTTGCCTACACCTACTTATGAATAGTACTACAATTTTTCTTTGAGATAAAGAAGAAAATTAAAGTTTGAGCTTCTCGCTGGGTATGGTAGATGAAATTTGTTAATCTGATACAGTGTGTTTACACGACGATTTTCTCATTTTTTTTCCACTTTATCAAGGAATCGAGGTGTAATTTTGAATCCTGGAAATAAAATGCCCTTTGGGTACTCAGGTACCCGGGGTACTAATGAATACACTAGCATAAACACTCTGCCCTAAATCTTCATCAAATCATGGTATTGAATTTGTCAAATTTTGTTGTCAAAGTTCGTTGGAGTAATTGCACATATACCTGTCACTATGTAAACAAATAACAGTCTTATGAGTGAGTGCAATGGGCCTAAAGGCCTGCATGTACAGTACACCATCGACATATTCAGGATAGGGATGTGGACACGTGTTGCCGACACACCTGGAGGTATAAGTTTTGTTCTTGTATACACTAGACACTAGACACAATCGAATTACTTACAATATATCTGCATATCAATTAGACAGAAGTGATAAATACTCATACATAAACATCATCTCCTTCTAAAATTAACTATAAGCTTACAGTCTTTTAACATACATTTTTTCCAATGGACTTAAGGTGTTAAATTTCAAACATCGCAAAATATAATCACTGGAAGAGAATCATACAATTTCTAAGTGCAGAGTGTAGGCTGTAAAAGGATATCGTGTGACATACTTTTGATTTCTTTTTCAACTTGTATAGCAAATTTAAATTTGTGTAAAAATTCATTTACGTTGATCAGCTGAAAATTCAGTTACTTGTTAAACAAGTAATATTTTAAATGAAAGATGAGAAAATTATAAGGGTGTCTTCAATAGAATTTGTATTCACAAAATAAGTCAACTTTAGAGAATACAAACTGTCTGCCTAATATACCTTGCTCTGCGTCCAAAATAAAATTTGAGTTAATGCTGCAATCCCAAAACACGGATGTTCGGTAGATTCAATCTGCTCATTACAAAAAGTACAGAGTGAGTTGGCTACAATATTCATAGGACAAAGACGGGAGTTTGTGCCGAGGATACGGTGAATAAAACGGAACTGAAAGTAACGAATCTTACTTTCTTTGCAAGAGGTGAAAGGAATTCTACAAATGGTTTTCCATTGAGATTGGCTAAACTGAAAAACTTCCTCTGACTTCGAAAATGCAACAGGGGGAGTAGCGATAGTCTTAATTACAAGCCTGCAGATTTTACGAGATAAATATGGAGTATCTTGAAGATTGTCTTCTAAACCGTCATTTACATTTTCAATGTCATGTATATTCAAATTTTCTATCCATTCTCTAGGAGTAGATAAAATACCATAGAAGATAGTAAAAGGGAAAGCATGTAGTGAATACTGCTGCGTAAAGGATTCACAACTCTCAAAGGTCTTTGGTTATTATCATAAAAGTCTTTTACCCTTGAAACACCTTTTGCATAGTTTATAATCATAAAATACAATTTCATTATTAATTCTTATCGGTGAATGATTCCGAACAATTTCATTTTCAAAATTTTCCACTGGGTAATCGAAAAATTATCTACTGGATAAGGATACTTTGACCAATCCTCACACACATAACTTATAAAATTATTACCAATGGTTAAATCTATCTAAATGGTTAAAATAAAAGTTGCAAGTGAAAGTCAAAGAACAGTTTCCAGGTTAAAGTGGTATTATCAGTATATCTTTTTACCCAGGTGCATTTCAGACCACTAATAAAAGAATTAATGTGGGTGGCTCCCAGACCCCTTGGTCCAAGGGGCTAATCAAAGTAGATCTTTTTTATTTGGTCTGGTTTTCCTGATCAGATGAAACGAAACAAACAAGCTTCCACACCTTTTATTAAGGTAACAGGAAGGTTGGGTAAAACTTGAAATAGGGAAACTAGCTGAGAAAGGGGGAAAGTTTCAATAATAGTAATTCTGCCTATAGGGGTAAGTTTCTTGCAGACCATAAATTCAACGTAAGACTCTTAAGGCGTGAAAGCCTTGGGATATAGTTTAGATGGAATAAGTTATTTACAAGTAATACTCAAAACAGTAACAGGGTCAACAGTTCAAGCCAAATTAAACTCCTTTAAAAGAAAGGGCTTTTCAACAGTCAACGGTCCTAATGGAAAGATATCGGCTTTTCATAGTTAACTTTTAAACCAGAAGAATTTTCAAACATATGAAAAATTTTAACAACAGCACTTAAACTATCGCGGGTGCCATCAATAAAAATAGTTGTATTCATCAGCATACTGACTTATTCTTAATAAACGATCCTTTTACAAGAGGTGAGTTGTTAATATATATGGCCAAAATCTCAGCACACATTACAAAAATATACGGGCTTAATGGACACCCTTGTTTAACACCTCTAGATATTTCGGACGGTCAAAGGCTTTCTCGAAGTCGACGAATAGTAAAAACCCCGGTACATCCTTCTTATCACAATAATCGATACAAGCAAGTATTAACGGAATATTCTCGCCGATGAACCTATTTGTCATAAAACCAGTTTGCTTACAATTAATAACAGATGGAATAACGTTTTTAAGCCCAGTGGCTAATGTCTTAGCAGCGATGTGATAATCTGCATTCAGTAATGATATAGGTCGATAGTTCTTTACTAAAGCATGATCTTTTTGTGGTTTACGAAGTAACGTGATCATACCTCGTCCTTGCTCAGAAGGTAACTCCAGCTTATCACAAGAATAATTAAGAGAATTAACAACAAAGTTCGCAATCTTTTGCCAAAAAGTCATGTAAAATTCTGCTGTAAGGCCATCACTCCCTGGATTCTTTCCATTACTAAAACAATTAAGGGCCTCCCAGCAATCCTTAAGATAAAATTTATCGTCACAACTTTCAGCCTCCTCTTGAGATAAAGGATTACTACAACTCTTACAACCAAAAAGAATGAATGGATTACACCCTTCACCCATCTTGCCCTAGATCGTATGATTGTTCCTTGAATTTTGTAATCGTAAATACGATGTAATTTCAATCGAGCTTCAGATAACTTATGGGCATTCTCAGCTAAGTTTGAAGATTAGTGCTTTTGTTCTAAATGTGAAATGTCCATGATTAAATCACGTTCAACATTCTTTCTTTCCCTAGCTTTCTTATTACTAAAGTCGATCGATGTTTTTCTATACAATATTTCACATATTCCCATTTAGAGGTAGGATTCTCATTAATGCAATTATTTGCTATATCATCTATTAAATCGTTGATCAAGGTCACATAATCTGTATCAGAGAGTAAAGAATTATTAAATGTTTAATGACCTGGCCCCCTTTCTTCCTCACAAATAATGATGTCTAAATTAACCAAAGGAGTGATCAGAACTCAAACCTGGCGAGAAGTTACATTTTTTAAGTCACATTAGGCCCTCCTATTTTAAATAAATTGTGTATGTGCAAACTAATTGCATTCATCCTTAAAAATTAGTTGCTTTGAGTTTGGCAAACAGTGTTATCATCAAACATTGCCTGCTTGATGACCAAGTCAAGCCTAACCACAGATCTGTGATATTTTTATGTGGGCTTGATTACACACTTAAACAGGTACTTCATATATATATATATATATTTTAGTTATAAAAAAATGTGTTCAAAAAGACTTCTGAAAAAGGTGGGGCGAGTCATCAGTTCTTAAGGAATTAGAAATTAGGCAGTCCTCACTAAAACATACTGAAACAAATGTTGTATTGTTTTACTGTGTGTATTCAATTCAAATTCTCGAAGGGAGGGGGCACTTAAGTTTCGACAAAACGACTCGAAATTATTTGTTCCCTTTGTGCGCTTTGAAAAGTATTTTTCGTTTTTTAAGCACTGACGTAATTTGTACCTAAAAAGTTGAATATGTTTCACTATCAGCAGAAGGGTGCATCCAACAAGCTCATGTTTACATGAATGCTCCCCCTAATTAATTTAATCGGGTTCTCTGTTGTATCCTTATTTTCCCATAAAGTAACTACTGTCCCAAACTGTAATCACATCCTACACTTTGGTATTTGCCCACTACGTTTTGTACAAGTTACAAAACTACAGGTGGTGGATTAGATGATTAAAAAATGATATCTGATTGGTTAGACACATGTTGCTGGAAAATAAGTTCTGAATTGTTGTTAACATTTGTCGATGTTGGGATACCTGTTGCCAACGTTTTTTGGTCTGTGCACACTGTCAACGTTTTCGAAAACATGGTAATGCGACAACGTTTGTCGACACATGTGTCCTGAAATGTTGAAAGCGTACACAGACCTTTAATGTCTGCAACACAACAAAAGACGTTTGTGTTCAACAAACCAATGATATGATTCTTCTTATTGTGATCTACTTCTAAGTTGTTACACATGACTTATGTTAAACTCAATTAAAGCTACTGTAGTAGAATACAAATCTCACACAACGTTTATACTGTGAACATCACACAGTGTCAAACATCTGTGTTGGCTACGTTGTAGAATCCCTGAGGTCATTCATTGTCCATAGCATGTCAATTACATAACCAGGAAGTCTTCCTAAATTACGTGATATTACAAATGCAGCTGCGTGGTGACATGTACGGGTGGATCTCATCATCTCTAAAAAAATAAATAACCAAATCTTAACAGTTTAAAAGCAAATTAGAACACCTGAAACCTTTCAGGTGTGTACCCTTCAGCTTCTTCTATGGTGGATTCATGAGAGTTTTCATGTAAGCAATATAAACCAATTTTGTACAGATCGAAAACATCATGAAATCGTCTCTATTTTTATTAATCAAAAAGGCTATAGCCTAACCAAAATGTCTAATTTATGCCAAAATCGTTCTTTTTTCTTCCGAATGTCTTCTAACTTGAAATATGTATTCATAACGTTGAGATTTAACGGTTTAGTGGAGTGAATAAACCACAAAATCCGTAAAACTTTGCCGTCAATTTTACGTGTTCAAATATCAGAATAAACCAGAAAAAGGTTTACATTGCGATAATGTAGCATATCTTTCTTTTAGCTGAAACTACTTCCACGTTGCAATCTTGTCGACGTATGAAGAATTTTCATATTCCTCTATCCTCTAGAATCAGTAAAAAACAATTAACTTAGTGTCAACTCATAAGAAGCTCTAAAGGTGTGTTTTTTGTTGAATAAGGATGCCAATATTTTCCATAAATTCAACTTTCTTTACATTTAGAACATTAAAAGAATGGACTTTTTAAATGTCTTCTTGTTTGTTAGAGACAAATTCCAACTATACATATCAAAGAAGAGTTTCGATATAAGAAATATGAATCAATTTTGTACAGATCGAAAAAATCATCAGTTCGTCTCTATTTTTATTAATCCATAAGGCTATAGCCTTACCAAAATGCATAATTTATGCCAAAATCGTCTATCTTTCCGAATGTGTTGAATCATGAAATATGCATTCCTTCAGTTGAGTTGAAACCGTTTCTTGGAGTGTATAAACCACAAATTCCGTTAAACGTTACTATTGACGTCATTTTAAATGTTCAAATATCAAAATAAACCAGAAAAAGGTTTACACAGAGAAAATGTACTATATCCTTCTTTTAGCTTCTGCTACGGTTAGGTAACAATCTCATTGACGTATGCACAGTTTTCATATACCTCTACATTCTCGAATACGTGAAAAACAATTATTTTTCTATCAAATCATAACAATCCCTTAAAAGTGTGTTTTCTGTTGAATAAGGATGCCAACATTGTCCATAGATTCGCCGGTCTTCTCATTATGTACATTAGAAAGATATCACTTTTCAATGGTTTCTTCTTTGAATAGAGACAAATTCCAACTATGCATCATTTTATATCAAAGAAGAGTTTCGATGTAAAAAATATGAACCAATTTTGTACAGATCGAAAAAATCATCAATTCATCTCTACTTTTATTAATCCATAAGGGTATAGCCTTACCAAAATGCATAATTTATGCCAAAATCGTCTATCTTTCCGAATGTGTTCGAACGTAAAATATGTATTTATAACGATCAGATAAAACCGTTTCTTTGTGTGAATAAACAACAAAAGCCGAAAAACGTAGCTGACGACGTCATATAAAGTCGGTGTTAAAGTATCAGAATAAACCAAAAAAAAAAAAAAGGTTTACATTGAGATAACGTACTATGTCTTTCTTTTAGCTTAAAAAACGTTCATGTAACAATCTCGTTGACATATGCAGAGTTTTCCTATCCCTCTACCTTCTAGATTACATGAAAAAAATAAATTTAGTATCAACTCATCAGAATCCCTAAAGTGTGTGTTTTCTGTTAAATAAGAATGCCAATATTGTCCATACTTTCGCTGTTCATTTTGATTAGAACATTAAAAAGATGTCCCTTTTAAATGTTTTCTTGTTTCCTTACTGACAAATTCCTGCTGTGTTTCATTTTATATCGAATAAGAGTTTCGATGTAAAAACTATGAACCAATTTTGTACAGAACGAAAAAATCAATCGAATGAGTTCGAACTTGAAATATGTATTTACAACGATAAGATAAAACCGTTTCTTTGTGTGAATAAACCACAAAAGCCGAAAAACGTAGCTGACGACGTCATAAAAAGTCGCTGTTAAAATATCAGAATAAACCAAAATGAGGTTTACATTAAGATAATGTACTTTTCTTTCTTTTAGCTTAGAAAACGGTCACCAAACAATCTCGTTGACGTATGCAGAGTTTTCCTATCCCTCTACCTTCTAGATTACGTGAAAAAACAAACAGATTTTGTGTCAACTCATCAGAATCCGTAAAGCGTGTCTTTACTGTTGAATAAGGATGCCAATATTGTCAATACTTTCGCTGTTGATTTTGTTTAGAACATTAAAAAGATGTCCCTTTTAAATGTTTTCTTGTTTGCTTGGGGACAAGTTCCTGCCATGTATCATTTTATATCGAATAAGAGTTTCGATATAAGAAATATGAACCAATTTTGTACAGATCAAAAAAATCATCAAATCGTCTCCACTTGTATTAATCCATAAGGCTATAGCCTTACCAAAATGTCTAATTTATACGTAAATCGTCTATCTTTCCGAATGTGTTCAATATTGAACAATGTGTTCATAACAAAAAGATAAAACCGTTTCTTTGTGTGAATAAACCACAAAAGCTGAAAAACGTAGCTGACGACGTCATTTAAAGTGTTAAAATATCAGAATACAGTGAACAATACGTTTTCATATAGAGAACGTACTATATCTTTCTTTTAGCTTAAAAAACGGTCATGTAACGATCTCGATGACGTATGCAGAGTTTTCCTATCCCTCTACCTTCTAGATTACGTGAAAAATAAAATAGATTTTGTGTCAACTCATCAGAATCCGTAAAGCGTGTCTTTACTGTTGAATAAGGATGCCAATATTGTCAATACTTTCGCTGTTGATTTTGTTTAGAACATTAAAAAGATGTCCCTTCTAAAAGTTTTCTTGTTTGCTTGGAGACAAGTTCCTGCCATGTATCATTTTATATCGAATAAGAGTTTCGATATAAGAAATATGAACCAATTTTGTACAGATCGAAAAAATCATCAAATCGTCTCTATTTTTTATTAATCCATAAGGCTATAGCCTTACCAAAATGCATAATTTATGCCAAAATCGTCTATCTTTCCGAATGTGTTTAATATTGAACAATGTGTTCATAACAAAAAGATAAAACCGTTTCTTTGTGTGAATAAACCAAAAAAGCCGAAAAACGTAGCTGACAACGTCATAAAAAGTCGGTGTTAAAATATCAGAATAATCCAAAATAAGGTTTACATTAAGATAATGTACTATTTCCAATTTTAACTGAAGCTACGGTCACCTGACAATCTCCTTGACGTATGCAGACTTTTCATATACCTCTATTTTCTAGAATATGTGAAAAACACTCATTTTTGTATCAAATTATAAGCATCACTAAAGTGTGTGTTTTTTGGTTAAATACGGATGCCAATATTGTCCATACGTTCGATGTTCTTTTCTTTTTAGAACATTAAAAAGATTTCCCTTTTCAATGTTTTCTTGTTTGAATAGAGACAAATTCCAACTATACATCATTTTATATCAAAGAAGATTTTCGATATAAGAAATATGAACCAATTTTGTACAGATCGCAAAATTCATAATTTCGTCTCTATTTTTATTAATCCATAAGACTATAGCCTTACCAAAATGTCTAGTTTATGCCAAAATCGTCTATCTTTCCGAATGTGCTCAATATTGAAATATGTGTTCATAACAATAAGATAAAACCGTTTCTTTGTGTCAATAAACCACAAAAGCCGAAAAACGTAGCTGACGACGTCATTTAAAATGTTAAAATATCAGAATACAACAAAAAAGGTTTACATTGAGATAACGTTCTGTATCTTTCTTTTAGCTTAAAAAAAACCGTCATGTAACAATCTCGTTGACGTATGCAGATTTTTCCTATCCCGCTACTTTCTAGATTACATGAAAAAAATAACTTGAGTATCAACTCATCAGAATCACTAAAGTTTGTATTGAATAAGAATGGCAATATTGTCCATACTTTCGCTGTTCATTTTATTTAGAACATAAAAAGATGTCCCTTTTCAATGTTTTCTTGTCTCCTTACAGACAAATACCGGTTATGTTTCATTTTTTATCGAATAAGAGTTTCGATGTAAGAAATATGAACCAATTTTCTACAGAACGAAAAAAAACATCAATTCGTCTCTATTTTTATTAATCCATAACGGTATAGCCTTACCAAAATGTCTAATTTATGCCAAAATCGTCTGTCTTTCCGAATGTGTTCCTACTTGAAATATGTATTTATAACGATCAGATAAAACCGTTTCTTTGTGTGAATAAACCACAAAAGCCGAAAAACATAGCTGACGACGTCATAAAAAGTCGGTGTTACAATATCAGAATAAACCAAAAAAAGGTTTACATTAAGATTATGTACTTTTCTTTCTTTTAGCTTAAAAAACGGTCACCTAACAATCTCGTTGACGTATGCAGAGTTTTCCTATCCCTCTACCTTCTAGATTACGTGAAAAAACAAACAGATTTAGTGTCATCTCATCAGAATCCGTAAAGCGTGTCTTTACTGTTGAATAAGGATGCCAATATTGTCAATACTTTCGCTGTTGATTTTGTTTAGAACATTAAAAAGATGTCCCTTTTAAATGTTTTCTTGTTGGCTTGGGGACAAGTTCCTGCCATGTATCATTTTATATCGAATAAGACTTTCGATATAAGAAATATGAACCAATTTTCTACAGAACGAAAAAAAACATCAATTCGTCTCTATTTTTATTAATCCATAACGGTATAGCCTTACCAAAATGTCTAATTTATGCCAAAATCGTCTCTTTCCGAATGTGTTCCTACTTGAAATATGTATTTATAACGATCAGATAAAACTGTTTCTTTCTGTGAATAAACCACAAAAGCCGAAAAACGTAGCTGACGACGTCATAAAAAGTCGGTGTTACAATATCAGAATAAACCAAAAAAAGGTTTACATTAAGATAATGTACTTTTCTTTCTTTTAGCTTAAAAAACGGTCACCTAACAATCTCGTTGACGTATGCAGAGTTTTCCTATCCCTCTACCTTCTAGATTTCGTGAAAAAAAAAAAAATTAGTGTCATCTCATCAGAATCCGTAAAGCGTGTGTTTACTGTTGAATAAGGATGCCAATATTGTCCATACGTTCGCTGTTCATTTTGTTTGGAACATTGAAAAGATGTCCCTTTTAAATGTCTTCTTGTTTGCTTGGAGACAAATTCCAGACATGTGTCATGTCATATCGAATATGAGTTTCGATATAAGAAATATTAACCAATTTTGTACAGATCGAAAAATTCATGATTTCATCTCTATTTTTATTAATCCATAAGGCTATAGCCTTACCAAAATGTCTAATTTATGCCAAAATCGTCTATCTTCCCGAATGTGTTCGAACTTGAAATATGTATTTATAACGATAAGATAAAACCGTTTCTTTGTGTGAATAAACCAAAAAAGCCGAAAAACGTAGCTGACGACGTCATACAAAGTCGCTGTTAAAATATCAGAATAAACCCAAAAAAGGTTTACAGTAAGATAATGTACTATTTCTTTCTTTTAGCTGAAACTACTGTCACCTGACAATCTCCTTGACGTATGCAGACTTTTCATATACCTCTATATTCTAGAATACGTGAAAAACACTCAGTTTTGTATCAAATCATAGGAATCCCTAAAGTGTGTGTTTTCCTACTACTTTACTTTTTAGTGGTTTTATATCCTGCTACCGATTTGTTTTTGGTAGTTGCATTTCTCCACTACAGAATCTTTTTTGCGGTTATGCTCTATTAAAGTAGTGGCATTCTACTAATATGGTATGTTGTTAGATTTTTTGTGTATCCCCAGTGCCAATATGTTGTAAGTAGTTGTATATCCTTGCTGTCCATATCAAGTTACTAATCATACATGTTATCAGTGGATTTATACTCAATTTCGTATCAGTCTGTAATATCTGAAAAGTAGCTTTTACATCGACATTTACACCATTACCATCTTATTCAGGTAGGCTATTTCATGAAAATGACCATTTATAAGTATATCCCCAATTTACCAGTTTATATGGCAATCAGGCATGCTATTAGGTAGTAGTCATATTTTCGCATTCGCTCGCATGATCTTAAAGACACCCTCATTTTGAGCAAGTTGTAGGGTACTAGACAAGTATGTTGTAAATAGCGTCGAAACGCGTCGAAACCCTCAAATTAATTTACAAATTAAGCGACTGGCAATGTTAAGGCAAGGGGAAAATTTAGTGAGCTGCTCATCGAGATGTAGCAGACGACATCTCCCACTTGTACTTAGTTCTTAACACCTCTTAAGACTATTGAATCATCAAGAACAACACACAAAAGAGATTACTGTCGGCAACTAGTAGGCTTCAAAGAAAGAGTTTTCGATGGATCTCCATCTAATAACACCTCCCTGGTCAGACCTCCCTGCTCGCTCATCGCTAGTTAAAGATGCCCGACATTTATCAGTCGCTTGTTTGAATAAAGCTCAATCTTGGCCATAGAAAAATAATTGAAGAAGAATGTTGACTTGGTATGTTACTGCACATCAAGTAAAACCAGGAAAATAGTAGAGGGCTCTTTTAACTGTCCGCCAAGGGACCAAACGGGATGCAGTTCTCCTATCCACAGTGTGCACTTAACTTTGAAAATGGACTCAAAATGGAGACATCATTTGAATTTCTCCTTTCAAACAGTCAAGTGCTACCATCTCCTCTCTACTTGTTAAATGTTTCAAATCTGGCCCTTTGAAGTATGAAGGTTGATGTGGTGTACGAAATTATTAAATGCAGAATCTATGTCTGGCTTCAGTAAAGTTTACACGACACCTTTCTCCTGAATTATTCTATATTTACATTAATTAGTGGAGATCCAGAGGTCCTTTAGCTTCCTTTAATAGACTGCATCAACCTCAGTAGCACTTTCAAACAAGTGACCATGTGGGAGATCCATTCTTCCTCTGTTTATACAGGTTGGTGGATGGTGTACAGTAATACTGAGAAAATGATCAATCACTCATTTCCTATATTTGAAGTCATCAGTGTTTGATCCTCTTGTCTGCTCAGTACATGTGATAGGTTGGGGATGTAGAAGGGGGGGGGGGGGATCTGATGGGTATGGGAAGGAGAATGGGAGAATGGTCTGGCGTCCAGGGAAAGGAGGATGAGAGAATGATAAGGTGGGTAGGGGATGGAGGCTGGGAGAATGATAAGGTGGGTAGGGATGGAGGACGGGAGAATGATGTGTTGGGTAGTATTGGGAGTGGAACGAGAGTAGGATGGTTGGGTATGCAGAACATTGGAGATGGATGTGGTTTTCAGGGAGAGTGCAGAAGGATGACAGAAGGATCTTGTAGGTACATTGCATTTGAGTATGTGATGGATGTGAGAAGGTGGATGGGAAAAAAGTGTGGGAAGAGGAAGGATTGGAGAAGGATGTTGGTGGTTGATGTTTGATTAGCTATGTCATGTTGTCTGCCGCCAAACGACCAAAGGGGGGGGGGGGGGGGGGGGGTGAAGATGCCTCAACGCGTAGTGCAATATTGCAATCTGCATTAAATTAAAAAAAAAAACCCACGGAGCCACGAAAGAGCATGTAAGCTATCTTGCAAAAATTAATGGTTTTTCAGCTTCTCTTAATCCACTTACATCAAACTGGAAGGCAAAAATTCTAACATTGCATACCACACAACCATTGAAAATGGCAAACGTTTACGCCCTTCGACAGGCCGGCGAAGCGCCAACATTGATTCCCCCCCCCCCCCTCAGTCATACTGATTAGTCTGTCTGCCCGGGTGCCAACGACGCATGTCTCTTTTTCCCCATACAACATGGCATACCGGATGCCGCTCTTTACAGTTGTTTGAACGTGGAAGGTTTTTTGGGGAAGGACGTGCGGGGGGGGGGGGACTGCGTTTGAGGTTGGGAGGAACGAGAGAAAGATGGGATCGTTACACGTTTTGAGATTGCCATATACTTAGAGTATTATTTAGTAGAGCCTTGGCTGGATGGATCGTGATGATGGTCAATATAAACTATAGAAGGAGCAACAAGATTCCAGTTACAATACTCACGACAAGAGGTACCCCCCCCCCCCTACAATGATATGCATAGATCTCTACTATGCCGGGAAAACATCTGAAAGACTCCGGTTGGGCTCTCAGTTTTCTGGGGTTCTCTCACACCTGGCGAGTGAACTACAGTCCTCGACAAAAAATAAATGGGACACCTCCCCCTCCCCCAATTTGGGATATCTTTTGGTTGGGACAACATTGATCGGGGGGGGGGGGATTGTGAAAGATGAACGAATCTACTTCAGTTATTAATCAATCTACTTCGACCATCAATTTAATTGCTTTCCTAGAGATCGTTGAGGTATTTTTTGGAAAATTTTTTGCCTATGTGAATATTTAAATACAAATATATTTAAATTAACCATATACCATTTTAACATTTTCAACTATCATTTATCTATTACAGATATCTAAGATTGAATTCGAGATATTGTTAATTACATTTAAGACATCTGAAATTCGATTTGAGATATCCAAAACTGACATTTTCACAGACTGTCAATATAAATGAAGATGATCTAGAATTATCTTGATTATCTATCTATTAATATTAAATATTTTTGCACGTTTGATCTAGTAAATTTGGATAGTTAAACAATTCTTGTTAGTCAAAAATATATACAACTGTTTGTAGCCTAGAACTTTAGTTTGAACATTTGCAGCTGATTTGAGCATAGACCCACTGGTTATAACTGCGTTCAGGCAAGTTCAGTACAACTTGTAGGCCTACAACTTATACATTTGATCTTTATTACGCACCTTTTTTTTTTCAAAGTTTCTTCAAAAAACACCACACTACTAGTTTCAGTCCTGTTTGTACCATCACGCTTTGCAGTGCACAAGAAAAATGCTATAAAATTAGCTAAGGCTTTGTTACCCAGTTGAGTGCCACATAGCCTACAACAAAAGGGAATTGAAGCCCACTAGTACCATAAACCATAGGCAGTTGATAAGCCGACGCACACAACAAGATTAATAGTTTAAGGACAGCTAGTTTGAGCTTGAACTGTGACTTAAATTGGTCAGTAGTCTTGTTGATCGCCTCACATAGTATATTCAACCCGCACAAGCCAGCCACGGCCACTGTAAACATCTGAATATGGAATACTGATGCTGGTTATCGTGAACAATATTCGCAAATTTATTATTTTTTCTGCATACAAAAAAACATTTTTGCTACCATGCAGTGACAAATATAACATGAGAAACCAAACGGCAACTCACAACATTTGTTGACATTTATAATTCAGTGGCACATTGTACTGTAATAGCTTTTCCTGAAATATTTTATATTCATGAATATTACATTATTATGGCTTTTCCTGCAACCACTGCTGGCCGAGTGAGAAGAAAGTCTTAAAAGTAGTTTTTAGCCACTTAGGGCAGGTACTTCATATCGACAAATAAAGAAACTGAAAGAAACTACAGAAAATGCATCTCTTTCTCATATTCAGAGTGAAACTTCACCATTTTGGTCAGCTATTTTTATCACTTTGAAAAGCACTATTTGAGGATAGGCCTATTTTATTGAATGCAAACACATTTCATGTCTTCCTTTTTATTTTTTTATTGTCTTGTAATAAACGTTTTCCCTGACATTGTTATTCAAATCAATGTATCTAACTTTGATATTCTAGCTAAGCCTTGTTTGTGATATAGAAGTAGGCAAGCTGGGCCGGGCTTAAACATGGACCAGATAGGAATGTGGTCAGGGCGTACAAGGAAATTGGCATGGGCCCCGCAAAATGACATTATTATATTTTTAGGGAGTAGTCAGAAAGGAAGTCTATGGAGTCCATCCAAGTCCCTTCGTGATTAGCGCCAGTGTAGTTTTACGAGAATTTGAGTCAACCAGCTGACCACCGCTACTCGTCACGCCGGTAGGGTATGAATTCCTATTTGCAAAACAAAACGACGCTGTGCCAGTCGGAAGAAAGAGAACCATGCAACCAAACAAATGTTTCTTCCATAATATGAACCAATGCGTTCCATCGGTAATGAACCTACAAGAAAAATTGCAACACAGTGTATGTCTGTGTTCTAACACGTACCAATACACACACAGATACATCATTGCACAGAAATCACTATCCACAGAACTATTTACTTGTTACAACTAGTGAATATGCTAAAGACAATCAACTGTTTTCAATCATTGTTCACAGTACTTCAG
This sequence comes from Stichopus chloronotus, assembly GCA_021234535.1. Lineage (NCBI taxonomy): Eukaryota > Metazoa > Echinodermata > Holothuroidea > Aspidochirotida > Stichopodidae > Stichopus > Stichopus chloronotus. Next base: position 28,680,195 of record CM037842.1, on the reverse strand, counting down.
GGTTTTAGTGAATGAATGAAGAAAGTCAACCAAAAAATGTGACGTTTCGAGGGAACCCTTTACAATGAATGACTGCGTCAAACTAAAGAAAGAAATCTCACTTATTTCTGCTTGTACTTTTTGGGAGCTTAAACCATTTGAAATTCTTCTAGCAAGTATCTATTACGTAATGATCAGGGAAGATTACTGGAATTTCCAAACACAGTAAGCACTAAAAGATAATTCCTGAAAGGGGTTCATTGTTGATTTCTTTCCTTTTTTCTATTTTCATGACCGACCGTATTCAGACTCATCCTCTGAAAGATTAGCTGAATCTAAAGCAGCGTGTTCAGTACGTTTACTACTTGTAGGGCGTAATGATAATGCAGCAATTTGCAGTAACCAAAGAAACCGTCAGTCTTCTCCATGGTTGAGACCAATACTATTACATAAACACAATTTTCATTTTCATCTGGTAGTGTGTAAATAGTTTGCATTTGTTTTCACTGAGACGGTTTCAGTTCTTGTTTCGTTTTTGTACTGTTTCTACTAAAAAAAAGTACCTATTTCATAAAATGGGTGGGTTTATGTGAAAAACGTTATCAGTTTAAATCGAACTGTGCTAGTGCAAGTGCATACATCCTAAAAATATTTTCAAAAACTGCCATCATTAAAATGTGTGATGCTCGTGGGGAATGGAAATGTTAATTTAAATTTCAGCAACATTATCCAAATGCCAAACTACAGAATTGTACCTTTTTCTTCACGAAGAAAAGATAAGTAAAACATAGTTTGCTCAATTCTCGGTTTTGCCACAATAGTGTTGACTCCGAAATTTCGTTCCAACAAATCCTCTAACAAGTCAGAATGCTACGATAGAAGAAATTGATGGCGCCAGTCGGATACGTAATAACAAAGAACACTAAAAACTATAATGGTCCTTACAGGCTTCCGTAGGTCCATATCAAGAAGAACACGCCTCATTGGGCCACGTGTTCAGTGGACTATGGGCTGCACACATGCCGGTCGCAAAGAGCCTTTCAACCCTCTGGCCGAGTTGCATGGATTCACCTCACGCCACCTAGTACGCTTCTGGTCGACCTTTGACCGACCCTCCTTGTATCCTTCCGGGTTCTTTTACGACGTCAAGGGAGACATGGCACGGGATCCTAGGCCGCAAAAAGTACCATACCACCACCGGACCATTGTAGCCCGGATGTGCCTTGAACCCTAGCACGGTTTCTATGACCAGCAGAGCAGGAGTCTTTCGTCCGCCCCTTATAGCGCATGGCCAACACATCTGCTAGTCAAATGAAAGTTTGAATTAATACTTAATGATACCATGACAGAATTTTCTTATAAATAAAAAGCAAAGTGTTGTTGAGTAGGGCTCGAACCAATGATCATGAGGTCATGGGACGACAGCCTTAACCACTGGGCCATCACAGCAGACACAAGACTTTCCATTCATACATTCTTGAGAACGTAATCACACACACGAGAAAAAAAAAAATCAATACTCGCTTCCTGCATTCCTTGTCAAATTTAGTCTTGTGAAATGAAATGCAATGATTATTGAGAGTTTACTACGGTTACTGCTACATTCAAAAGACGAATGACTTTCTTACATATCTGGTTGAGATACAGCTTGGTCTCCAGAATGTAAGTCCTTGGGCAAGTAGGCTCGGAAAGACAAAAAGAAAAATACACAGGACTCGTTGATGTATGTGAACCTTCTGGAAGATATTATTATACATTCCGGTCGCTCGACTCATTGAGCAGGACTAATAGGGACCAGTACAAAACACATGTGGTAAAGGAACTCAAATTACTCATTTGCATATCAAAACGTGACAGACATAGTCGAATACTTCTTACACACCAAGACGTACCAACAATAACACAAGTACCAAAACTTGACAACAACAAAAAGACTACATCACTCTCTTACTTCAAGACAGCAAGACTAGGAATAGCTCCAAAATAAAGAGAGAATATTCACTCTAAAAGGGTAAGGATGATCATTTCCTCATTTTATAATTACTAATGTAGAGTAAATGTTTAATTTTAATTTTGAAGTCTTTCTTAATCCCACTCGTTGCGATTTAGAGAGCAACTCAGTCCAACGCCTTACTTTTAACGTTACATATACCACTCATGCTACGCATTCTTAAATTCATGTCTTTCTCACCAATTTACACAAGTAAATCTTCGTCTCTCAGGAAATAAGACATCAAGCCTAGCCAAGTAAGAAATAATGATACTCGGAAGATGCAATTTACAACGAAGTGACCAACACATCAAGTGAAAAAAGGAATGTCATTGCGGATTGATTAGAGTAGAATCACTCATCTGAATGTATCATGAAGGCAGTTAATCCTCAAGAGGCTTTCAATTGTTTCTTTCCCTTTGCTCATCTCCACCATTATTATTCTAATTAATTCTCAAACGAAGGATTCTGACCAATTCCCTAATTTTCTGTTTATAATATCACAAACTCATTCCTCTGCAGTGAATTCTTCAAACAAAAATTACAATAATTCCGATCGGTACATGAACTACATCTGCAGTAGAGGTTTCGACATGGTGTCCCGTGGGTCAGATCCGGCCCGCTATAAATATCAAGTTAAGAAAAAAGAGTTGACAAATTGGAAAACTTTCAAAGAATAAACGAACTTGTAATGACTAACTTACCACTGTATTAACTGAAACAATCAATGCCGGTCACGTCATCACATGTTGTCATCTTTTATTAGTGTATTGTTCCAACAGAAACCAACATCTTTAATAGTTTTATGCCCTCCTTTTGAGCTGTCAAACAACATGCGTCACTACTGTCGCTTTTTTTAATATTTACAGATATTTGCTTTGAACAGTTTTTTAGTCCAACATAGGCCTAGAAAAATCGTCAATTGTTAACACAAATCTTTGACGTTCTTTTACTGAAACTGTAGCAAAACACTACACTATTTTTAGTCCACTAACCATAGCACGGTAACTATTCAAGGATTTCAAAACAGAAACACCGGCCCTCTCTTTATTTATACACCTTTCCATGGACACCCACCATATACTCCTCGCTTTACTAATATATTGAATTTTGTCCCCCAATTAATTAACTACTCAGAGGGAATTAGCCTGGTGACACTGGGAACAAGCGCCCGCCAACACTTTACAAAGCTAGGAAGTGACATGTAACACATACTCATGAACATTATCTATGAAACCTACAAAAAAAAAAAAAAAATTCACTCTCTGCTAAGGCACTTGTGACAGAGTTTGGCATTGAGCAATACATACAATACGTTAAAGGAACGTATTGTATGTATTGCTCAGTTGATTGTTCACCATATTGAATTTACTCCACATTCTGTTGCAGACATAGACGAACACAGGTTGGTTACAAAGTAACAACATGGTATAACATGGTATGTTGGTGGTATATCAACATGGTATTACATGGTGTGTTGGTGGTATAACAACATTGAACATGATATGTTAGTGGTATAACAACATGATATTTGAAATCTGATACTATTTCTAATCTGTGTCTGGAGCAAAACTTAAAAAGAAACATAGTGTCAGTGCAAAGAGCTAAGTTCAGGGCTTGGACATGCACCACTAACTTGGGAAAATTCCTGTGCTGAAAAATGCTATGTCACAGTTTTCCTTTTTATTGAGGGGGGGGGAGGGGCGGGGAGTGGAGTGGAAGGGTTCAAGGGACCATGTTACTGAAGACAGTGATGCTGATACTATTAATGACTTTAAGGCTAAAACAGTTTTAATGCCTCTGCAAAAAAGTATATCAGCAATATTCATTTTTGGGAAAATTGAGATAATTTGCCTATAGGGACAGTCAGTTGTCCTTTCGAAACAGTACAATACAGATTAACCCCCAACTTTTAAAGGGGGTAAAATTTGAATGACTGTTGCCTACCAACCAACAAACCAACTTCAAAAGAAACGTTTTCACGGCAGATCCATCTGTTTCTCTTGCGCTATTTATTTTTGTACTGTGCCTCCTTCAGTTGCCATGATAAAATCAGTTGTAACTCCACCCTAGCAGAGGTGTATGTCTTCCACTAAAATTCACTTTCTCTTTGCTCTTTTAGACTTATGCTCAGTTTGTAGATGCTCCAGTGAAGTTTCACAAACTACATAGAAGGATTTGGAAGGACCATGGAAGAACAGGTACACTGCATAGATATTTGTTTTTCTCATCTGGTTTGCACATATTGGTCAAAAATAGAAATCTCATCTCACTTGTTATATTTTAGCACACATGCATCATGCCTGTGTCATACATGGAACTGTACATATCTTGTTAACTTAACACTTTATAAATCACAGTTTTGTCAAATACTGAAATTATGCGTTTGTCCTGTACATGCTCAATGACCAAAAAGAATCTACAAAGGAGTTGAAGGAAGATCAAAAGGGTATATTTACTTCACATTGATTCTTGCTGACAAAGTCGAAAGAAAGATTTACTTGAAATTTTAAAAATAGATATTTCTCTTGATTTTCTTTTCCATTTTCTGGGTTGATTTTTCAGGAGCTCCTTCACATGGTTAATCCTCTTGTGGCTTTTTTTTTTGGGGGGGTGGGGACTTTCTTTCTCATTGTACATATTCTTGTGATAAAACAATTTACAATGCAAAATTACAACACAATGAAAGGCATAATTCTGGGATTTATGTTTTGTTTGGTGGTTTCAGTGTATTTGCTATATAAGGTATTTGTAGGAGGCTCTGACTGACATGTATGTAAGCCTGCATGGACTACTGATGGTCCAGCATGTATTTATTTATTTATTTATTTATTTATTTGTAAACTTAATGGTTTTGCTAAAGATGTCAGCATCAAAATCAAAAGTTTTTTTCTGCTTCATAGATGGTTAGTTTGTGCATTTTACTCAGACTCTATGAAATGACACAAGTGCTAGATACGTCAAAATGGTGGGTCATATTAAACTTGTGTAAACTGATTAACTCTGTTCCTAGGACAATCAGCAACATTTGAGGAGTATTTCTTTGTTCGTGTTGCTCAATTGTGTAAAAGCAGTGAATAACTTCATTGTAATGACAACTAACTGAATAGAAAAAGATCCTTTCAAAAGAATTGTAACGAGTCAACTTGAGCTCGAGTCACAAGTCAAGTCATCCACATTACAGATCAAGTCAACTCGAGTCAGCACTACTTGCTGACTCAAGTCAAGGTGAGTCAATGCTCTATCTAAGCCAAGTCTGAAATAGTTGAACAAGTCATTTCAAGTTAGTAGTCACTTTCATGTCATAAGACGACGTTAGTGCTCCATTGGCAAAATGTTAAGGCAAGGGTATTAGGCATCCAAATTTCAAATTTATGTGGGCTTAGCTGGTCCAGAAAAATTAAAAATTGTACCAATACAATTTTGATTCTTTTTTTTACACAAGTATCAATATGTCAAATGAACAAGTCATTTTGTCAAAATCACATCATACAATAGAGGCTTTGAATAATGGAATCACTGGTTCGAAGGTGATGTATATATGTGCGTAAAGTATTTACTGTTTTCGTCGATTCCTTAAAGTAAAAATCAGGAAATGTTTCCGCGTACCTCCATGTACCCAACAATGGTGGTTTGTATGGTTTACATTGGGATTTCCCACAGTACTGTACATCTAATTGTGTGGAAGAATTCCACTTGCCTACACCTAATTATGAATAGTACTACAATTTTTCTTTGAGATAAAGAAGAAAATTAAAGTTTGAGCTTCTCGCTGGGTATGGTAGATGAAATTTGTTAATCTGATACAGTGTGTTTACACGACGATTTTCTCATTTTTTTTCCACTTTATCAAGGAATCGAGGTGTAATTTTGAATCCTGGAAATAAAATGCCCTTTGGGTACTCAGGTACCAGGGTACTAATGAAAACACTAGCATAAACACTCTGCCCTGAATCTTCATCAAATCATGGTATTGAATTTGTCAAATTTTGTTGTCAAAGTTCGTTGGAGTAATTGCACATATACCTGTCACTATGTAAACAAATAACAGTCTTATAAGTGAGTGCAATGGGCCTAAAGGCCTGCATGTACTGTACAGTACACCATCGACATATTCAGGATAGGGATGTGGACACGTGTTTGCCGACACACCTGGAGGTATAAGTTTTGTCCTTGTATACACTAGACGCAATCGAATTATTTACAAAATATCTGCATATCAATTAGACAGAAGTGATAAATACTCATACATAAACATGATCTCTTTCTAAAATTAACTATAAGCTTACAGTCTTTTAACATACATTTTTTCTAATGGACTTAAGGTGTTAAATTTCATACATCGCAAAATATAATCACTGGAAGAGAATCATACAATTTCTAAGTGCAGAGTGTAGGCTGTAAAAGGATATTGTGTGACATACTTTTGATTTCCCAATTTCTTTTTCAACTTGTATAGCAAATTTAAATTTGTGTAAAAATTCATTTACGTTGATCAGCTGAAAATTCAGTTACTTGTTAAACAAGTAATATTTTAAATGAAAGATGAGAAAATTATAAGGGTGTCTTAAATAGAATTTGTATTCACAAAATAAGTCAACTTTAGAGAATACAAACTGTCTGCCTAATATACCTTGCTCTGCGTCCAAAATAAAATTTGAGTTAATGCTGCAATCCCAAAACAGATGTTCGGTAGATTCAATCTACTCATTACAAAAGGTACAGAGTGAGTTGGCTACAATATTCATAGGACAAAGACGGGAGTTTGTGCCGAGGATACGGTGAATAAAACGGAACTGAAAGTAACGAATCTTACTTTCTTTGCAAGAGGTGAAAGGAATTCTACAAATGGTTTTCCATTGAGATTGGCTAAACTGAAAAACTTCCTCTCACTTCGAAAATGCAATAGGGGGAGTAGCGATAGTCTTAATTACATGCCTGCAGATTTTACGAGATAAATATGGAGTATCTTGAAGATTATCTTCTAAACCGTCATTTACATTTTCAATGTCATGTATATTCAAATTTTCTATCCATTCTCTAGGAGTAGATAAAATACCATAGAAGATAGTAAAAGGGAAAGCATCTAGTGAATACTGCTGCTTAAAGGATTCAAAACTCTCAAAGGTCTTTGGTTATTATCATAAAAGTCTTTTACCCTTGAAACACCTTTTGCATAGTTTATAATCATAAAATACAATTTCATTATTAATTCTTATCGGTGAATCATTCCGAACAATTTCATTTTCAAAATTTCCACTGGGTAATCGAAAAATTATCTACTGGATAAGGATACTTTGACCAATCCTCACACACATAACTTATAACATTATTACCAATGGTTAAATCTTTCTCCTGTTAGTTACAGGAAAATAAAAGTGGCAAGTGAAAGTCAAAGAACAGTTTCCAGGTTAAAGTGGTATTATCAGTATATCTTTTTACCCAGGTGCATTTCAGACCACTACTAAAAGAATTAATGTGGGTGGCTCCCAGACCCCTTGGTCCAAGGGGCTAATCAAAGTAGATCTTTTTTATTTGGTCTGGTTTTCCTGATCAGATGAAACGAAACAAACAAGCTTCCACATCTTTTATTAAGGTAACAGGAAGGTTGGGTAAAACGTGAAATAGGGAAACTAGCTGAGAAAGGGGCAAAGTTTTAATAATAGTAATTCTGCCTACAGGGGTTGAGTTTCTAGCAGACCATAAATTTAACGTAAGACTCTTAAAGCGTGAAAGTCTTAGGGTATAATTTAGATGGAATAAGTTATTTATAAGTAACACCCAAAACAGTAACAGGGTCAACAGTTCAAGCCAAATTAAACTCGTTTAAAAGAAAGGGCTTTTTAACAGTCAACGGCCCTAATGGAAAGATATCGACTTTTCATAATTAACTTTTAAACCAGAAGAATTTTCAAACATATGAAAAATTTTAACAACAGCACTTAAACTATCGCGGGTGCCATCAATAAAAATAGTTGTATTCATCAGCATACTGACTTATTCTTCATAAACGATCCTTTTACAAGAGGTGAGTTGTTAATATATATGGCCAAAATCTCAGCACACAATACAAAAATATATGGGCTTAATGGACACCCTTGTTTAACACCTCTAGATATTTTGGACAGTCAAAGGCTTTCTCGAAGTCGACGAATAGTAAAAACCCCGGTACATCCTTCTTATCACAATAATCGATACAAGCAAGTATTAACGGAATATTCTCGCCGATGAACCTATTTGTCATAAAACCAGTTTGCTTACAATAAATAACAGATGGAATAACTTTTTTAAGCCCAGTGGCTAATGTCTTAGCTGCGATGTGATAATCTGCATTCAATAATGATATAGGTCGATAGTTCTTTACTAAAGCATGATCTTTTTGTGGTTTACGAATTAACGTGATTAGACCTCGTCCTTGCTCAGAAGGTAACTCCAGCTTATCACAAGAATAATTAAGAGAATTAACAACAAAGTTCGCAATCTTTTGCCAAAAAGTCATGTAAAACTCTGCTGTAAGGCCATCACTCCCTGGATTCTTTCCATTACTAAAACAATTACGGGCTTAACAGCAATCCTTAAGATAAAATTTATCGTCACAACTTTCAGCCTCCTCTTGAGATAAAGGATTACTACAACGCTTACAACCAAAAAGAATGAATGGATTACACCCTTCACCCATCTTGCCTTAGATCGTATGATTGTTCCTTGAATTTTATAATCGTAAATACGATGTAATTTCAATCGAGCTTCATATAACTTATGGGCATTCTCAGCTAAGTTTGAAGATTAGTGCTTTTGTTCTAAATGTGAAATGTCCATGATTAAATTACTTTCAGCATTCTTTCTTTCCCTAGCTTTCTTATTACTAAAGTCGATCGATGTTTTTCTATACAATATTTCACATATTCCCATTTAGAGGTAGGATTCTCATTAATGCAATTATTTGTTATATCATCTATTAAATCGTTGATAAATGTAACATAATCTGTATCAGAGAGTAAAGAATTATTAAATTTCCAATGACCTGGCCCCCTTTCTTCCTCACAAATAATGATGTCTAAATTAACCAAAGGAGTGATCAGAGCTCAAACCTGGCGAGAAGTTACATTTTTTTAAGTCACACTAGGAACTCCTATTTTAATTCAATTGTGAATGTGTAAACTAATTGCATTCATCCTTAAAAAATTAGTTGCTTTGAGTTTGGCAAACAGTGTTATCATCAAACATTGCCTGCTTGATGACCAAGTCAAGCCTAACCCCAGATCTGTGATATTTTTATGTTGGCTTTGTTACACACTTAAACAGGTACTGCATATATATATTTTTAATTATAGAAAAATGTGTTCAAAAAGACTTCTGAAAAAGGTGCGGCGAGTCATCAGTTCTTAAGGAATTAGAAATTAGGCAGTCCTCACTAAAGCATACTGAAACAAATGTTGTATTGTTTTACTGTGTGTATTCAATTCAAATTCTCGAAGGGAGGAGGCATTTAAGTTTCGACAAAACGATTCGAAATTATTTGTTCCCTTTGTCCGCTTTGAAAAGTATTTTTCGTTTTTTAAGCACTGACGTAATTTGTACCAAAAAAGTTGAATATTTTTCACTATCAGCAGAAGGGTGCATCCAACAAGCTGATGTTTACATGAATGCTCCCCCTAATTAATTTAATCGGGTTCTTTGTTGTATCCTTATTTTCCCATAAAGTAACTCCTGTCCCAAACTTTAATCACAGCCTACACTTTGGTATTTGAAAAAGTTACAAAACTACAGGTGGTGGATTAGATGATTAAAAAATGATATGTGATTGGTTAGGCACATGTTTTCGAAAACAGGGTGATGCGACAACGTTTGTCGACACATGTGTCCTGAAATGTTGAAAGCGTACACAGACCTTTAATGTCTGCAACACAACAAAAGACGTTTGTGTTCAACAAACCAATGATATGATTCTTCTTATTGTGATCTACTTCTAAGTTGTTACACATGACTTATGTTAAACTCAATTAAAGCTACTGTAGTAGAATACAAATCTCACACAACGTTTATACTGTGAACATCACACAGTGTCAAACATCTGTTTTGTCTACGTTGTAGAATCCCTGAGGTCATTCATTGTCCATGGCATGTCAATTACATAACCAGGAAGTCTTCCTAAATTACGTCATATTACAAATGCAGCTGCGTGGTGACATGTACGGGTGGATCTCATTTTCTCTAAAAAAATAAATAACCAAATCTTAACAGTTTAAAACCAAATTAGAACACCTGAAACCTTTCAGGTGTGTACCCTTCAGCTTCTTCTGTGGTGGATTCATGAGAGTTTTCACGTAAGCAATATAAACCAATTTTGTACAGATCGAAAACATCATGAAATCGTCTCTATTTTTATTAATCAAAAAGGCTATAGCCTAACCAAAATGTCTAATTTATGCCAAAATCGTTCTTTTTTCTTCCGAATGTCTTCTAACTTGAAATATGTATTCATAACGTTGAGATTTAACGGTTTAGTGGAGTGAATAAACCACAAAATCCGTAAAACTTTGCCGTCAATTTTACGTGTTCAAATATCAGAATAAACCAGAAAAAGGTTTACATTGGGATAATGTAGTATATCTTTCTTCTAGCTTAAACTACTTCCACGTTGCAATCTTGTCGACGTATGAAGAATTTTCATATTCCTCTATCCTCTAGAATCAGTAAAAAACAATTAACTTAGTGTCAACTCATAAGAAGCTCTAAAGGTGTGTTTTTTGTTGAATAAGGATGCCAATATTTTCCATACCTTCACCTTTCTTTACATTTAGAACATTAAAAGAATGGACTTTTTAAATGTCTTCTTGTTTGTTAGAGACAAATTCCAACTATACATATTAAAGAAGAGTTTCGATATAAAAAATATGAACCAATTTTGTACAGATCGAAAAAATCATCAGTTCGTCTCTATTTTTATTAATCCATAAGGCTATAGCCTTACCAAAATGCATAATTTATGCCAAAATCGTCTATCTTTCCGAATGTGTTCAATCATGAAATATGCATTCCTTCAGTTGAGTTGAAACCGTTTCTTGGAGTGTATAAACCACAAATTCCGTTAAACGTTGCTATTGACGTCATTTTAAATGTTCAAATATCAAAATAAACCAGAAAAAGGTTTACACAGAGAAAATGTACTATATCCTTCTTTTAGCTTCTGCTATGTTTAGGTAACAATCTCATTGACGTATGCACAATTTTCATATACCTCTACATTCTCGAATACGTGAAAAACAATTATTTTTCTATCAAATCATAACAATCCCTTAAAAGTGTGTTTTCTGTTGAATAAGGATGCCAACATTGTCCATAGATTCGCCGGTCTTCTCATTATGTACATTAAAAAGATATCACTTTTCAATGGTTTCTTCTTTGAATAGAGACAAATTCCAACTATGCATCATTTTATATCAAAGAAGAGTTTCGATGTAAAAAGTATGAACCAATTTTGTACAGATCGAAAAAATCATCAATTCATCTTTACTTTTATTAATCCATAAGGCTATAGCCTTACCAAAAAGTCTAATTTATGCCAAAATCGTCCATCTTTCCGAATGTGTTCGAACGTGAAATATGTATTTATAACGATCAGATAAAACCGTTTCTTTGTGTGAATAAACAACAAAAGCCGAAAAACGTAGCTGACGACGTCATATAAAGTCGGTGTTAAAATATCAGAATAAACCAAAAAAAAAAAAGGTTTACATTGAGATAACGTACTATGTCTTTCTTTTAGCTTAGAAAAAGTTCATGTAACAAACTCGTTGACGTATGCAGAGTTTTCCTATCCCTTTACCTTCTAGATTACATGAAAAAAATAAATTTAGTATCAACTCATCAGAATCCCTAAAGTGTGTGTTTTTTGTTAAATAAGAATGCCAATATTGTCCATACTTTCGCTGTTCACTTAGATTAGAACATTAAAAAGATGTCGTTTTTAAATGTTCTCTTGTTTCCTTGGATACAAATTCCAATAATGTATCATTTTATATCGAATAAGAGTTTCGATATAAGAAATATGAAGCAATTTTGTACAGATCGAAAAAATCATCAAATCGTCTCTACTTGTATTAATCCATAAGGCTATAGCCTTACCAAAATGTCTAATTTATGCCAAAATCGTCTATCTTTCCGAATGAGTTCGAACTTGAAATATGTATTTACAACGATAAGATAAAACCGTTTCTTTGTGTGAATAAACCAAAAAAGCCGAAAAACGTAGCTGACAACGTCATAAAAAGTAGGTGTTAAAATATCAGAATAATCCAAAATAAGGTTTACATTAAGATAATGTACTATTTCCAATTTTAGCTGAAGCTACGGTCACCTGACAATCTCCTTGACGTATGCAGACTTTTCATATACCTCTATTTTCTAGAATATGTGAAAAACACTCATTTTTGTATCAAATCATAAGCATCACTAAAGTGTGTGTTTTTGTTTAAATACGGATGCCAATATTGTCCATACGTTAGCCGTTCTTTTCTTTTTAGAACATTAAAAAGATTTCCCTTTTCAATGTTTTCTTGTTTGAATAGAGACAAATTCCAACTATACATCATTTTATATCAAAGAAGATTTTCGATATAAGAAATATCAACCAATTTTCAACAGAAGGAAGAAGACATCAATTCGTCTCTATTTTTATTAATCCATAAGGGTATAGCCTTACCAAAATGTCTAATTTATGCCAAAATCGTCTGTCTTTCTGAATGTGTTCCTACTTGAAATATGTATTTCTAACGATCAGATAAAACCGTTTCTTTGTGTGAATAAACCACAAAAGCCGAAAAACGTAGCTGACGACGTCATAAAAAGTCGGTGTTACAATATCAGAATAAACCAAAATGAGGTTTACATTAAGATAATGTACTTTTCTTTCTTTTAGCTTAGAAAACGGTCACCTAACAATCTCGTTGACGTATGCAGAGTTTTCCTATCCCTCTACCTTCTAGATTACGTGAAAAAACAAACAGATTTTGTGTCAACTCATCAGAATCCGTAAAGCGTGTCTTTACTGTTGAATAAGGATGCCAATATTGTCAATACTTTCGCTGTTGATTTTGTTTAGAACATTAAAAAGATGTCCCTTTTAAATGTTTTCTTGTTTGCTTGGGGACAATTTCCTGCCATGTATCATTTATATATCGAATAAGAGTTTCGATATAAGAAATATGAGCCAATTTTGTACAGATCGAAAAAATCATCAAATCGTCTCTATTTTTTATTAATCCATAAGGCTATAGCCTTACCAAAATGTCTAATTTATGCCAAAATCGTCTATCTTTCCGAATGTGTTCAATATTGAAATATGTGTTCATAACAAAAAGATAAAACCGTTTCTTTGTGTCAATAAACCACGAAAGCCGAAAAACGTAGCTGACGACGTCATATAAAGTCGGTGTTAAAATATCAGAATACAGTGAACAATATGTTTTCATAGAGAAAACGTACTATATCTTTCTTTTAGCTTAAAATAACGGTCATGTAACGATCTCGATGACGTATGCAGAGTTTTCCTATCCCTCTACCTTCTAGATTACGTGAAAAAAAAAAAAAAGATTTTGTGTCAACTCGTCAGAATCCGTAAAGCGTGTGTTTACTGTTGAATAAGGATGCCAATATTGTCCATACGTTTGCTGTTCAGTTTGTTTAGAACATTAAAAAGATGTCCCTTTTAAATGTTCTCTTGTTTGCTGGGATACAAATTCCAATAATGTATCATTTTATATCGAATAAGAGTTTCGATATAAGAAATATGAAGCAATTTTGTACAGATCGAAAAAATCATCAAATCGTCTCTACTTGTATTAATCCATAAGGCTATAGCCTTACCAAAATGTCTAATTTATGCCAAAATCGTCTATCTTTCCGAATGAGTTCGAACTTGAAATATGTATTTACAACGATAAGATAAAACCGTTTCTTTGTGTGAATAAACCAAAAAAGCCGAAAAACGTAGCTGACAACGTCATAAAAAGTAGGTGTTAAAATATCAGAATAATCCAAAATAAGGTTTACATTAAGATAATGTACTATTTCCAATTTTAGCTGAAGCTACGGTCACCTGACAATCTCCTTGACGTATGCAGACTTTTCATATACCTCTATTTTCTAGAATATGTGAAAAACACTCATTTTTGTATCAAATCATAAGCATCACTAAAGTGTGTGTTTTTGTTTAAATACGGATGCCAACATTGTCCATACGTTAGCCGTTCTTTTCTTTTTAGAACATTAAAAAGATTTCCCTTTTCAATGTTTTCTTTTTTGAATAGAGACAAATTCCAACTATACATCATTTTATATCAAAGAAGATTTTCGATATAAGAAATATGAACCAATTTTGTACAGATCGCAAAATTCATAATTTCGTCTCTATTTTTATTAATCCATAAGACTATAGCCTTACCAAAATGTCTAGTTTATGCCAAAATCGTCTATCTTTCCGAATGAGTTCGAACTTGAAATATGTATTTACAACGATAAGATAAAACCGTTTCTTTGTGTGAATAAACCAAAAAAGCCGAAAAACGTAGCTGACAACGTCATAAAAAGTAGGTGTTAAAATATCAGAATAATCCAAAATAAGGTTTACATTAAGATAATGTACTATTTCCAATTTTAGCTGAAGCTACGGTCACCTGACAATCTCCTTGACGTATGCAGACTTTTCATATACCTCTATTTTCTAGAATATGTGAAAAACACTCATTTTTGTATCAAATCATAAGCATCACTAAAGTGTGTGTTTTTGTTTAAATACGGATGCCAACATTGTCCATACGTTAGCCGTTCTTTTCTTTTTAGAACATTAAAAAGATTTCCCTTTTCAATGTTTTCTTTTTTGAATAGAGACAAATTCCAACTATACATCATTTTATATCAAAGAAGATTTTCGATATAAGAAATATGAACCAATTTTGTACAGATCGCAAAATTCATAATTTCGTCTCTATTTTTATTAATCCATAAGACTATAGCCTTACCAAAATGTCTAGTTTATGCCAAAATCGTCTATCTTTCCGAATGTGTTCAATCTTGAAATATGTGTTCATAACAAAAAGATAAAACCGTTTCTTTGTGTCAATAAACCACAAAAGCCGAAAAACGTAGCTGACGACGTCATTTAAAGTGTTAAAATATTAGAATACAGTGAACAATATGTTTTCATAGAGATAACGTACTATATCTTTCTTTTAGCTTAAAAAACGGTCATGTATCGATCTCGTTCACGTATGCAGAGTTTTCCTATCCCTCTACCTTCTAGATTACGGGGAAAAAAAAAAATAGATTTTGTGTCAACTCATCAGAATCCGTAAAGCGTTTTTTACTGTTCAATAAGGATGCCAATATTGTCCCTTAGTTCGCTGTTCAGTTTGTTTAGAACATTAAAAAGATGTCCCTTTTAAATGTTCTCTTGTTTCCTTGGATACAAATTCCAATAATGTATCATTTTATATCGAATAAGAGTTTCTATATAAGAAATATCAACCAATTTTTGTACAGATCGAAAAAATCATCAAATCGTCTCTATTTTTTTTATTAATCCATAAGGCTATAGCCTTACCAAAAAGTCTAATTTATGCCAAAATCGTCTGTCTTTCCGAATGTGTTCCTACTTGAAATATGTATTTATAACGAAAAGATAAAACCGTTCTTTGTGTGAATAAACCAAAAAGGGCGAAAAACGTAGCTGACAACGTCATTAACAGTAGGTGTTAAAATATCAGAATAAACCAAAAAAAGGTTTACATTAAGGTAATAACGAGATAACGAGATAACGTACTATATCTTTCTTTTAGCTTAAAAAACGTTCATGTGACAATCTCGTTGACGTATGCAGAGTTTTCCTATCCCTCTATCTTCTAGATTACATGAAAAAAATAAATTTAGTATCAACTCATCAGAATTCCTGAAGTGTGTGTTTTCTGTTAAATAAGAATGCCAATATTGTCCATACTTTAGCCCTTCTTTTCTTTTTAGAACATTAAAAAGATTTCCCTTTTAAATGTTTTCTTGTTGGCTTGGAGACAAGTTCCTGCCATGTATCATTTTATATCCAATAAGAATTTCGATATAAGAAGTATGAACCAAATTTGTACAGATCGAAAAAATCATCAAATCGTCTCTATTTTTTATTAATCGATAAGGCTATAGCCTTACCAAAATGTCTAATTTATGCCAAAATCGTCTGTCTTTCCGAATGTGTTCAATATTGAACAATGTGTTCATAACAAGAAGATAAAACCGTTTCTTTGTGTCAATAAACCACAAAAGCCGAAAAACGTAGCTGACGTCGTCATTTAAAATGTTAAAATATCAGAATACAACAAAAAAGTTTACATTGAGATAACGTGCTGTATCTTTCTTTTAGCTTAAAAAAAACCGTCATGTAACAATCTCGTTGACGTATGCAGATTTTTCCTATCCCGCTACCTTCTAGATTACATGAAAAAAAATAACTTGAGTATCAACTCATCAGAATCCCTAAAGTTTGTCTTGAATAAGAATGGCAATATTGTCCATACTTTCGCTGTTCATTTTATTTACAACATAAAAAGATGTCCATTTTAAGTGTTTTCTTGTTTCCTTACAGACAAATTCCGGATATGTTTCATTTTATATCGAATAAGAGTTTCGATATAAGAAATATGAACCAATTTTCTACAGAACGAAAAAAAACATCAATTCGTCTCTATTTTTATTAATCCATAAGGGTATAGCCTTACCAAAATGTCTAATTTATGCCAAAATCGTCTGTCTTTCCGAATATGTTCCTACTTGAAATATGTATTTATAACGATCAGATAAAACTGTTTCTTTGTGTGAATAAACCACAAAAGCCGAAAAACGTAGCTGACGACGTCATGAAAAGTCGGTGTTACAATATCAGAATAAACCAAAAAAAGGTTTACATTAAGATAATGTTCTTTTCTTTCTTTTAGCTTAAAAAACGGTCACCTAACAATCTCGTTGACGTATGCAGAGTTTTCCTATCCCTCTACCTTCTAGATTACGTGAAAAAAACAAACAGATTTTGTGTCAGCTCATCAGAATCCGTAAAGCGTTTCTTTACTGTTCAATAAGGATGCCAATATTGTCAATACTTTCGCTGTTGATTTTGTTTAGAACATTAAAAAGATTTCCCTTTTAAATGTTTTCTTGTTGGCTTGGAGACAAGTTCCTGCCATGTATCATTTTATATCCAATAAGAATTTCGATATAAGAAGTATGAACCAAATTTGTACAGATCGAAAAAATCATCAAATCGTCTCTATTTTTTATTAATCGATAAGGGTATAGCCTTACCAAAATGTCTAATTTATGCCAAAATCGTCTGTCTTTCCGAATGTGTTCAATATTGAACAATGTGTTCATAACAAGAAGATAAAACCGTTTCTTTGTGTCAATAAACCACAAAAGCCGAAAAACGTAGCTGACGTCGTCATTTAAAATGTTAAAATATCAGAATACAACAAAAAAGTTTACATTGAGATAACGTTCTGTATCTTTCTTTTAGCTTAAAAAAAACCGTCATGTAACAATCTCGTTGACGTATGCAGATTTTTCCTATCCCGCTACCTTCTAGATTACATGAAAAAAAATAACTTGAGTATCAACTCATCAGAATCCCTAAAGTTTGTCTTGAATAAGAATGGCAATATTGTCCATACTTTCGCTGTTCATTTTATTTACAACATAAAAAGATGTCCATTTTAAGTGTTTTCTTGTTTCCTTACAGACAAATTCCGGATATGTTTCATTTTATATCGAATAAGAGTTTCGATATAAGAAATATGAACCAATTTTCTACAGAACGAAAAAAAACATCAATTCGTCTCTATTTTTATTAATCCATAAGGGTATAGCCTTACCAAAATGTCTAATTTATGCCAAAATCGTCTGTCTTTCCGAATGTGTTCCTACTTGAAATATGTATTGATAACGATCAGATAAAACTGTTTCTTTGTGTGAATAAACCACAAAAGCCGAAAAACGTAGCTGACAACGTCATAAAAAGTCGGTGTTACAATATCAGAATAAACCAAAAAAAGGTTTTCATTAAGATAATCTACTTTTCTTTCTTTTAGCTTAGAAAACGGTCACCTAACAATCTCCTTGACGTATGCAGAGTTTTCCTATCCCTCTACCTTCTAGATTTCGTGAAAAAAAAAAAAAATAGTGTCATCTCATCAGAATCCGTAAAGCGTGTGTTTACTGTTGAATAAGGATGCCAATATTGTCCATACGTTCGCTGTTCATTTTGTTTGGAACATTGAAAAGATGTCCCTTTTAAATGTTTTGTTGTTTGCTTGGAGACAAATTCCAGACATGTATCATGTCATATCGAATATGAGTTTCGATATAAGAAATATGAACCAATTTTCTACAGATCGAAAAATTCATGATTTCGTCTCTATTTTTATTAATCCATAAGGGTATAGCCTTACCAAAATGTCTAATTTATGCCAAAATCGTCTGTCTTTCCGAATGTGTTCCTACTTGAAATATGTATTTATAATGATCAGATAAAACCGTTTCTTTGTGTGAATAAACCACAAAAGCCGAAAAACGTAGCTGACGACGTCATACAAAGTCGCTGTTAAAATATCAGAATAAACCCAAAAAAGGTTTACAGTAAGATAATGTACTATTTCTTTCTTTTAGCTGAAACTACTGTCACCTGACAATCTCCTTGACGTATGCAGACTTTTCATATACCTCTATATTCTAGAATACGTGAAAAACACTCAGTTTTGTATCAAATCATAGGAATCCCTAAAGTGTGTGGTTTCCTACTACTTTACTTTTTAGTGGTTGTATATCCTGCTACCGATTTGTTTTTGGTAGTTGCATTTCTCCACTACAGAATCTTTTTTGCGGTTATGCTCTATTAAAGTAGTGGCATTCTACTAATATGGTATGTTGTAAGATTTTTTGTGTATCCCCAGTGCCAATATTTTGTAAGTAGTTGTATATCCTTGCTGTCCATATCAAGTTACTAATCATACATGTTATCAGTGGATTTATACTCAATTTCGTATCAGTCTGTAATATCTGAAAAGTAGCTTTTACATCGACATTTACACCATTATCATCTTATTCAGGTAGGCTATTTCATGAAAATGACCATTTGTAAGTATATCCCCAATTTACCAGTTTATATGGCAATCAGGCATGCTATTAGGTAGTAGTCATATCCCCTGCAAGGTCACATATGAGTATTATCCCCTATACACTCAGTGTTTCTGTGTAGCTGCTGTATATCCTCCATTTGCAATATCAGTGTACCAGTCAATGTAAGTCATATCCCTTATTATTTAAACAAACTCATTCTAATCTAGTTCTTTTCCAGGAAAATTTGACATGTACCATATTTCCTCTTTTTCTTCTTCGATTAGTTCCTTTTGTTTTTGTCATTTACATATTTTTCCTACACCAGGTATGAATTGTTTGATAAAAACCTTCAAGGTCTCTTGAACTCTTACGAGAGGACAGGTTTCTATTCTACCGGTATGTGAGGACAAATCCATCTTAATGTTACCAAGTGAATTACATCTTGCCTCTTCCACTGGAAACCAGCAGCTGCAGTATGAGGAGGAGCAGGATTGACTCCGGAGAAGCTTTTACTACTGGTGAAGACCAAATACCAGATGAAACCCTTCATCCCAGAGAAATGTCTCGAGATGTAGGAAAGCAATGAACATCGTCATGTACCCTGCACCGTAACACTGCGTATGGTGTAACGCTTGAGTATGTGTCTTCATAGTGTTATCATGTCACTTTTAGAACCTGAAGCAGAAGTGGGTCTCACACATCATGGGATGTTAAGTAAGGCATTCAGAGGGATCCGCATCAAGCGGGTATTGTTTACGTTTAAACATCCTAATCAGATCTTGGTCAGACCTCCCTGCTCGCTCATCGCTAGTTACAGATGCCCAACATTTATCAGTCGCTTGTTTGAATAAAGTTCAATCTTGGCCATAGAAAGATAATTGAAGAAGAATGTTGACTTGGTATGTTACTGCACATCAAGTAAAACCAGGAAAATAGTAGAGGGCTCTTTTAACTGTCCCCCAAGGGACCACACGGGATGCAGTTCTCCTATCCACAGTGTGCACTTAACTTTGAAAATGGACTCAAAATGGAGACATCATTTGAATTTCTCCTTTCAAACAGTCAAGTGCTACCGTCTCCTCTCCACTCGTTAAATGTTTCAAATCTGGCCCTTTGAAGTATTAAGGTTGATGTGGTGTACGAAATTATTAAATGCAGAATCTATGTCTGGCTTCAGTAAAGTTTACGTGACACCTTTCTCCTGAATTATTCTATATTTACATTAATTAGTGGAGATCCAGAAGTCCTTTAGCTTCCTTTAATAGACTGCATCAACCTCAGTAGCACTTTCAAACAAGTGACCATATGGGAGATCCATTCTTCCTCTGTTTATACAGGTTGGTGGATGGTGTACAGTAATACTGAGAAAATGATCAATCACTCATTTCCTATATTTGAAGTCATCAGTGTTTGATCCTCTTGTCTGCTCAGTGCATGTGATGGGTTGGGGATGTAGAAGGGGGGGGGATCTGAAGGGTATGGGAAGGAGAATGGGAGAATGATCTGGCGTCCAGGGAAAGGAGGATGAGAGAATGATAAGGTGGGTAGGGGATGGAGGCTGGGAGAATGAAAAGGTGGGTAGGGGATGGAGGACGGGAGAATGATGTGTTGGGTAGTATTGGGAGTGGAACGAGAGTAGGATGGTTGGGTATGCAGAACATTGGAGATGGATGTGGTTTTCAGGGAGAGTGCAGAAGGATGACAGAAGGATCTTGTAGGTACATTGCATTTGAGTATGTGATGGGTGTGAGAAGGTGGATGGGAAAAAAGTGTGGGAAGAGGAAGGATTGGAGAAGGATGTTGGTGGTTAATGTTTGATTAGCTATATCATGTTGTCTGCCGCCAAACGACCAAAGAGGGGGGGGGGGGTGAAGATGCCTCAACGCGTAGTGCAATATTGCAATCTGCATTAAATTAAAAAAAAAACCCACGGAGCCACGAAAGAGCATGTGGGCTATCTTGCAAAAATTAATGATTGTTCAGCTTCTCTTAATCCACTTACATCAAACTGGAAGGCAAAAATTCTAGCATTGCATACCACACAACCATTGAAAATGGCAAACGTTTACGCCCTTCGACAGGCCGGCGAAGGGCCAACATTGATTCCCCCCCCCCCCCCCTCAGTCATACTGATTAGTCTGTCTGCCCGGGCGCCAACGACGCATGTCTCTTTTTCCCCATGCAACATGGCATACCGGATGTCCCTCTTTACAGTTGTTTGAACGTGGAAGGTTTTTTGAGGAAGGACGTGGGACGGGGGGGGGGGCTGCGTGTGAGGTTGGGAGGAACGAGAGAAAGAGGGGATCGTTACACGTTTTGAGATTGCCATATACATAGAGTATAATTTAGTAGAGCCTTGGCTGGATGGATCGTGATGATGGTTAATATCAACTATAGAAGGAGCAACAAGATTCCAGTTACAATACTCACGACAAGAAGTACCCCCCTACAGTGATATGCATAGATCTCTACTCTGCGGCGAAACCATATGGAAGACTCCGGTTGGGCTCTCAGTTTTCTGGGGTTCTCTCACACCTGGCGAGTGAACTACAGTCCTCGACAAAAAATAAATGGGACACCTCCCCCCTCCCCCAATTTGGGATATCTTTTGGTTGGGACAACATTGATCGGGGGGGGGGGATTGTGACAGATGAACGAATCTACTTCAGTTATTAATCAATCTACTTCGACCATCAATTTAATTGCTTTCCTGGAGATCGTTGAGGTATTTTTTGGAAAATTTTTTGCCTATGTGAATATTTAAATACAAATATATTTAAATTAACGAATGGGCCTATATTAGTGATATATTTTAATGTATATCAGTTGTATGGTGATTACTTTGGTTCAGTTTAGCTACCTCACATACCATTTTAACATTTTCAAATATCATTTATCTATTACAGATATCTCAGATTGAATTCGAGATATCGTTAATTACATTTAAGACATCTAAAATTCAATTTGAGATACCCAAAACTGACATTTTCACAGACTGTCAATATAAATGAAGATGATCTAGAATTATCTTGATTATCTATCTATTAATATTAAATATTTTTGCACGTTTGATCTAGTAAATTTGGATAGTTCAACAATTCAAAATATATACAACTGTTTGTAGCCTAGAACTTTAGTTTGAACATTTGCAGCTGATTTGAGAATAGACCCACTTGTTATAACTGCGTTCAGGCAAGTTCAGTACAACTTGTAGGCCTACAACTTATACATTTGATCTTTATTACGCACCTTTTTTTTTTTAAAAGTTTCTTCAAAAAACACCACACTACTAGTTTCAGTCCTGTTTGTACCATCACGCTTTGCAGTACACAAGAAAAATGCTATAAAATTAGCTAAGGCTTTGTTACCCAGTTGAGTGCCACATAGCCTACAACAAAAGGGAATTGAAGCCCACTAGTACCATAAACCATAGGCAGTTGATAAGCCGACGCACACAACAAGATTAATAGTTTTAAGGACAGCTAGTTTGAGCTTGAACTGTGACTTAAATTGGTCAGTAGTCTAGTTGATCGCCTCACATAGTATATTCAACACGCACAAGCCAGCCACGGCCACTGTAAACATCTGAATATGGAATACTGATGCTGGTTATCGTGAACAATATTCGCAAATTTATTATTTTTTCTGCATAAAAAAAAAACATTTTTGCTACCATGCAGTGACAAATGTAACATGAGAAACCAAACGGCCACTCACAACATTTGTTGACATTTATAATTCAGTGGTACATTGTACTGTAATAACTTTTCCTGAAAAATATCCTATATTCATGAATATTACATTATTATGGCTGTTCCTGCAACCACTGCTGGCCGAGTGAGAAGAAAGTCTTAAAAGCAGTTTTTAGCCACTTAGAGCAGGTACTTCATATCGACAAATAAAGAAACTGAAAGAAACTACAGAAAATGCATCTCTTTCTCATATTCAGAGTGAAACTTCACCATTTTGGTCAGCTATTTTTATCACTTTGAAAAGCACTATTTGAGGATAGGCCTGTTTTATTGAATGCAAACACAAGTCATGTCTTCCTTTTTATTTTTTTTATTGTCTTGTAATAAACGTTTTCCCTGACATTGTTACTCAAATCAATGTATCTAACTTTGATATTCTAGCTAAGCCTTGTTTGTGATATAGAAGTAGGCAAGCTGGGCCGGACTTAAACATGGACCAGATAGGAATGTGGTCAGGGCGTACAAGGAAATTGGCATGGGCCCTGCAAAATGACATTATTATATTTCTAGGGAGTAGTCAGAAAGGAAGTCTATGGAGTCCATCCAAGTCCCTTCGTGATTAGCGCCAGTGTAGTTTTACGAGAATTAGAGTCAACCAGCTGACCACCGCTACTTGTCACGCCGGTAGGGTATGAGTTCCTATTTGCAAAACAAAACGACACTGTGCCAGTCGGAAAAAAGAGAACCATGCAACCAAACAAATGTTTCTTCCATAATATGAACCAATGCATTCCATCGGTAATGAACCTACAAGAAAAATTGCAACACAGTATATGTCTGTGTTCTAACACGTACCAATACACACACAGATACATCATGCACAGAAATCACTATCCACAGAACTATTTACTTGTTACAACTTGTGAATATGCTAAAGACAATCAACTGTTTTCAATCATTGTTCACAGTACTTCAGGGTTTTAGTGAATGAATGAAGAAAGTCAACCAAAAAATGTGACGTTTCGAGGGAACCCTTTACAATGAATGACTGCGTCAAACTAAAGAAAGAAATCTCACTTATTTCTGCTTGTACTTTTTGGGAGCTTAAACCATTTGAAATTCTTCTAGCAAGTATCTATTACGTAATGATCAGGGAAGATTACTGGAATTTCCAAACACCGTAAGCACTAAAAGATAATTCCTGAAAGGGGTTCATTGTTGATTTCTTTCCTTTTTTCTATTTTCATGACCGACCGTATTCAGACTCATCCTCTGAAAGATTAGCTGAATCTAAAGCAGTGTGTTCAGTACGTTTACTACTTGTAGGGCGTAATGATAATGCAGCAATTTGCAGTAACCAAAGAAACCGTCAGTCTTCTCCATGGTTGAGACCAATACTATTACATAAACACAATTTTCATTTTCATCTG
Source organism: Stichopus chloronotus (assembly GCA_021234535.1). Lineage (NCBI taxonomy): Eukaryota > Metazoa > Echinodermata > Holothuroidea > Aspidochirotida > Stichopodidae > Stichopus > Stichopus chloronotus. The sequence goes on along the minus strand of CM037842.1, from coordinate 28,655,950 downwards.
GTAGTGTGTAAATAGTTTGCATTTGTTTTCACTGAGACGGTTTCAGTTCTTGTTTCGTTTTTGTACTGTTTCTACTAAAAAAAAGTACCTATTTCATAAAATGGGTGGGTTTATGTGAAAAACGTTATCAGTTTAAATCGAACTGTGCTAGTGCAAGTGCATACATCCTAAAAATATTTTCAAAAACTGCCATCATTAAAATGTGTGATGCTCGTGGGGAATGGAAATGTTAATTTAAATTTCAGCAACATTATCCAAATGCCAAACTACAGAATTGTACCTTTTTCTTCACGAAGAAAAGATAAGTAAAACATAGTTTGCTCAATTCTCGGTTTTGCCACAATAGTGTTGACTCCGAAATTTCGTTCCAACAAATCCTCTAACAAGTCAGAATGCTACGATAGAAGAAATTGATGGCGCCAGTCGAATACGTAATAACAAAGAACACTAAAAACTATAATGGTCCTTACAGGCTTCCGTAGGTCCATATCAAGAAGAACACGCCTCATTGGGCCACGTGTTCAGTGGACTATGGGCTGCACACATGCCGGTCGCAAAGAGTCTTTCAACCCTCTGGCCGAGTTGCATGGATTCACCTCACGCCACCTAGTACGCTTCTGGTCGACCTTTGACCGACCCTCCTCGTATCCTTCCGGGTTCTTTTACGACGTCAAGGGAGACATGGCACGGGATCCTAGGCCGCAAAAAGTACCATACCACCACCGGACCATTGTAGCCCGAATGTGCCTTGAACCCTAGCACGGTTTCTATGACCAGCAGAGCAGGAGTCTTTCGTCCGCCCCTTATAGCGCATGGCCAACACATCTGCTAGTCAAATGAAAGTTTGAATTAATACTTAATGATACCATGACAGAATTTTCTTGTAAATAAAAAGCAAAGCGTTGTTGAGTAGGGCTCGAACCAATGATCATGAGGTCATGGGACGACAGCCTTAACCACTGGGCCATCACAGCAGACACAAGACTTTCCATCCATACATTCTTGAGAACGTAATCACACACACGAGAAAAAAAAATCAATACTCGCTTCCTGCATTCCTTGTCAAATTTAGTCTTGTGAAATGAAATGCAATGATTATCGAGAGTTTACTACGGTTACTGCTACATTCAAAAGACGAATGACTTTCTTACATATCTGGTTGAGATACAGCTTGGTCTCCAGAATGTAAGTCCTTGGGCAAGTAGACTCGGAAAGACAAAAAGAAAAATATACAGGACTCGTTGATATATGTGAAACTTCTGGAAGATACTATTATACATTCCGGTCGCTCGACTCATTGAGCAGGACTAATAGGGACCAGTACAAAACACATGTGGTAAAGGAACTCAAATTACTCATTTGCATATCAAAACGTGACAGACATAGTCGAATACTTCTTACACACCAAGACGTACCAACAATAACACAAGTACCAAAACTTGACAACAACAAAAAGACTACATCACTCTCTTACTTCAAGACAGCAAGACTAGGAATAGCTCCAAAATAAAGAGAGAATATTCACTCTAAAAGGGTAAGGATGATCACTTCCTCATTTTATAATTACTAATGTAGAGTAAATGTTTAATTTTAATTTTGAAGCCTTTCTTAATCCCACTCGTTGCGATTTAGAGAGCAACTCAGTCCAACGCCTTACTTTTAACGTTACATATACCACTCATGCTACGCATTCTTAAATTCATGTCTTTCTCACCAATTTACACAAGTAAATCTTCGTCTCTCAGGAAATAAGACATCAAGCACTAGCCAAGTAAGAAATAATGATACTCGGAGGATACAATTTACAACGAAGTGACCAACACATCAAGTGAAAAAAGGAATGTCATTGCGGATTGATTAGAGTAGAATCACTCATCTGAATGTATCATGAAGGCAGTTAATCCTCAAGAGGCTTTCTATTGTTTCTTTCCCTTTGCTCATCTCCACCATTATTATTCTAATTAATTCTCAAACGAAGGATTCAGACCAATTCCCTTATTTTCTGTTTATAATATCACAAACTCATTCCTCTGCAGTGAGGTTTTCAACAAAAATTACAATAACTCCGTTCGGTACATGAACTACATCTGCAGTAGAGGTTTCGACATGGTGTCCCGTGGGTTAGATCCGGCTATAAATATCAAGTTAAGAAAAAAGAGTTGACAAACTGGAAAACTTTCAAAGAATAAACGAACTTGTAATGACTAACTTACCACTGTATTAACTGAAACAATCAATGCCGGTCACGTCATCACATGTTGTCATCTTTTATTAGTGTATTGTTCCAGCAGAATCCAACATTTTTAATAATTTTATGCCCTCCTTTTGAGCTGTCAAACAACATGCGTCACTACTGTCGCTTTTTTTAATGTTTACAGATATTTGCTTTGAACAGTTTTTTAGTCCAAGATAGACCTAGAAAAATTATCAATTTTTAACACAAAGCTTTGACGTTCTTTTACTGAAAATATAACAAAACACTACACTATTTTTAGTCCACTAACCATAGCAACTATTCAAAGATTTCAAAAGGGAAACACTGGCCCTCTCGTTATTTATACACCTTTCCATGGACACCCACCATATACTCTTTACTTTACTAATATATTGAATTTTGTCCCCCAATTAATTAACTACTCAGAGGGAATTAGCCTGGTGACACTGGGATCAAGCGCCCTCCAACACGTTACAAAGCTAGGAAGTGACATGTAACACATACTCATGAACATTATCTATGGAACCTACAGAAAAAAAAAAATCAACGATTTTCACTCTTTGCTAAGGCACTTTTGACAGAGTTTGGCATTGAGCAATACATACAATACGTTGAAGGAACGTATTGTATGTATTGCTCAGTTGATTGTTCACCATATTGAATTTACTCCACATTCTGTTGCAGACTGGTCATAGATGAACACAGGTTGGTAGCAAAGTAACAACATGGTGTAACATGGTATGTTGGTGGTATATCAACATGGTATTACATGGTATGTTGGTGGTATAACAACATTGAACATGGTATATAAGTGGTATAACAACATGATATTTGAAATCTGATACTGTTTCTAATCTGTGTCTGGAGCAAAACTTAAAAAAAAAAAAACATAGTGTCAGTGCAAAGAGCTAAGTTCAGGGCTTGGACATGCACCACTAACTTGGGAAAATTCCTGTGCTGAAAAATGCTATGTCACAGTTTTTCCTTTTTATTGAGGGGGGGGGGGGGATTGGCGGGGAGTGGAAGGGTTCAAGGGACCATGTTACTGAAGACAAGTACTATATCAGTGATGCTGATACTATTAATGACTTTAGGGCTAAAACAGTTTTAATGCCTCTGCAAAAAAGTGTATCAACAATACTCATTTTGGGGAAAATTGAGATAATTTGCCTATAGGGACAGTCAGTTGTCCTGTCGAAACAGTACAATACAGATTAACCCCCAACTTTTAAAGGGGGTAAAATTTGAATGACTGTTGCCAACCAACAAACCAACTTCAAATGAAATGTTTTCACGGCAGATCCATCTGTTTCTCTTGCGCTATTTATTTTTGTACTGTGCCTCCTTCAGTTGCCATGATAAAATCAGTTGTAACTCCACCCTAGCAGAGGTGTCTGTCTTCCGCTAAAATTCGCTTTCTCTTTGCTCTTTTAGACTTATGCTCAGTTTGTAGACGCTCCAGTGAAGTTTCACAAACTACATAGAAGGATTTGGAAGGACCTTGGAAGAACAGGTACACTGCATAGATATTTGTTTTTCACATCTGGTTTGCACATATTGGTCAAAAATAGAAATCTCATCTCACTTAATATTTTAGCACACATGCATCATGCCTGTGTCATACATGGAACTGTACATATCTTGTTAACTTAACACTTTATAAATCACAGTTTTGTCAAATACTGAAATTATGCGTTTGTCCTGTACATGCTCAATGACCAAAAAGAATCTACAAAGGAGTTGAAGGAAGACCAAAAGGTTATATTTACTTCACATTGATTCTTGCTCACAAAGTCGAAAGAAAGATTAACTTGAAAGTTTAAATTTAAATATTTCTCTTGATTTCCTTTTCCATTTTCTGGGTTGATTTTTCAGGCTCCTCCACATAGTTAAGCCTCTTGTGGCTTTCTTTGTTTATTTTTTTGGGGGGGGGTGGACTTTCTTTCTCATAATTTTGCATATTCTTGTGATAAAACAATTTACACTGCAAAATTACAGTACAATGAAAAGCATAATTCTGGGACTTTCGTTTTGTTTGGTGGTTTCAGTGTATTTGCTATATCAGGTGTTTGTAGAAGACTCTGACTGACACTTGTATGTAAGCCTGCATGGACTACTGATAGTCCAGCAGGTACTGATTTATTTGTAAACTTAATGGTTTTGTTAAAGATGTCAGCATCAAAATCAATTTTTTTTTCTGCTTCACAGATGGTTAGTTTGTGCATTTTTCCCCAGACTCTCTGAAATTACACAAATGCTAGATATGTCAAAATGATCGGTCATATTAAACTTGTGTAAACGGATTAACTCTGTTCCTAGGAAAATCAGCAACATTTGGGGAGTATTTCTTTGTTCGTGTTGCTCAATTGTGTAAAAGCAGTGAATAGCTTCATTGTAATGACAACTAACTGAATAGAAAAAGATTCTTTCAAAAGAATTGTAACGAGTCAACTTGAGCTCGAGTCACAATTCAAGTCATCCACATTACAGATCAAGTCAACTCGAGTCAGCACTACTTGCCGACTCAAGTCAAGGTGAGTCATTGCTCTATCTGAGCCAAGTCTGAAATAGTTGAACAAGTCATTTCAAGTCAGTAGTCACTTTCATGTCATAAGACGAAGTTAGTGCTCCATTGGCAAAATGTTAAGGCAAGGGTATTAGGCATCCAAATTTCAAATTTATGTGGGCTTAGCTGGTCCAGAAAAATTAAAAATTGTACCAATACAATTTTGATTCTTTTTTTTACACAAGTATCAATATGTCAAATGAACAAGTCATTGTGTCAAAATCAAATCATACAATAGAGGCTTTGAATAATGGAATCACTGGTTCGAAGGTGATGTATATATCTGTGTAAAGTATTTACTAAATTGTTTCCGTCGATTCCTTAAAGTAAAAATCAGGAAATGTTTACTCGTACCTCCATGTACCCAACAATGGTGGTTTGTATGGTTTACATTGGGATTTCCCACAGTACTGTACATCGCATTGTGTGGAAGAATTCCACTTGCCTACACCTAATTATGAATAGTACTACAATTTTTCTTTGAGATAAATAAGAAAATTAAAGTTTGAGCTTCTCGCTGGGTATGGTAGATGAAATTTGTTAATCTGATACAGTGTGTTTACACGACGATTTTCTCATTTTTTTTTATTTACTTTATCAAGGAATCGAGGTGTAATTTTGAATCCTGGAAATAAAATGCCCTTTGGGTACTCAGGTACCCGGGGTTCTAATGAATACACTAGCATAAACACTCTGCCCTAAATCTTCATCAAATCATGGTGTTGAATTTGTCAAATTTTGTTGTCAAAGTTCGTTGGAGTAATTGCACATATACCTGTCACTATGTAAACAAATAACAGTCTTATGAGTGAGTGCAATGGGCCTAAAGGCCTGCATGTACTGTACAGTACACCATCGACATATTCAGGATAGGGATGTGGACACGTGTTGCCGACACACCTGGAGGTATAAGTTTTGTTCTTGTATACACTAGACACTAGACACAATCGAATTACTTACAATATATCTGCATATCAATTAGACAGAAGTGATAAATACTCATACATAAACATCATCTCCTTCTAAAATTAACTATAAGCTTACAGTCTTTTAACATACATTTTTTCCAATGGACTTAAGGTGTTAAATTTCAAACATCGCAAAATATAATCACTGGAAGAGAATCATACAATTTCTAAGTGCAGAGTGTAGGCTGTAAAAGGATATTGTGTGACATACTTTTGATTTCTTTTTTGATTTCTTTTTCAACTTGTATAGCAAATTTAAATTTGTGTAAAAATTCATTTACGTTGATCAGCTGAAAATTCAGTTACTTGTTAAACAAGTAATATTTTAAATGAAAGATGAGAAAATTATACTGGTGTCTTAAATAGAATTTGTATTCACAAAATAAGTCAACTTTAGAGAATACAAACTGTCTGCCTAATATACCTTGCTCTGCGTCCAAAATAAAATTTGAGTTAATGCTGCAATCCCAAAACAGATGTTCGGTAGATTCAATCTGCTCATTACAAAAGGTACAAAGTGAGTTGGCTACAATATTCATACGACAAAGACGGGAGTTTGTGCCGAGGATACGGTGAATAAAACGGAACTGAAAGTAACGAATCTTACTTTCTTTGCAAGAGGTGAAAGGAATTCTACAAATGGTTTTCCATTGAGATTGGCTAAACTGAAAAACTTCGTCTCACTTCGAAAATGCAACAGGGGGAGTAGCGATAGTCTTAATTACATGCCTGCAGATTTTACGAGATAAATATGGAGTATCTTGAAGATTGTCTTCTAAACCGTCATTTACATTTTCAATGTCATGTATATTCAAATTTTCTATCCATTCTCTAGGAGTAGATAAAATACCATAGAAGATAGTGAAAGAGAAAGCATCTAGTGAATACTGCTGCTTAAAGGATTCAAAACTCTCAAAGGTCTTTGGTTATTATCATGAAAGTCTTTTACCCTTGAAACACCTTTTGCATAGTTTAGAATCATAAAATACAATTTCATTATTAATTCTTATCGGTGAATGATTCCCAACAACTTCATTTTCAAAATTTTCCACTGTCTAATCGAAAAATTATCTACTGGATAACGATACTTTGACCAATCCTCACACACATAACTTATAAAATTATTACCAATGGTTAAATCTTTCTCCTGTTAGTTACAGGAAAACAAAAGTTGCAAGTGAAAGTCAAAGAACAGTTTCCAGGTTAAAGTGGTATTATCAGTATATCTTTTTACCCAGGTGCATTTCAGACCACTAATAAAAGAATTAATGTGGGTGGCTTATAGACCCCTTGGTCCAAGGGGCTAATCAAAGTAGATCTTTTTTATTTGGTCTGGTTTTCCTGACCAGATGAAACGAAACAAACAAGCTTCCACATCTTTTATTAAGGTAACAGGAAGGTTGGGTAAAACTTGAAATAGGGAAACTAGCTGAGAAAGGGGGAAAGTTTTAATAATAGTAATTCTGCCTATAGGGGTTAAGTTTCTAGCAGACCATAAATTCAACGTAATCATCTATAATCTAATCTAATATAATCTAATCTATAAGTAATACCCAAAACAGTAACAGGGTCAAGAGTTCAAGCCAAATTAAACTCGTTTAAAAGAAAGGGCTTTTCAACAGTCAGCGGTCCTAATGGAAAGATATCGGTTTTCCATAATTAACTTTTAAATTAGAAGAATTTTCCAACATATGAAAAATTTTAACAACAGCACTTAAACTATCGCGGGTGCCATCAATAAAAATAGTTGTATTCATCAGCATACTGACTTATTCTTCATAAACGATCCTTTTACAAGAGGTGAGCTGTTAATATATATGGCCAAAATCTCAGCACACAATACAAAAATATACGGGCTTAATGGACACCCTTGTTTAACACCTCTAGATATTTCGGACAGTCAAAGGCTTTCTCGAAGTCGACGAATAGTAAAAACCCCGGTACATCCTTCTTATCTTAATAATCGATACAAGCAAGTATTAACGGAATATTCTCGCCGATGAACCTATTTGTCATAAAACCAGTTTGCTTACAATTAATAACAGATGGAATAACTTTTTTAAGCCCAGTGGCTAATGTCTTAGCAGCGATGTGATAATCTGCATTCAGTAATGATATAGGTCGATAGTTCTTTACTAAAGCATGATCTTTTAGTGGTTTACGAATTAACGTGATTAGACCTCGTCCTTGCTCAGAAGGTAACTCCAGCTTATCACAAGAATAATTAAGAGAATTAACAACAAAGTTCGCAATCTTTTGCCAAAAAGTCATGTAAAACTCTGCTGTAAGGCCATCACTCCCTGGATTCTTTCCATTACTAAAACAATTCAGGGCCTCCCAGCAATCCTTAAGATAAAATTTATCGTCACAACTTTCAGCCTCCTCTTGAGATAAAGGATTACTACAACGCTTACAACCAAAAAGAATGAATGGATTACACCCTTCACCCATCTTGCCCTAGATCGTATGGTTGTTCCTTGAATTTTATAATCGTAAATACGATGTAATTTCAATCGAGCTTCAGATAACTTATGGGCATTCTCATCTAAGTTTGAAGATTAGTGCTTTTGTTCTAAATGTGAAATGTCCATGATTAAATTACTTTCAGCATTCTTTCTTTCCCTAGCTTTCTTATTACTAAAGTCGATCGATGTTTTTCTATACAATATTTCACATATTCCCATTTAGAGGTAGGATTCTCATTAATGCAATTATTTGCTATATCATCTATTAAATCGTTGATAAATGTCACATAATCTTTATCAGAGAGTAAAGAATTATTAAATGTTTAATGACCTGGCCCCCTTTCTTCCTCACAAATAATGATGTCTAAATTAACCAAAGGAGTGATCAGAACTCAAACCTGGCGAAAAGTTACATTTTTTAAGTCACATTAGACCCTCCTATTTTAATTCAATTGTGTATGTGCAAACTAATTGCATTCATCCTTAAAAATTAGTTGCTTTGAGTTTGGCAAACAGTGTTATCATCAAACATTGCCTGCTTGATGACCAAGTCAAGCCTAACCACAGATCTGTGATATTTTTATGTGGGCTTGATTACACACTTAAACAGGTACTTCATATATATATATTTTAATTATAGAAAAATGTGTTCAAAAAGACTTCTGAAAAGGTGGGGCGAGTCATCAGTTCTTAAGGAATTAGAAATTAGGCAGTCCTCACTAAAACATACTGAAACAAATGCTGTATTGTTTTACTGTGTGTATTCAATTCAAATTCTCGAAGGGAGGGGGCATTTAAGTTTCGACAAAACGATTCGAAATTATTTGTTCCCTTTGTGCGCTTTGAAAAGTGTTTTTCGTTTTTTAAGCACTGACGTAATTTGTACCTAAAAAGTTGAATATGTTTTACTATCAGCAGAAGGGTGCATCCAACAAGGTCATGTTTACATGAATGCTCCCCCTAATTAATTTAATCGGGTTTTCTGTTGTATCCTTATTTTCCCATAAAGTAACTACTGTCCCAAACTGTAATCACATCCTACACTTTGGTATTTGCCCACTACGTTTTGTAAAAGTTACAAAACTACAGGTGGTGGATTAGATGATTAAAAAATGATATCTGATTGGTTAGACACATGTTGCTGGAAAATAAGTTCTGAATTGTTGTTAACATTTGTCGATGTAAGGATACCTGTTGCCAACGTTTTGGGTCTGTGTACACTGTCAACGTTTTCGAAAGCAGGGTAATGTGACAACGTTTGTCGACACATGTGTCCTGAAATGTTGAAAGCGTACACAGACCTTTAATGTCTGCAACACAACAAAAGACGTTTGTGTTCAACAAACCAATGATATGATTCTTCTTATTGTGATCTACTTCTAAGTTGTTACACATGACTTACGTTAAACTCAATTAAAGCTGCTGTAGTAGAATACAAATCTCACACAACGTTTATACTGTGAACATCACACAGTGTCAAACATCTGTTTTGGCTACGTTGTAGAATCCCTGAGGTCATTCATTGTCCATGGCATGTCAATTACATAACCAGGAAGTCTTCCTAAATTACGTCATATTACAAATGCAGCTGCGTGGTGACATGTACGGGTGGATCTCATCATCTCTAAAAAAATAAATAACCAAATCTTAACAGTTTAAAACCAAATTAGAACACCTGAAACCTGTCAGGTGTGTACCCTTCAGCTTCTTCTATGGTGGATTCATGAGAGTTTTCATGTAAGCAATATAAACCAATTTTGTACAGATCGAAAACATCATGAAATCGTCTCTATTTTTATTAATCAAAAAGGCTATAGCCTAACCAAAATGTCTAATTTATGCCAAAATCGTTTTTTTTTTTCCGAATGTGTTCTAACTTGAAATATGTATTCATAACGTTGAAATTTAACGGTTTAGTGAAGTGAATAAACCACAAAATCCGTAAAACTTTGCCAATGACATTTTACGTGTACAAATATCAGAATAAACCAGAAAAAGGTTTACATTGGGATAATGTAGTATATATTTCTTTAATCTTAAACTACTTCCACGTTGCAATCTTGTCGACGAATGAAGAATTTTCATATTCCTCCATCCTCTAGAATCAGTAAAAAAACAATTAACTTAGTGTCAACTCATAAGAAGCTTTAAAGGTGTGTTTTTTTGTTGAATAAGGATGCCAATATTTTCCATACTTTCACCTTTCTTTACATTTAGAACATTAAAAGGATGGGCTTTTTAAATGTCTTCTTGTTTGTTAGAGACAAATTCCAACTATATATCATTTTATATCAAATAAGAGTTTCGATATAAAAAATATGAACCAATTTTGTACAGATCGACAAAACGACAAATACCAAAATGTCTAATTCATTCCAAAATCGTCTATCTTTCCGAATGTGTTCAATCTTGAAATATGCATTCCTTCAGTTGAGTTGAAACCGTTCCTTGGAGTGTATAAACCACAAATTAAGTTAAACGTTGCTTATGACGTTATTTTAAGTGTTCAAATATCAAAATCAACCAGAAAAAGGTTTACATAGAGATAATGTACTATATCCTTCTTTCAGCTTCAGCTACGGTCACGTAACAATCTCCTTGACGTATGCAGACTTTGCATATACCTCTATTTTCTAGAAGACGTGAAGAACACTCATTTTTGTATCAAATCATAACAATCCCTAAAAAGTGTTTTTTTCTGTTGAATAAGGATGCCAATATTGTCCATAGATTTGCCGGTCTTTTCACTATGAACATTGAAGAGATGTCCCTTATCAATGTTTTCTAGACAAACTCCAGCTATGTATAATAAGAGTTTCGATGTAAGGAATTTGAACCAATTTTGTTCAGATCGAAAAAAATCATCAAATCGTCTCTATTTTTTATTAATCCATAAGCTATAGCCTTACCAAAATATCTAATTTATGCCAAAATCGTCTATCTTTCCGAATGTGTTGGAACGTGAAATATGTATTTATAACGATCAGATAAAACCGTTTCTTTGTGTGAATAAACCACAAAAGCCGAAAAACGTAGCTGACAAAGTCATACAAAGTCGGCGTTAAAATATCAGAATAAACCAAAAAAAGGTTTACATGGAGATAACGTGCTATATCTTTCTTTTAGCTTAAAAAACGGTCATGTAACAATCTCGTTGACGTATTAAGAGTTGTCCTCTCCCTATACCTTCGAGATTTCATGAAAAAAAGTAAATTTAGTATCAACTCATCAGAATCAATAAAGTGTGTGTTTTCTGTTAAATAAGAATGCCAATATTGTCCATACGTTCGCGGTTCATTTTGTTTAAAACATTAAAAAAATGTCCCTTTTAAACGTACTATATCTTTCCTTTAGCTTAAAAAAGAGGTCGTGTAACAATCTCGTAGACGTATGCAGAGTTTTCCTATCCCTCTACCTTCTAGATTATATCAAAACAGTACATTTAGTGTAAACTCATCAGAAACCGTGAAGCATTGTGTTTTCTGTTGAATAAGGATGCCAATATTGTCCATACGTTCGCTGTTCATTTTGTTTAGAACATTAAAAAGATGTCCCTTTTAAGTGTTTTCTTCTTTGAATAGAGACAAATTCCAGCCATGCATCATTTTATATCGAATAAGAGTTTTGATATAAGAAATATGAACCAATTTTGTACAGATGGAAAAAATCATCAATTCGTCTCTATTTTTATTAATCCATAAGGCTATAGCCTTACCAAAATGTCTAATTTATGCCAAAATCGTCTATCTTTCCCAATGTGTTCAATCTTGAAATATGTATTTATAAGGATCAGATAAAACCGTTTCTTTGAGTGAATAAACCACAAACGCCGAAAAACGTAGCTGACGATGTCATATAAAGTCGCTGTTAAAATATCAGAATAAACCAAAAAAAAGTTTACATTAAGATAATGTACTATTTCTTTTTTTGAGCTGAAACTACGGTCACCTGACAAACTCCTTAACGTATGTAGACTTTTCATATAACTCTAGTTTCTAGAATACGTGAAAAACACTCATTTTTGTATCAAATCATAAGAATTCCTAAAGTGTGTGTTTTCTGTTGAATAAGGATGCCAATATTGTCCATACATTCGATGTTCTTTTCTTTCAGGACATATAAAAGATGTCCCTTTTCAATGTTTTCTTCTTTCAATACAGACAAATTTCAACTATACATCATTTTATATCAAAGAAGAGTTTTGATATAAGAAATATGAACCAATTTTGTACAGATCGAAAAAATCATGATTTTCTCTCTATTTTTATTAATCCATAAGGCTATAGCCTTACCAAAATGTCTAATTTATGCCAAAATCGTCTATCTTTCCCAATGTGTTCAATCTTGAAATATGTATTGATAACGATAAGATAAAACCGTTTCTTTGAGTGAATAAACCACAAAAGCCGAAAAACGTAGCTGACGACGTCCTATAAAGTCGCTGTTCAAATATCAGAATAAACTAAAAAAAGGGTTTACATTAAGACAATGTACTATTCCTTTCTTTCAGCTGAAACTACGGTCACATGAAAATCTCGTTGACGTATGCAGACTTTTCATTTACATCTATTTTCAAGAATACGTGAAAAACACTCATTTTTTGTATCAAATCATAACAATAACTAAAGTGTGTGTTTTTGGTTGAATAAGGATGCCAATATTGTCCATACCTTCGATGTTCGTTTCTTTTAGAACATTAAAAAGATATCCCTTTTCAATATTTTTTTTTTTTTTGAATAGAGACAAATTTCAACTATACATCATTTTACATCAAAGAAGAGTTTTGATATAAGAAATATGAACCAATTTTGTACAGATCGAAAAAATCATGATTTTCTCTCTATTTTTATTAATCCATAAGGCTATAGCCTTACCAAAATGTCTAATTTATGCCAAAATCGTCTATCTTTCCCAATGTGTTCAATCTTGAAATATGTATTGATAACGATAAGATAAAACCGTTTCTTTGTGTGAATAAACCACAAACGCCGAAAAACATAGCTGACGATGTCATGTAAAGTCGCTGTTAAAATATCAGAATAAACCAAAAAAAGGTTTACATTAAGATAATGTACTATTTCTTTCTTTTAGCTGAAACTACGGTCACCTGACAAGCTCGTTGACATTTCCAGACTTTTCATATAACTCTAGTTTCTAGAATACGTGAAAAACACTCATTTTTGTATCAAATCATAAGAATCAATAAAGTGTGTGTTTTCTGTTGAATACGGATGCCAATATTGTCCATACGTTCGATGTTCTTTTCTTTCAGGACATATAAAAGATTTCCCTTTTCAATGTTTCCTTCTGGGAATAGAGACAAATTCCAACTATACATCATTTTATATCAAAGAAGAGTTTCGATATAAGAAATATGAACCAATTTTGTACAGATCGAAAAAAACATCAATTCGTCTCTATTTTTATTAATCCATAAGGCTAAAGACTTACCAAAATATCTAATTTATGCCAAAATCATCTGTCTTTCCGAATGTGTTCCTACTTGAAATATGTATTTATAACGATCAGATAAAACCGTTTCTTTGTGTGAATAAACCAAAAAAGCCGAAAAACGTAGCTGACGACGTCATAAAAAGTAGGTGTTAAAATATCAGAATACAGCAAAAAAAAAAGGTTTACATTGACATAACGTGCTATAACTTTCTTTTAGCTTAAAAAACGGTCATGTAACAATCTCGTTGACGTATGCAGAGTTTTCCTATCCCTCTACCTTTTAGATTACTTAAAAAAGTAAACTTAGTGTGAACTCATCAGAATCCGTAAACCATTGTGTTTTCTGTTGAATAAGGACGCCAATATTGTCCATACGTTCGCTGTTCATTTTGTTTAGAACATTAAAAAGATGTCCCTTTTAAGTGTTTTCTTGTTTGCTTGGAGACAAATTCCAGCCATGTATCATTTTATATCGAATAAGAGTTTCGATATAAGAAATATGAACCAATTTTGTACAGATCGAAAAAATCATCAATTCTTCTCTATTTTTTATTAATCCATAAGGCTATAGCCTTACCAAAATGTCTAATTTATGCCAAAATCGTCTATCTTTCCGAAAGTGTTTGCACTTGAAATATGTATTTATAACGATCAGATAAAACCGTTTCTTTATGTGAATAAACCACAAACGCCGAAAAACGTATATGACGACGTCATTTAAAGTGCTAAAATATCAGAATACAGCAAAAAAAAAAAAAGGTTTACATTGAGATAACGTGCTATAACTTTCTTTTAGCTTAAAAAACGGTCATGTAACAATCTCGTTGACGTATGCAGAGTTTTCCTATCCCTCTACCTTCTAGATTACATAAAAAAGTAAACTTAGTGTGAACTCATCAGAATCCGTAAACCATTGTGTTTTCTGTTGAATAGGGATGCCAATATTGTCCATACGTTCGCTGTTCATTTTGTTTAGAACATTAAAAAGATGTCCCTTTTAAGTGTTTTCTTGTTTGCTTGGAGACAAATTCCAGCCATGTATCATTTTATATCGAATAAGAGTTTCGATATAAGAAATATGAACCAATTTTGTACAGATCGAAAAAATCATCAAATCGTCTCTATTTTTTATTAATCCATAAGGCTATAGCCTTACCAAAATGTCTAATTTATGCCAAAATCGTCTATTTTTCCGAATGTGTTTGCACTTGAAATATGTATTTATAACGATCAGATAAAACCGTTTCTTTGTGTGAATAAACCACAAAAGCCGAAAAACGTAGCTGACGACGTCATAAACAGTAGGTGTTCAACTATCAGAATAAACTACAAAAAAGTTTATATTAAGATAATGTATTATTTCTTTCTTTTAGCTGAAACTACGGTCACCTGACAATCTCCTTGACGTATGGAGACTTTTTATATACCTCCAGTTTCTAGAATACGTGAAAAACACTCATTTTTGTATCAAATCATAAGAATCCCTGAAATGTGTGTTTACTGTTGAATACGGATGCCAATATTGTCCATACGTTCGATGTTCTTTTCTTTTAGAACATTAAAAAAAATGTCCCTTTTCAATGTTTTCTTCTTTGAATAGAGACAAATTCCAACTACACATCATTTTATATCGAATAAGAGTTTGGATATAAGAAATATGAACCAATTTTGTTCAGATCGAAAAAAATCATGATTTCGTCTCTATTTTTATTAATCCATAAGACTATAGCCTTACCAAAATGTCTAATTTATGACAAAGTCGTCTATCTTTCGGAATGTGTTCAATCTTGAACAATGTGTTAATAACAATAAGATAAAACCGTTTCTTTGTGTGAATAAACCACAAAAGCCGAAAAACGTAGCTGACGACGTCATTTAAAGTGTTAAAATATCAGAATACAGTGAACAATAGGTTTTCATAGAGATAACGTACTATATCTTTCTTTTAGCTTAAAAAACGGTCATGTATAGATCTCGTAGACGTGTGTAGTGTTTTTCTATCCCTCTACCTTCTAGGTTACGTGAAAAAATCAATAAATTTAGTGTCAACTCCTCAGAATCCGTAAAGCATGTGTTTTCTGTTGAATACGGATGCCAATATTGTCCATACGTTCGCTGTTCATTTTGTTTAAAACATTAAAAGGATGTCCCTTTTAAATGTTTTCTTGTTTGCCTTCAGACAAATTCCAGCCATGTATCATTTCATATCGAATAAGAGTTTCGATATAAGAAATATGAACCAATTTTGTACAGATCGAAAAAATCATCAATTCTTCTCTATTTTTATTAATCCATAAGGCTATAGCCTTACCAAAATGTCTAATTTATGCCAAAATCGTCTATCTTTCCCAATGTGTTCGAACTTGAAATATGTATTTATAACGATCAGATAAAACCGTTTCTTTGTGTGAATAAACCACAAAAGCCGAAAAACGTAGCTGACGACGTCATATAAAGTCGCTGTTAAAATATCAGAATAAACCCAAAAAAAAGTTTACAGTAAGATAATGTACTATTTCTTTCTTTTAGCTGAAACTGCGGTCACCTGACAATCTCCTTGACGTATGGAGACTTTTCATATACCTCTATTTTCTAGAATATGTGAAAAACACTCATTTTTGTATCAAATCATAAGAATCAATAAAGTGTGTGTTTTCTCTTGAATACGGATGCCAATATTGTCCATACGTTCGATGTTCTTTTCTTTTAGAACATTAAAAAGATGTTCCTTTTCAATGTTTTCTTCTTTGAATAGAGAAAAGTTCCAACTATACATCATTTTATATCAAAGGAGAGTTTCGATATAAGAAATATGAACCAATTTTGTTCAGATCGAAAAAAATCATGATTTCGTCTCTATTTTTATTAATCCATGAGGCTATAGCCTTACCAAAATGTCTAATTTATGTCAAAATCGTCTATCTTTCGGAATGTGTTCAATCTTGAACAATGTGTTCATATTAATAAGAGAAAACCGTTTCTTTGTGTGAATAAACCACAAAAGCCGAAAAACGTAGCTGACGACGTCATTTAAATTGTTAAAATATCAGAATAAACCAAAAAAAGGTTTACCTTGAGATAATGTACTATTTCTTTCTTTTAGTTGAAACTACGGTCACGTAACAATCTCCTTGACGTATCCAGACTTTTCATATACCTCCAGTTTCTAGAATACGTGAAAAACACTCATTTTTGTATCAAATCATAAGAATTCCTAAAGTGTCTGTTTTCTGTTGAATACGGATGCCAATATTGTCCATACGTTCGCTGTTCATTTTGTTTAGAACATTAAAAAAATGTCCCTTTTAAATGTTTTCTTGTTTGCTTAGAGACAAATTCCAGCTATGTATCATTTTATATCAAAGAAGAGTTTCTATAAGAAATATGAACCACTTTTTTACAGATCGAAAAAATCATGATTTCGTCTCTATTTTTTATTAATCCATAAGGCTATAGCCTTACCAAAATGCATAATTTATGCCAAAATCGTCTCTCATTAAGAATGTGTTCGAACTCTATATTTGTTCTTTCTAACGTTGAAATTTAGCCGTTTCTTTGAGTGAAAAAACAGGAAAAGCCTTTAAAACGTAGCTGATGATGTAATTTAAAATGTTGAAATGTCAGAATGAATCACAACAACGTTTACATTCAGAAAATGTAGTATATCTTTCTTTTAGCGGTAATGTAACACTCTCCTTGACGTATACAGAGTTTTAATATACCTCTTCATTCTAGAATACGTGAAAAACAATTATTTTAGCAGGAAATCATAATAACATGTAAATAGATTAATCGAAGAAAGGCGAATCGAAGAAAGACGAATCGAAGAAAGACATCAATTTAGGTATGCGTAGCATGAATGGTTTTTATGTCATTTGTATATATATATGTAAAGTTAAAAGTAACGCAATGAACTGAGTTGCTCTCTAAATCCCAACGAGTGAGATTGAGAACCTCTCCAAGATTAAGACTGAACATTTACTCTAAATTTACAAGAATGAAATGAGATAGTGATCATCCTTGCCCCTTTTGGAGTGAATATTCACTCTTAATTTTGGAGCTATTCTAGTCTTGCTGGTTTGAAGTTAGAGAGTTATGTAGTCTTTTTGTTGTCAAGTTTTGGTACTTGTGTTATTGTTGGTACGTCTTGGTGTGTAACAAGTATTCGACTATGTCTGTCACGTTTTGATATGCAAATGAGTAATTTGAGATCCTTTACCACATGTGTTTTGTTCTGGTCCCTATTATTAGTCCTAACTCAATGAGCCGAGCGACCGGAATGTATTAATAATACCTTCCAGAAGGTTCACATCAACGACTCCTGTTCATTTTCCTTTTTCTTTCCGAGCCTACTTGCCCAAGGACTTACATTCTGGAAACCAAGCTGTATTCCAACCAGATAAGTAAGTAAAGTTATTGTCTTTTGAATGTAGCAGTAACCGTAGTAAACTCTCAATAAATCATTGCCTTTCTTTTCACAAGATTTAATATGACAAGGGAACTGAGAACTGATTTTTTTTTTTTTCTTGTGTGTGTGTGATTACGTACTCAAGAATTTATGGACTTGAGCCTTGCATCAGTAGTGCTTTAATCTTACATCTTGACACCAAACTTTTGTGTTTGGTGTGATGTCCCAGTTGTTAAGGCTGTCGTCCTGTGAACTCATGATCATTGGTTCGAACTCTACTCAACAACACTTTCCTTTTTATTTGTAAGAAAATTCTGTCATGGTATCATTAAGTATTAATTCAAACTTTTAATTGCCTAGGAGACGTGTTGGCCATGCGCTATAAGGTGGGGGGGGGTGGGTTATGCTAGGGTCCAGGCATATCCGGGCTACAATAGTCCGGTGGTGGTATGGTACTTTTTGCGGCCTAGGATCCCGTGCCATGTCTCCTTTGACATCGTAAAAGAAACCGGAAGGATACGAGGAGGGTCGGTCAAAGGTCGACCAGAAGCGTACTAGGTGGCGTGAGGTGAATCCATGCAACTCGGCCAGAGGGTTGAAAGGACTCTTTGTGACCGGCATGTGTGCAGCCCATAGTTCACTGAACACGTGACCCAATGAGGCGTGTTCTTCTTGGTATGGACCTACGGAAGCCTGTGATTATCATTATAGTTTTTAGTCCTTTTTGCTATTACGTATTCGACTTGCGCCATCAATTTCTTCTATCGTAGCATTCTGATTGGTTAGAGAATTTGTTGGAATGAAATTTCGGAGTCAACACTATTGTGGCAAAACCGACTATTGAGCAAACTATGTTTTACTTATCTTTTCTTCGTGAAGGAAAAGGTACAATTCTGCTATTCACATCTGCAGTTTGGCATTTGGATAATGTTGCTGAAATTTAAATTAGCATATGCTTTCCCCAATAGCATCACAACTTTTTATGATGGCAGTTTTTTAAAAGATTCTCCGAATGTATGCACTTGCACTAGCACAGTTCGATTTAAACTGATAACGTTTTTCATATTCTCTCAGCCATTTCATGAAATAGGTACTTTTTAAGTAGAAACGGCACAAAAAAAGAGAAAAAAAGAAGAACCTAGAACTCAGGCTCAGTGAAAACAAAGTGCAAACTATTTACACACTACTAGATGAAAATGAAAATTGTGTTTATGTAATAGTATTGGTCTCAACCATAGAGAAGAATCCGACGGTTTCTTTGGTTACTGCAAATTACTACATTATCATTACGCTCCTACAAGTAGTAACCGTACCTGAACACACTGCTTTAGATTTAGCCAATCTTTTAGAGGATGAGTATGAATACGGTCGATCACAAAAATAAGAAGACAAAAGAAGTCAACAATGAACCCTTTCAGGAATTATCTTTTAGTGCTTACTGTGTTTGGAAATTCCGATAGCCTTCACTGAACATTACGTAATAGATATGTGATCGAAGAATTGCAAGTTGTTTTAGCTCCCAAAAGGTACAAGCAGAAATAAGTGAGATTTCTTTCTTTAGTTTGACGCAGTCATTCATTGTAAGGGGTCCCCTCGAAACGTCCCATTATTTGGTTGACTTTCTGCATTCATTCAGTAACACCCTGAAGTATACAGTGAACAGTGATTGAAAATAGCTTGATTGTTTTGAAGATTTTCACTAGTCTTTATTAGTAAATAGTGATTTCTGTGCATGATGTGTCTATGTGTGAATTGGTACGTACGTGCTATAACACAGGCATATATTGCAATTTTTCTTGTAGGCTCAGAACCGATGGAACGTACTCGAAGAGAAACGTTTGCTCGGTTGTATGGTTCTCTTTTCTTTCACCTGGTTCATTGGTAATTTCTTTTTGTAAAGAGAAACTCACATCCTGCAAGTATTGACGGAGTTACCTTTGGGAAGACCCTGCACTCAAACTAATACTTGGAGGTCAGCTGGTTGACTGAAATTCTCATAAAACTACACTGGCGCAACTCACGAAGGGACTTGGATGAACTCCATAGACTTCCTTTCTAACTACCCCTTGTTTTTAAAAAAAAAATGTAATTTTGTGGGACCAATTTCGGTGTACGCAATGACCACATTATCTATCTGGTCTATGCCTAAGTCCGGATCAGCTTTTCTACTTCTACATCATATGCAATGCTTCAAAATAGCTAAATAATGGAGAATATCAAAGTAAGATACATTTAATTTGGGCGACAACGTCGGCGAAAGCAACTTTATTATAAGACAATAAAACGAACAAGAAAAACATGATTTTTTGGCATTCAGTGAAATAGACCTATCCTAAATTGGAGTTTTCTAAGGTGATAAAAATAGCTGACTCAATGCTTAATTAAGTTTCACTCTGAAAAGGAAAAGGAGATGCATTTTCGGTAGCCTCTTTCAGTTTTTCTATTTGTCGATATGAACTACCTGCTCTAAGTTTTTAAAGACTCCTTTCAAGAATTTCATTTCACTGGGCTAGCAGTTGTTGCAGTATAAGTCATAATAATTTAACATTCATGAAATAGAATATTCTAGAAGGTAAAAATGTATTTCAACTTTTATTTACCTACATAGATTATTGATTTCATCTCAGAATAATTATTGTTCATGTATTCTAGAAGGTAGAGATTTATTTAAAATGTGCTTACGTCAAGAGGATTGTTACCTGACAGTGTATCAAGCTAAATGGTGCTTCAAACTTTTAATGACGTCATCATCAGGTTTTACACATTTCAAGTTAGAATCTATGCGGTAACTGTCGCCTAACGATCTAATTGACGTAAGCAGAGTTTTAATATATCTCTACCTTCTAGAATACATGACAAATAATTACATTTTCAGATGAAATCAAAAGAGTCCCTAAAGTGCGTGTTTTCTGTTGAATAAGGATGCAGATAGCGTCCGCTGGTTAGCCGTTGTCTTTTTTTTTTTTCAGAATATCAATATCAATGTCCCTCTTTAAGATTTGTTGTTTGATAAGGGAAATTTCGAGCTGTATATCTATATATATGAACGTCTTTGGCGTCGTCGATTAACGTCCTTGCTAAGAGTGACACAGAGGACATCGGACCGACGTAGATGCCGTCTTAAAACCGACGTGGAACTGACCACTGTTTGTAGGGATGTTCAATAAAGACTTCCTTATCTCTGTTACCAGATTGAAAAAAAAAAAAAAACAACAAGTCTATAACAAGAAAAAGCAGAGACAAAGAACAAGAAATTATCAACTTATCCGTCATTTTTATCCCCCACGTCCGTTCACACAAAGAGATGCAGAGCCTGTGCAGAATCATCGAAGCGCCATGAATTATGTAGTAACTCTCTCTGAATCATATTCATGTGATAGTAATATAATTGGATAAGCTGTGTGCATAGAGACGGGTTTCGTATACTCTGATTGGTTGACATTTTCGAGTGATACTTGACTCCAAACTCTCCTCTCGTCAATCTCCTAGCTGAAATTCGACTGGACTTGATATCGGGACTTGCAATGGACATGTAGGGCAGTCATCGATGAGTATATAGCTCTGAGTGTAGAATCATTCTGCAGCTAATCAGCAATTAAACATCAATAAATGTTAAAATAAAAAAATGACAGGACTTGAATAATATAGAGTCGAAATTTCTGACAAAGGAAGACCGTGAAAGATGT